>OV049924.1:120120892-120627086 GCA_920104205.1 Eupeodes latifasciatus
TTACTTCCTTAAAGCTTCTTTTCCGAAGAACGTTATTCAAAGAAAATTCTTTTTGTTAAGGTAGCCATTTTGAAAACAAATTCCTTCCATTAAGCTTCTTTATAGTTGTTCTGATTTATATTAGCTCTGAAGTTGATCAAAATAAACCCACAACTACGCCACGCCCACATTTTGCATTATTTTTCACAGAAATAATAATTCCATAAATATAAAATATTTACCCTCATTGCTCGAAAACCATGTTTCAATCTCAAACCCTTTCTTCTAGAGCCTTTCTGTTGCCTTCAAGATCCCTTCCTGAATTAATATTTTTTGTAAAGAGTGAAAGACAAAATAGTGCCAATCATCTACTCACAAACAAGCGGATACTCGACTGGTTTCTCACTTCTCCCCGGTGCCAGAGCCCGGTCGGTGGTGGTGACCGCAGAAAACAAAGTCAGAGTCAGGGCATAAAGCCGAGTGCGAGTGGAGTGGAATGGCATGAAATTACGATCGATGATGCAGCCAGTGTAAAGCAGGATCCAAAAATGATCCAGAGCAATCTTAGTAAACCAGGTGTTCCATGGCACGATCAAGCGAATCCGTACAAACCTTCATCCATCCATCAAATCTACACACATTTATATCTTATGTACATATGTATAAGTACATACGTTGCCGTGTGGCGTGTATACTTGTGTTTTTTTTTTTTTTTTTCTTACAGCCTCCTGGCCATAAGTTCAAACACGCCATGTGTGTTGTGGACTCTTTTGCGTCGGCGGCGGTGGAAGCACCAGCAACAACAACATGTTGAATTCTTTCCCGGCAGAGCTTTTACGCAGCACAGTAGGTGGAACAGTAAAAATTAGTTGCAATCTACTCCCGGGGGCCTCGATCCCCATCCGATATCTCTCGTTCTCGGTGGGTAATCCTCCTGGATTACGACTACTACGTGACCGGCACAACCGACCACCACACCAGACCAAACAAATCGAATAGAGGGAGCCGGAGCACACTAAAAAACAAAAACAATTTCGAACGGATAACATGACGGGAGATCACTTGGCCATAAACAAATCAATGGCAGATTAACGGACGCACATTAGATGGAATTATAGGCAGATTTGCTTGCCGTAACACATGTGCGTCGTCACCGCCACCGCCGCCGCGCGCCGTGCGTCCATAGTCTTGGCAGCTACCATAAAACCACTTTTAGGCCTAGAAAGAGGACAAAAGACCATCATCATCGTTCGATGCAGCATCGTCCGCGTCACGTCGCGTCGTCGTCGTTATGGTAATCATTATCATCAGCGGTATTTTAAGGAATATAGCTTCCGATGTTGGACCACTATCGCTTAGTTTATATGGAGTGGCACACAGCTGTGCCCGATGCCTGATCCGTGATGTGGTTTACCTAAATGTCAATCATGGATTTCGGTTCGAAATAGAAAATGCTTCTTCCGAAAGACGTGGGAGGTATTCGAGTACAATGTTCAGCGCTCTGCTCTGGCATTTAAATTAAGGTATACTAGAAAAACGAGAAGTTACGTTGCTGGTTTGGTTTGTTGGTTATTTGGTTGGTTAGTTCGAGGTGCAAACTGTTTGGGTGGTCACTATTTTTGTTGTTGTCACAGTCGACTGTGTCATGTTTGCGAATTGTTTTAAATCGGTGATGGGTGTTGTCGCGGTATTTTGTGTTTCTGTTGCAGAGGGTTATTTGACTGAACGGAAAATTGACTTTTGGTGAGAGTTTTAATTGATACTAATGATGGTTTGTAAAAAATTTGTGTTTTTCCTCGCTACCAACTTTCGATGCAATGGAAATAAATTAGATATTTTTTATTTGGAGGTTTTTATGTTTTTCTGGAAAAGTACCTCTCACATTCAGCGTGGCCGCATTTGGCTTAATATTGAACTGGTGTACGAAATTACTTTTTCTTTAATGAAAATGGACTTTAAAACGTAAACAGTAAATTCCAGTAAGATATAAAGAACGGATTGTAGATTCAAACTTTAAATGACTTGATGTGTATTCCTTTTTTATCAACTGAATTAAAACCAAGCATATACATTTATTTATTTATTTGTATATACATACATTGGAAAAAAGTGAAACTCTCCGCGCAAAAGGCGTAAAAACTCTTGGGCTTAGTACCTTACAAACATTTACCATTTCAGCTTTTTTATATTTGCTATGAAAGCTTTGGTATATGAGCGATAAGGAACTATTATTTTGTAATGGCAGCATTTGCGCATTACAGGGCTCTCGGTGTACTGGCCTACGCTATTCTTCCAGCGGAGGCATGGTATTCCCAGCTGTCCAGCTTTAGTAACGGAGCTTCTACCATACGCAAAGGGCTTTCCGGATGGGCTCTTTTTCGATCATGTATGCTACGTGCCCAACCCACTGGAGTCTACCAAGCTTTCTTTATCTTTGTTGCTATATCAGCTTAGCGGTATACTTCCCATAACTCATTCATGTACCTCCTCCGGAATTGTCCTTCCTCACAAATGGGGCCAATTATTTTCCGCAACACTTTTTCTCGAACTCTGATAAGAGGTTAAGGTGTCTTTGAGTGAGCACCCGAGTCTAGGATCCGTAAGTGAGTACTGGTAAGACCATATAGTGTTATAAAGTATCAGTTTGAAATTTATGTTGAGATTTTTGGATTTAAAGAATCTTGATAAGCTTAGTATGTACGTTCTGTTGGCTTAAGCAGATGACCGCGTGTTTCTATGTTTAAGGTTTGAGTTAAGACAGATTTCGGATGTATGCCAACTAACTCCATTTGTTATCAATTATAAGTGAATTTATAAAGGGTGATTTTTTAACTATTATCTTTTTGGCAACACTGGTTTAAACAGCTGACTCACGTTTCGTGTTTTGTTTCACTGTCAAACATCTTCAGTTTGGTCTATAATTTAACCATGAATCATCTTACAAACGAACAGCGCTTGCAAATTATTGAATTTTACTATCAAAATGCGTGCTCTGTTAAGAAAGTTCATCGCGCCCTTTTTTCATTTTATGGTCAGTTACGTAAATATGGTCAGGGTACGTAAATAAACAGAATTGTCGATTTTGGAGTGAATATCAGCCAGAAGCATTGCAAGGGCTACCAACGCATCCAGAAAAAGTCACAGTTTGGTGCGGTTTATGGGCTGGTGGCATCATTGGACCGTACTTCTTCAAAGATGATGCAAATCGTAACGTAACTGTGAATGGTGAGAGCTACGTGAGATTTTTTGCCCAAAATGCAAGAGCTTGACTTGCATGACATGTGGTTTCAACAAGACGGTGCCACATGCCACACAGCGCGCGCAACAATAGACTATTGATAGGCGAATTCGGTGAACATTTTATTTCACGTTCGGGACCTGCCAATTGGCCCCGTAGATCGTGCGATTTAACGCCTTTAAGCGGATGGACCATTTGAGGCGCAGTAAAGGTCAACATTTGCATGAAATAATCTTCAAACATTAAATTATATGGACCGTACTATCGAAACAAATAAAGATTTCGTGCGTTTTTTTCAATTGTATGTGTTTTTTTTTTTTTTTGAAAAACTTTCTTACAGCTTTTAAAAAATCACCCTTTATATCTTAGGCCGCGGCCACGCAGTAAGCGGCTGAGCGGAAAAGAAATCACATAAAAGCGGCCACGCTATGAGCGAGCGGCGAAACAAAATTATGAGCGGCTAAGCGGCGGCGCCGCTCAGCAACCAAACCTGTTTTACTTTTTAGTAATGTTCTGAGCTGCAAGAAGTAAAGATGGCCAAAGTAAACATTGAGTTGTTAATTTCGTGTGTGCAATCTCGACTTTAACTACTAATCGCTCAAAAGCAGTCGCTCAGTGCCTGGACATACGTCGAAGAAATCATCACTTTTCAAGGTCTGCTTCCAGAGGCGGCTGGCAGCTATCTAGCAGAACTAACAGCAATAATGAAAGCACTGTCCGTGGCAAAAACTCCTCTATGACAAAATCAACATAACCCTAGCTTGGATACCAGGACACGCTGGTATAAGAGGAAATGAGCTAGCAGATACTGCAGCAAAAGAAGCCACTTACCATCCGTAAAATGTTCATGGCTAATGAGCAAGAAAAACTCAAAAGCTCTTGGCTAAAAGAGGAGAACTTTCTTCGAAAACACCACTCAACACACCTCAGATCTCCATACAACAAAAACCTAACCAGAGAAGAATGTATTTCACTATTTCGTATCAGAGTTGGAAAAAACTTTGTTAACGAGTCGCCATTTCTTCACAAACGATCCCCCAGAGGAGTGCGAAAATTGTAAAGAAGTTCTCTCAATTTGGCATATTTTTGCAGAATGTCCGATTTCTCGCCTAATCAAAAATACCAACTCATTGGAAGACAAGGAGAAACAGATGGGCTAAATACTAAACCCATCTGACATTAATACTTATCAACGCATAAAATCAATAACAACCCTACACAACAAATTTAAAGATATTTGAACTATAATATTAATTTTTTTTTTTTTTGTAAATAAATAACATAATATTTCATGATATTTTTTTTTTTCGATGTTAATTTTTTCATAAATTATTAATATTTTTTACTTAAAAAAAAATACGACATCTATTGTCTTGCTGCCCTGATGTCTTTAATATAAATAATTTTATAAATTTATTTTTGTAAGTTATTTTTTGATAAATAAATAAATATCTACAAACTTTGATATGAAGTAAATTCTTCTAATTTCTTAATCTTAAGAATTTCAAAAGTCTTATAGAATATTGGTTCAGAGTTGCAATTTAAAAAATTGATAACTAAAAGAAACGACTGAAGGCACATTTTTTGTCCGATCACATCAAATTGTTGATTAAGCAGAATAAAGCCATGATCTTAATTTGATCATGAAGAACCAGTCCCAAGTGCCTTACAACTCTCAACCAATTTTGTGTGTGAGTAATCTCAAGTATAGAAAAAGTGAGGAAGGAATAAGGAGTAGTTTTACTGGGTTGGCTTTATTATTGGCTGTCATCATCTAGGACCTTAATCAATGACTGATCTGAACTAAATAAATTGTGTGGCGCAACAGTCCGTTTGAGAACTAGGGCCTAGTGACTTACAACTCTCAACCATTCCTGTGTGCGAGTACTGTTGTCAGGGATGGAAGGGACCTACAGTTTTAAGCCCTTAAGTTTTATACCCTAGGGTATTCCACAAGTGAACGCTTTGAAATAAGAAGATCTTTCAACATGAAAAACGCTTTGATAGTACTTATGTATGAAAGTTAAGCAGACAAAGCACTACTAAGTGGTTCTTATCATTCGGAATTTCAATGTCATGCCCATGTTTTAAAAATGTCTTTTATAAAAGAAACAAAATTTAAAATAGTTTAATTGAAACAGATTAAAGGTTTCTTTTAAACTATTATCAGAATCAGTGTTAAAGCGTTTTCGAGTTTTAATTTTGTCGCAGATTTAATTTTGATGCCAGTTAAACAGTTAAATCAAAATAATGTTGTAGTGAAAGAAAGAGCTTAAATGAAAAAGTTTGCAAACAACACAAAATTAAACTCTTCAGAAGAAGTAAGAGAAGGCCAAAAGTCTGATATCAATGAAAAACCTTGATATATCTTTAATTTTCTCAGCTTGTTTTCGGCTGATTACCTGATAACAGCATTTCGAATATCACATGCAATTTCAAGGCGATGAACCAGCTCGTTAGTTGTCAATTCAGTGAAATACCATCATCATTGACCACAACCAAACTTGTAAACAAACAAAAAGTAAAAAAATAAAGTCGCAATATTCGAATTTCTTGCCATCATACGCAACGCATCCTTGACTAACAATACACTCGAATACGATCTGCTTCTTCTTCTTCCCAAGCCATTCCTTCACACTCGTATGTTGTGTGTTGTTTTCCTTAAATAAATTACAACACTGAAATTACCCCAAAAAAAGAATTGTTAACTTTTTTTTTGATGATGGTATAAAATTTATGCGAAGCCATGCAACTTTCTTGTGTTGGAAACTCAAAACCAAAAACGAAAATGCTACGCGTATATTTTGAAGTTTTGGCTTCTTGACTTGTTGGATCTTGGTGTGTGTCGGGACGTCCGTCGTTGTTGGTTCGACTTGGACTTGGACTTGGACTTGGACGTATATAGGGACATTTTTGTGTCCCGGAATCTTCCAAAGAGCCAATTATTTTGACATAAAAGTTACATACGGCGATACCTGGCTTGCATGGTGAGTAGGTATGGTAGAGATGGTATATATGTATACAAGTCGGTACCTATTCGTGTCCAGTACTTGGAACACTTTAAATGCAATGATTATGTGGCACATCGTGTGCCAATTGTGAGTGAGTTAGGACCTTCGCCGGGGCTCATTTGGCACGGGAGCACGTACCTTTTATATCGTTGTTGATTTCTTTTTTGTTGTTGTTGTTGTTGTGGTTTCTTTTATTTTGTAACAGTTTCGTTAAGAGGTTTTGTTTTTCTTTATTTTTGTTTGGGTTTGTTTTCATTTTATTTTGGGGGAGCTCCTCTTATTTGAGAAAACAACAACGATATTGGGGCAATTATTTTGCAGAAATTGATATCATCGATCTGGTTGGATGGATGAAGGTTTTGTTTCTGTTTTTTTGATTCTTTGGCTTCTTTTCCAAAGTGAGATTCCATGGTGCAGCGTTTTTACTGCCTCATCGGTATTTTTGGTGCACGCTGTGTCTGATGTCTACCACTTAACATATACTCTTAATGGAATTTAATTAAGAAGTGAGGTGCTGTGTGTACCACCGCCGCCGCCGACTGCCGACCGCCGCTGCTGTTTTTGCTGATGCAGTGCGAGTACCTATACCGTTCAGTTTTTGTTTTTTCTCAAGAGACTTTGCTGACTTTACCTTTTAACTAAAGCGATCGTATAAATTATGGCTTAATGAGCTACCGAATTAATTGTGACGCCTTTTTTAATGAGAAAGACAAAACCAAAAAGATATTCACGTTTAAACTTTGAAAAATTATGAAGGTGAGCTGAGCATTGCGCAGCATCGAGTAAAAACTGTCAGTAATGAGAAATTTTATATTAAAACAGTAGTGTTTTAAAGTATTGGGAAAATTTAAAAATACATCTGTATTTTTGTATGTTGAAAATGAATTACATTTAGCGAAAAAGTTAACTTATAAGATTCTAGAGCCTTGAAAACACTAACACTGAAAAAGTTCCCCCATCGTTTCGGTATTCCTTTAGGCTAAGAGGGAATTAAAATCATCCCTGCAAGTTCTCAAGTTAATTTGGTTACAAAATTTACTTGAGTTAATTGGATTACGGTTATACGTGATATACTGCATCAAGCCGATTCGGTTCTTTTTCGACGCTGCAACGGTATGGTGTAAAGGACTTTTATAATGAGTATAAAAAGCTTTAAGTGACTAAGGTATTTAACTTGATACGCATTAATATTGTACTAATCTCAATAACTTCTGAAAATAGTTTTGAAAACAAAGAATTAGTACAATTACCTATTCTTAAGAGATAGACATATGCCATTTCGGACCTTTTCGTTGGCCAATTAAAGAGGAACAACCCCACCTTACACTATTTTGTCATATCTTCAACAGCGTTCAATGAAAGCTCCCAGACGACAGTTGTCGTCATATTTCAAACTATTTTCACGAAACCTTAAAAATTATGCACCTTGAACTTCCTCAGAAACCACACTGTCAATAAATAAAAGCCTCATGATAATCCGTTCAGGCGTTTCTGAGATTATCCCGAACATACAGATGGATAGACCCTGCGGGGGACTTGTAATTGTTTGTTATTATAAGTTATAATAAGCGGAATTTATGTTACTCTTTTTATTCTAAGACACTGTGCGAGCATTCGGAAAAGTGAGAGGGTTTGAAAGGAGATGACGGTGAACATTGGTTCTAAATTCCTAAATATTACAATTACTGAGAAAGATAGAGTGTGGTAACTGATAAAGAATTTCACTTAGTACGTCAAAAGAACGAATCTCTGTACGACCGAAGTTGGGCTCGAGGGTGTTCTGATGACAATTCCAATAGGCGCAAGTTTTACAGTTGAATTGCTTGAGAGGAGAAATGCAATTCAATCAAGAGCATAATTCGGTAAAATAACGGTAAAAAGGGTGAGATAAGAAACTTTAAGATTGTTTTCAATTCTACCGACAATTAATTTGAATGGTCAACTTCCAATACTGACCAATACACTTAAGTAAATTGCAGAAGCACCAGGCCAAAGTTGTGAATTATAGAAAAAGACGTATTAAGTTTTAACAGCTTAATCAGCCGGGGAGCATCAATTTTTTCCTCGCTTTAGGAAACGCAAATATCTAGCCGCGTTTTTGGTGACATTGTGTATGTGAACCTTCTACAAACGGTGGTTGAAGATACACATAACGATGGTGCCACTAGTGGCAGAGGCTTTCGACTCATTAAATTCTACTCCATTTATGATCCCCCATTTAACAATGGTTTCTAGCTCTAGGTCAGATGTTAATGAGCTTATAATAATTTCCGTTACATAGCCACATCCGAAGAGCAGGGTTGTGAATATAAAAACGAATATGAAAAGCTAACGGTACTAGCAGAAGTGGTGCAGTTAAGACGATTAGAAGTTAGAGACAGGAGATCATTAATGCAAATGAGAAAGAGTGTTGGAGACAAAACAGAGCCCTGTGACACATCAGCATTTTTTTTATGTTTCTCAGGCTTGAACTCATCCAGTAATTTGAGAGGGAGAATTCGCCTTTTTTAAGTATTGGCTTGTCAAATTTCGTTTTCCATCTACTTGGAACGAGATCTGAACAGTAAAATAGATAAAATAGCATATAAAAGGGTTTTGACATTGTTTAAGATCAACACCGCAGAAAAATAGCGGGGATGTCATGAGGGCCAGCCGATATGTGTGTGTTTAAAAATAAAATCTTTTAGATCTCTGGTTACTGTATACGATTCCGAAAGATCAAGGGATGAAGGGACCTACTATGTTTTTATGCCGAATCCGAACTGCTAATTTGGGAAGCCTTTTAATGGCAAAAATTACACTTTGCAATTATCCACGCAAAATGATGTACCCATGAAAAAATTTTTAAGGGGGCACAGGCAGGGATTGATTCCAAGAACTGTGGCATGACAGTTCTTCTCTCGAACTATCATGCCACGACTGGTACCAGATAAATGAAAGACAAATAAAAGTTAACAAATGCGGATTGAAAATTATATAACAGCTCAACTTATACTCTTTTTTTCAAAATTGTTTAAACCCGATTTTCCATCTTAATACTACCCGTGTCAATTCTGAGTCATGTAAACCTGGACTGACAAAATTATTTTTGCAATTTACGGTCATAAAAATTACAAACAATAAAAGTTCCTTTATATTCGTATTTCTCATTCAGGTCCAACAGAACAGCACTGCAATTTAGTCTCCAAAACCTAACCTTGCTTGACTTATGTATATATATGTATTATCCAATCGGTTTTGGTCAAATAGGCATTCTAGGTTATTGCGCTTAAATCAAAATGTTTTAACCCACTACCCATAATTTGCTATATGCAACACAAGAACGTGTGAATGCAGAGGCCAATTAAATCAATAAATATGTACAAAACATTAATGTCCACCTAATTTTGATATATGTCAAATCATGACCGAGCTCCGTCGCGTCGCCTTAGCTTGCCTTGCGCTGAGCTATAAGCTGAGATATAAGCTACTATATAAGAAAAAGAGCTACGCCTCGTGTGCCTAGTTGTGGATTTCGCAAAAACATACAACAACGAAAAAACACACATTTGCAAACAATAATTTTATGAACCGCATTTTTTCTTAGAATTAATATCAATTTTGAAAATGGCGTTACACTTTGCATTAATACGGCCATTAAAATAAAGTATTTTTCAATTTCTACCGCTTCGACCGACCGCCACGTTCGTGTCGGTCGGTCGCACCATCATCTATTGATATATGCTTCCATCAGTTGTTGTTAGGTTGGAAAATTGTTCAGTTTGTCAACTTAAATGCACAATTTTATGCACTTGATTCTAATCGCCTTACCATGGCTCGAGAATTCAGTCTCACGAGCCACGAGCGTTACGGTGGCGGTGAATATCGTAGCTTGGCGGGCACGGGAAACAGTGTGACGCAGGTTAATAGGCAAATCATCCACTTAGTATAAATATCGCATACACAATTTGGCTTTGATTTTAATCAAGATATCATCTATAGATTGGTGCGCGGCAAATATCTCACACTGATTATTATCTCTTGCAGTCGTGCGGGATTTGCAAGGCTCAGCTATATGTTCTCAATTTGTCAAAATAGCCAGGCCTATTACTTTGGTTGTAATTGGTTTGACCGAAGGCGATAAAATTTGTGGAGAGGTCTTTTACCGTCATCATCGGTGTGTTGCGTGGCGTAGCGTCGCGTCGTGTCGGTCGTTAAGTCTGTGGGTTCCTGCAGCGCAGAAAAATGCAATTTCCCGGATTGTGTGCCAGAAAATTGGACACAAGAGTCAACTTGTCAATTGGTTTAGAGTTCAATTTGCGGTTAAGCTACAGCTAAGGACATAGCTAAGCTTAGCTTAGGTATATGGAAGTAGACGGTAGACCTAGAAACACGCTTAATGACCATGTGATGCCAACGACAACAGTGCCAGCGAAATGATAGCGATGCATGGTGCGTCTGCGTATATCGAGCTAGAGATCGGATTGATTTTTGTTTTGTTTTTTTTTTTCGTATTTGGCTTAATCAGACTCTATAGATGCACCAAAAGCAATGGAGATTCGTTTGAAAATGCCACTTTTTATTCAAAGAATTTCACGTTAAGGGGAATTTCTTCAGTAAGATTGTGCCACTATTTTATTAATTACAATTTCAGGGCATACATTGCTTAAAGTGTCCACTATCCCACTTCCTTTTTGAATTTTATAATAAGAGGTAATTCAATAAGAGGTTTAATTTTGATATCAAAAATACCAGGACTTTTCCAAAAAAGTATGAATGGATTTTAATTTCATCACCACTGCCATCTGTAAGGCCTTTAAACGACTTGACAGCATCGGCATTATACATTCTCTTTGACTTGAGCTTAAAAAAAAAATTGATGCTGTTAAATGACATGACCTTATTGGACCACTGTCAACACCTTTACGACAAAAACCACGATCAGAAAATTTTGTTTGCAAAATGTTTACCATTTTTGTATTTAATTTTAAAAAATTCAATGAATTGTCCTATTGACAGAATAGGCGTAGTTTTCATTTGTCAAATATTAAAAAATGACAGCTTCAAAAGTGATAACTGCCAAAAATAGCAAGCTATTCAAAATGAAACCCCTTTACATAACCTTTTCTTTAGTTTTTCTATCCACGTTTCCTCTTTTACTTACTTCCTTAACTTTCTATCTTCATTGTCTCTTATTTTTATATTGGTGTTTCTATCTCTTTTACTTTCTCTAAACAGTCTTAAAGACTCCTAAGTGTAAAGAAGTAAAACCCAAATTAAATCAATTACTTGTAAAAATTTGTAGTACCCGTGACATGATGGTTAGTGCGTTGGACTGTCATGCCAGAGGTCTTGGGTTCGATCCCTGCCTAATCTAAAGTTTTTTTCACGGGTACTGCCTCTTGCGAGGAATTGATAAATTCTCCAAGAGTAATTCTTGTCATGAAAAGTACTTTCTCAAATTAACCGTTCGGATTCGGCTTAAAACTTTAGGTCCCCTCCATCCCTCACAACAGTACTCGCACACAGGAATGGTTGAAAGTTGTAAGTCAATAGGCTGTAGTTTTCAACGGACTGTTGTGCCATCCAATTTATTTATTTTACTTATAAAAATTAAATAAGTAATTGAAAATAAAAACTTTCTACAAATCTAATCTCCGAATTAGAAAAACTCTCTAATTCAAAAGAAAAATGCTGGGTGTAATCCTCCTTTTGAGAATATGTTACGCGTAGGCTCAAGAAACATACCATCGCAGGATTTTGACTGCTGGCTGCTGTTGCTTCTGAAGCTGCTGCTACCTTACCTTGTCGTCCCAATGAAACTATTCAAACTCTAATCTCTGGGTTGATCTCTGGTAATTTGCAAAACACCTTAAGCGATTTAGCGAGATCAGTTTGTTTTCCAGAGTTTTTTTTTTGTTTGTGGTCTGGACTCTGAGATTCTTAGACTCTAAGACTCTGGACTGATGGGATGCAATGGTTGATTTTAGCTCAATAAGAAACATCTTAACACTGCGGTTAACAAGAATTACATGCAGAACGATGTTTGGTTTTATATAGTTAGTCCTCCAAACTTAGAAGAAGAATTGAAAGACACACGTTAGGGAAAAGTATAGACTACCTACCTTCTACTTCTACTTTGACTTCTACTCGGCGTATCTATACGTAAAAGGATTTAATTTAAATGATTGCAAAGCGATCAACCAAAGCACAGCATAGCAACTGATGGTGGTTATCTTGGCATGCGTATCTCGCTTTGATCGAGCCACTGCAGATGGCTATATGGTTGCTATATGCCAAAGTGGGCAAAAATATGCACACAAGGTTGGAAAGGAGCCGATTGCCGAAGTTAGAGAGTACAGAGACGTAAATATGAATTAGTCGGAGAAAATTGGAAATTATATTGTTAATATGGTGGTTTTGAGGTGGTTAATATGGTAGAAGATTCAACTATTGGGAAGCCGAAGACAAAACAGAGAAGGAGAGAGATCATTGAATCATTCTAAAATGGAGTGTTTGGTATGTTATTAGGATGAAGAACATTAAATGCTATTAATCAAAATCGTTACGAGCGAAAATGTGTAATTTTAAAAGTTTTCTTGTTTGTTTGCCTTGCAACAAAGTAAGTTGTTGACTTTTTATCTACATCCATATAATAGTTTAAGTTGCTGGACACTTGTTTGAGGGCAAAGAGGATGAGTAAACATTTGTTTTTACACGATGAAAAACATATTAGACTTAAGGTTGAAACTGATGTTAAGGATTTCAACTTTTTAAGGGAAACTGGTGGATGTTAACAGTCAGTGACGTACATCTTCCTTTTGCATTGTCTCTAAAGTTTGTTATTTAAAGAAGCCAAATTAAAAATGTTCTTAATTTCATGCATATAACATTGTTGGATATAACATAATACCTTTTTTTAATAACAAAGCATTATATAAATGTACAAGAAAAATTCTTAAAAGCTTTCCATACTAGATCAGCCTAGTTATCGGTAGCGATGTAAGCGCTCATCATACTGTATGGGAAAGTACAGATATCAACGAAAGTCCCTTTTTAATTATATCCTTGGTAATAACTTCACAGTAAGTAGTGTTGGTAATGAACCTACATTTGTTGCTAAAACTTTCCAAGAATCTAAAGAGTTAGACACAACATTTGTCTCTCATTCTATTCACCATTTTATTGATTGGGGAAAGTATCCAAAGAACACTCGTCCGATCACAGATACATCCAATTCAACATCAATGTTGATGAAAACCCATGTTTATTGCAATTTCTAAATTATAGGAAAATTGATGGAAACCACATACTGAACTTGAAAGTTTAATCAGTCCTCCCTCTAACGCTGGCAAACTTGATAGTAAAGTGAAAGGACTTCACCTCAGCTACGAACAACAGAGATTGCCTGTTCACGTATACATTTGAGAGGAACAAGGAAACTACATTGGTGAGCCTTAGCACTTGTCTCACTCAGGAGACAGTGTAGAAAACTTCCATGATTAGCTTCAGACTGTGATTCTTATAAGGAATCCCTAAAACGATACAAGAAGGAACTTCGAAAATCTAAAAGATCTTCCAATCCTTCTGTGGTACAATAGAAGAAAAAATACGTTGCAATATCGTATCTAAGACTCTTAAGTCTATCATCATTCCTTTTCAAGACACGTCGGTAATCAGACCGATTCCATTGTACGGGGTGGTATTATGGTGGATAGCATTAGACAAATGTGTAAACTTTAGTTTGTCACAGTTTACAGCTTTGTCTAGCCCTATCCACCATAATACCACAAAGTCCAAGGTTAGCAGACCGCTTTTTATGACCTCATCTGCGGCATTGAACATCCTAATCCATCTGACACCTTTAGATATACCTAGCAAAACAAGTGGCTGCAAGCTCTGCTATTTGCCTCAGAGCTTCATCACAATGGACTAATAACAGTACAGGCCACTCCGTAATTCTTAGTTAGTTAAAAATAAACTACAGTTAGATAGAAACTTCCAGATTTCTATACCTTCTAGATTTTTCTGGAAGGATAGGGCAATTCTGGAAGACGATTCAATCAACTTCTATACAGTTGAATCAATAACTAATTATCTCTTATTTTGTCTTCCTAATTATTGTAGCGTGTTCCAGACAGAACTTTTGGTACTAAAATAAGTCTTGTCCTGGCTTAAAGAAAACGTGATGTCAAAATCTGATATCCGGATTTTCTCACACAGTCAGGCTTCCATTAAATCCTTGGATTCTGTCTCTACAAATTCTATTATAGTCCATAACTGTTGACTATCTCTAATGGAGATGGCACCTATGTTATGTGCCGGGCCATAGAGACATTCCAGAAAATTGTAAAGCAGATGAACTCACTAAAAATTGTAAAGTACTACCCATTCTAATTACTACGCGTAAGCTTTTGCTAAACCAAGACGCTATAAAGAAAATAACAACGCCAGCTGTCAGGCAACGAAAAATATCTGACCTACCCTAGATTTAAAGCGCTCAAGGCGTATTTTCAAATGACTTTTGCCGAAGCTGCATGGACGAGAAAGGGAAAGAAATCGGTCTCAACTCCTCTGTACATTGTACAAGCCCTGTGCCTTGCAACTCTTAAACATTCTTGTGTGCGAGTAATGTCAGGGATGAAGGAGACCTACAGTCAGCTAATTTGGGAATTTGTCAATTATTTACAAGAGACAGTTCCAGAACAGGCATTTAAACCAGACCTCTGGTTTGACAGTAAAAAGCAATAAGTAAATTAAGTTTATTGAACTCTTTTTAAGCTGCTATGAACTAAATAGACACCTAAATCTATGCTCTCAGGGCCAAGATATTAACTCAATATATAAAAATATTTAATTTTATTAAGGTTTTTCATCATGAAATAAACATTCATCTCAATAACTTGTTATCAAAACAAAAACTGAAGCACAAGGGTTTATTTTAACACCCTTGAAACTTGAAACTTTTCATGAGTTTCTATGGGAACAAAAAGGCGCCTATCAGTCTACAGATCATAAAATATTCAAACTTTCAAAACATACTTTCATTTTCGGCCTTTAACAAAATTAATTCAAAAAAAAAATAAAACACACCTTTATTGATATTGTACATTTAAAAAATAATTTAAACGCTAATTGGATGTGACTGTAAACGACCAAAAATATATAAAGCACACAATTTGTTTATAAAACTTGTAAGTTAAGTAACCCAAAAAATCATAGAGCTGATTCTAAATCGTAACCGTTCCCAATATCAATTTTTAATCATTGGTAAAAGTTATTCGTATTTTTGATTGACGAGAGATAGTTTTGGAGGAGTTTTTAATTCCTGTCAAGTTTTCAATTCACATTCCATTAAATTAGTTGCTTATGTCACTTTAGCATAAAATAACCACACAATATCAAACGTTTACAGTTGTTTGCATAATTTTTTGCCTTAAAATATTTTCAAAATTTCTGCCTAATATGTGTCTTGATTTATATGGAATTCATCATATTCATCAATCACAATTAACCAAATGAATTAATCGTATATATTATTCCATGGGAATATTTTCTCTGTTTTTATTTTTCATCTTGAGCACACACACAAAATAAGAAGAAAAATAAAAATATCAAAAGTAAAACAATAAATAAAAAATCATAAAATAAAAATAAATATTTGCATACACATGCGCTCCCTTCTCAGAAAAGATAATCAAATAAAATAAAATAAAAATTAATCAATTTTCTCAAAGATCAAACTGATTTTATTCAAATTTTACTTAAACAAAAAATAATTTGCATAGTTAGTCTTAATTATAAAAAACCTACACACAAATTATAAAAATATAGTCCAAGTGTAATGTTGTTTTTTTTAATGGTTTTCAAAATTGATACAAGAAAATTGTTATAAGAAAAAATTCTACTATTTTAATTTTTGTTTAATTGAAATGTGTCTAAATTGTGAAGTCGAAAAAACAATTTTCAATCGTTTGGTTCTTCAGTGATTAAGTTTTCGCGCAAAAAGTAAATTTAAAGAAAATCAATAAAATCTTAAATAATCTTTTCAAATGATTTGAACAAACATTATTTGTATAGCCTTAGAATGGTTTAATATAAGACAGACTTTAACAGACGAAAATACTATTTTTTTTTAATTCGGAAATTGGATGTTTGAACATGATAAATTTGGGGATAGAAAATTAATTTTGCAGCGTCAATCCATTTGCGGTTTCAAAAGTAAAAGAAAATACAACACATATAAAATATTTTTGTTTCATGATATTCCTTTTTTTTATTAATTTTGAACTTTGACATTATTTGTGAAACACTACATCATTTAAATGATCACCACGCGAATTTTTGCAAGAATCAATTTTTTTGAGGTATTTTCGACCACTTTTTGTTTTTGTTTTTAAGTGCTAAAGAGCTAAAGGTTTATCTGCATAAACACAGTCTTTCGCGTAGCCCCTCAAAAAAAAGCCCAGTGGTGTCAAATCGCATGATCTTGGTGGCCACTTCATATCGCCACGACGAGAAATTACGCTGCCAGGAAATGTCTCTTGCAATAAAGCAATATTCGCTCGAGTTGTGTGGCATATGGTACCGTCTTGTTGAAACCACATATTCTCCAAGTATCATATTCTTTAATAGCAGGCCAAAAAAAGTCGGTTATCATATGAACATAATGCTCCGAATTGACGGTGCCAGTCGTTTCATCGTCGTTTTCGAAGAAGTAAGGTCCAATCTCACCTATGGACTTAAGAGCGCACCAAACAGTGACTTTTTGTGGTTTGTGGATATAATGGCCTCAGAACAGTCTTAATTCCTAAGAACGATGTGGAATCGACACATTCGACACAAATTATTTTAACAACTTAGTTCGACAGATGTTGAATTCAAGCCCTATACTTTTGAAACCGCAAAATGGATAACTCGTTACTTATAGTCTTAGAGAAACCTTTAGAATCCACTTAAAATATTTTGAAATATTACCTTTCTGACCAGTTTTAACCTCCTATAAAAACTTATTCCAATTAGTTCGATTTGTTGAAATGAAAGTTTTGACATTTCAACACTTTCACAATTGACATTTGGTATAATTTTAAGGAAAATCGAAATAATACTCTTTAAAAAAACAAAAAAAATAAACAACTTCTTAAAGTTGCTAAAAATTGATTTTTGACTCCAACATCTTGCCAAAAATTAAAGGTATTGGCTTCAAACTAATTTATTTTGTGTTAAAAATAATATTAGGTACACAAAATTGATAAAAACTGTTTAAACTCGAATATTAATAGAATTATTGAGGGAATGACATCAAAATTTATTTTAACATTAATAAAAAAACCTTCAAAAAATGTTACTAAAAATATCTCGAGAACAAAAACTGAGATTAAAATTAAATGTATTTTGTCATACGCAAAAACTTTTATTTAAGTGTTAATTTACAACAGAACAAAAACCTATAAGAACAATTAACAACTGATGACAAAAGGTTTTCTAATCAAATATTTTGGGAAGTTTTGTTGACTTCAAACTTTTTTTTATCTTACACTTTAGAAATGATGGCCTTAACCTCTTTTTTTTTGTTATTAGCTGTAGCCTACATCTTACAGCTCGAAATATTTATTTTTTTGCTAAAAAAATTTGATGATAATTGAGCTTTTAAAATCGAGTTCAACATTTTTTTCAGAAATGTTTATTGTTTAAAAATAAATACAATTTTCAAATGTTAATTTGTTAGCTGGACTAATCAAAAATCCACTGAAATAAGTCAAAATCTACTTAACATTCGTCATTTTCAAACTTATTACAAAATTCATTGCGGAAAATTAAATTTGTAGCTCCTATTTTTTTTACAATTTTTTATTTTAATTGTATATTTAAAATTGTTGGCTTTCTAATTTTTTGTATATTGAAAGTTCTTTTTTAATGGTAAGTCTTGTAAACATAAGACTTCAATTAGTAGAAATTAATTTCTTCTTACTCCTTAGCCAACAATGTTGAATTAAGCAACATTTTTGCTCTTCACTCTATTTTATTATGTTTAACACTTAAACTATTGTTGTGAACTTACCATAATTATAAACCCTAAACATTTTCTATAATAATTTTTGTACTTAACTTAACCTCAATTATATTTTATTCAATTCTTTTTTTAATAAACTGAAGTCAACTCGAGTCGACACTTTTATTCGTTTATATCCTCGACATCCTAAAATAATTTTAACAAACAAAAAGATTACACAACTTAAAAAACACTCTTTACCAGACTATAGAACAACACTTGCGTTAACACACTCCATTATAACATTTTTATTTTTGTATTAAAACCTCAAAATGTATGCCAAACGGAAGTTGATTCTTTTAAATAACCGCGTCATACAACTGACCATCAGACCATACCTGAAGACATTTTATTCTTTTATCTTTGATTAAAATTTATTTTGACATATAACTCATCGATATCAAAGAGCATCTTTAACCATTTAACTGTTCAATGATGAACTAAGTCACATTAATTGCCATTCATAAAATACATCTTGTATAGCAAGTGGATGGATGGTAGGTAGCCCATAGGTAGGAAGGTAGGTTGGAGAAATTAAAAATTCACACGACCACGCACTATAACATAATATTTACATGTAGTATAGACAGACGCGAGTCTCAATAGTGCGTGCGCGCGTCTTCATCGTTGTCGTCTTTCGTCTCGTGCGTTGCGTCTTTCGTCTTGTAGTATACGCACATTAAAAGCGTGTGAATGAGTTTTTCGTTGATGGTCTTTTTATTCAAGCAAAATTCAAAATAATATGCCAAAGGCTAATGGCATTTTGTAAGTCTTTTCTTATACAGGGTGGGCCGTAAATAAGTGCACTTAAAAAAAAATTATATTAATACAACTGTAGCGCTTTTAAATGAAATATTTATTTTAAATTATACAAAACGAAATGAATTTTTATTTTTTAAAAATTAAATCATCCAAATATTGTCCATTTCGCCTACAGCACTCTTCCAATCTGACTCTGAGATTTTGGAACACTTTTGTCAAAAGTTGCGGAGTGATTAAGCGGATTTCTTCTTCAATGTTCGCTTTTAATTCAGCCGTCGTTGAAGGATTATTAGAGTACACCTTACTCTTGAGGTAGCCCCATAAAAAGAAATCCGGTGGCGTTAAGTCAGGGCTCCTGGGTGGCCAAGCAATATCACCCCTCCTCGATATCAACCTTCGAGGAAACATTTCTCTAACGACCTCCAGAGAGTCGTTACTTGTATGGCAGGTAGCGCCATCTTGCTGGAACCAGGTGTGAATAGTGTAACCACTCGATTCTTGCAGTTTTGGAGCTAAAAAATCTCTAAGCATCGAAACATAACGCTCTGAACTAACAGTAACATTACGCCCGTATTGATCTTCATAAAAATACGGCCCTATGATCCCCCACTTGGCCCAAACGGTCATTTTCGGAGAGTGTAACGGTCGTCCATGTTTTAATCGTAGATTTTCTGTTCCCCAGTATCGACAATTTTGTCGATTAACAAATCCGTTGACATGAAAATGAGCTTCGTCTGAGAAGATAATGTTATTGAAGTGAGGGAATCTCCGTAACATTTCTGTTGCGAAATTGAACCGTGAAACAAAATCGGATTCTTTCAAATCTTGGACAATCTGAATTTTGTAAGGGTATAACTTCAAATCATCCCGTAAAATGCGACGTAAAGTCGTTCTGGGTACTCCCAGGGCGGCAGCGCGTTTCCGTGTAGAGCTTCTTGGATACTCGCGCACAGAAGCTTGTACGCGTTCAATTGTTTCTGCAGTCCGCCTGGAACGTGGGCGTCCTGTAGGTCGAAGTTTTTGCGTTGATCCCGTTGCCTCGAATGTTACGATCCATTTTTTGATTACATTCGTACTTGGACACTCGGTGATGTTGCGTAATCCAAACTTTACCCGAAAAAGCCGACGAACAGTCACGTATGAGCGATTGATTTCATAAAAGGCGCGAACGCAGAAAGCGCGCTGCTCTCCCGTGAACGGACTCATTGCGACTAAAAATTTAGGTCTCGAGCTGCAAGGAGATACCATCCCCGCGCGTCTCGGTTATTTCGTTCGGGAGTTAGAGCGAGACAAAAAGTGCACTTATTAACGGCCCACCCTGTACAAAAAAATACAAATATATCTTTGAAAAAAAAGAACATTGATAATCTAGCTACATATAAATTCGGTTTTAGCAATTTTGATTTTCATTTATCAAAAAAAAAAAATATTTATGATATTCGAACCACAGGAGGCTTTTACAAATTTTATTTATTTTTGTGAGTTGTTTTTTGTTGTTTTTCCAATTCTCTCTTTTTTGTTATTTGACTTTATTGAACCAAGAGGATTTTAATCTTGTATCATTCATGTTTTCAATGGGTAATTTGTCAATGTTCTTGTCAAAATTATGTTTTCGTGTGATGGAACTCTCATGAACAAGTGTTTGATTGATATCCGCAATGACATTAGAAAATAAATATATTTATAAAGTTATTTATGCTTTTGAACTTTATTCTTTAACAAAATGCTAAAAACCCAAATTAAGAACTTATAGTATGTTTAAGTTTCTATAAAGCTGATGATATTTTTGTTTAAGGAAATGGGTCAAAATGAAAAAATGAAGAAGTTTCTTAAATAGCCGGTTCAGTTGGTCAGATTGTTGCAAATGCTTTAAGCCCTCTCGGACCTCTCTTAAGGTATGGGGCATTCGACTCTGAGAATAAAAAGTTAAGATAGGATGGGGGAGGTAAATATAATGACCTTTAGATATATTCACAATATGAAATTTGATCCAGACTTCACATGGGAAATAATTTGACCTAGAATAGGAAATATTTTCACTTTTACTTCACGAAGTTCTGTGTTTTTCTGCTTAAAGGCGTTTTGTTTGTTGCGCTACTTATAAAGTTTTTTAAGCAATAGGCACCATTATTAAAATGTTTCCTAAAAGAGATGATTTTTATATTTCCATACTAACAATGATTTAAATGTTTTCCATCCACCGAAATGTGATTTTTGCACTTTTAATTTTGATGCTTGTGAATTTAAAACAAATTTGTTGGAAGTCAAATCATTCAAGTCCGATCAAGACGTTTTGAGTTGCCAAAAATTCAATTTGTTGTAATAAAGAATAAAGAATATTGTGGAGTCTTTCGTTGTTTTTCCTCATTTTACCAAAGATTTCCAAACGAATAAATCCGAATTGACCATTCTATGGTTTGGTAATCATATAACGCCAAACAAGCAATCGGCTCATTTGTTGGAAGTGATTCGATCATGAAAAACTTTTGTTAGTATGGGTTCATCTTAAGAGGTGCATATAGTCAACTGCTATTTTGTTTTAAGCTTATAAATCCGCAATTTATCACCTGTTACGATATTGAACACGGCTTCTGAGCCGCTAAGTTTCTTGCACTCTTCCTTCAATCAATTGACACTAAACCCTGTCGTATAAAAATGTCAATAATGGTCAGATAGAAATGTTTCACTTGTATTCGCATTCTTTTTGTTTTCTAAAACTATTAAAAGCTCTAGGGTTAGGTTAGGTTAAAGTGGCTGTATGTGATAGAATAGGACAATCTTGAGGCTTTCTTCTAACCTCAATAAAACCAGTTTGAGTCCCTTACGAAACGTGAGAGGCTGATACGCTAATAAGATTTATATCGTTATACTCGTAGAAGAATTCTCCTAGATAATTCTTGCGTTATTGAGCTAGAGCAGGGCATGTACAGAGAAGGTGAAGAAATGTTTCCTCCTCTTCCTCTTCCTCATCCATACAGCTTCTTCATAACGTCCTTTATTAGAAATAGTTTACATGTAGCGATTGGTATGCCAGCATTTACCAAACGTGGTAGAATGTGCTGTACTGTACCATTCCTGGTGAGTTCATCTGCCTTACAGTTTCCTGGAATGTCTCTATAGCCCGGCACAAAGCAAAGGTGAATATTAAACTGTTGTGTCATCTCCATTAGAGATCGACAGTTATAGACTGTCATAGAATTTGTAAAGACAGATTCAAGAGATTTGATAGCGGCCTGACTATCTGAGAAGACACGGATATCAGATGTTGATATCACGTTTTCTTCAAACCAGGACAAGACTTCTTTTATCGCCAAAAGTTCCGCCTGGAACACGCTACAATGATTGGAAAGGCGGAATGAGAGACTTAATTTCAGTCGTTCAAAGTACACACCTCCACCAAACCCCTTCTTTGTTTTTAATCCACCTGTATAAAAGTGGATTGACTCGTCTTCCAGGAATGCCCTATCCTCCCAGAAGGATCTGGAAGTTTCTGTCGAATTGTAGTTGGAGAATGATATAGTCTGTGTGCTTTGGAATTGATTCTAAATACCTAAGAATTATGGAGTGGCCAATGTTGTTGTTAATAACTTAACTGTTAACTGCGACGAAGCTTTTAGGAGAATAGGACAGCTTGCAGCTAATTGTTTGCAAAATATATCAAGAGATGTTAGGTAGAGTATGGTGTCCAGTGCCGCTGATGGGATCGTGCGAAGCGATCCGCATATACAAAGACAAGCTGTACGTTGGATTTTTTTATTTATTTTTCACCTATTTAAGGCAGTCAACCCGTACATTAAAATCGGTCTGATTACCGATGTGTATAGCCAATATGTGATTCGGGGTTACAAGCCCAATTTATTACCAATAGCTTTTTTGCAAGAAAAACAGCTTTTTTGACTCTTTCCTGTATATTGCGTTTCCAACTTAGTTTTTTTTTTGTCTAAAACAAGACCCAGGTACTTATTAGACTCGTCTAAGAACTTGAATTGGATTTCTTTAATATAGGAAGGGTTAACAAATGGAATTTTGAGTTTCCCCGAATATAGAACTAATTCGGTTTTGTGTGAGTTAACTCCCAGTCCGCACCGATCACCGATCAGCAGCGTCATCCGCATAGACAATCACTCTGAAACCCTAAGCATCCATACCAATTATGATTACATTTACAACCAGGTTCCAGAGGAGAGGGGATAGAACACCACCTTGCGGTGTCCCTCTACTTACGAATTTTCTAGCAGAAGAGCAGCCCAGTTTTGAGTTAATTATTCTACTAGACAGCATCAAATGAATTAACTCCCCAAGCGAGCTCTCTAAGTTTAGAGATGTAAGTGAAGATGCCACGTTGTTAAAAGCACCTCCAATGTCAAAGAAAGCAACTATAGTGAACTCTATGATGCAGGGAGTATTCGATGGTGCGTACAAGTGTGTGTAACGCCGTTTCCATCGATTTACTTTTACAGTAGGCATGTTGAGACGTCGACAGAAGTCTTGTATCAATACAATATTAATTAATAGCCTCTACATAGCATTTTGAAATGGGCAAATCCAAAATGTCTTAAATCAGAAACTCCTCAAAAACCCAGGAAGAATGAAGCAGAAACTTATCAAGTTAGAAGGGTAACCTTACATTATATGAGAGTTGAAGGTAGGTAGCATATGGTATGTGTCGGGTGATATATAAAATTCAAGGATGGCTAAGCAACTTCTAGATCGAATTTTTTTTCAATTCAGAATGGTATACATGTAAGGTGACCTACTCATATTAAAAAATTATCTCATAAAATATGTGCTTATTTTTATCGGACATAGAATGGGCTCTTTTTGACCGATTATCAAAATACATATGCGGATTATTGCATACAAATACAACTTCGATAGGAAAAATCTTAACATTTTAAACAGTCTCTTAAGTACAAGCTAAGCTATTTTCTATGTTCTTCGCAGAACTGTTCTACTTTTATAAAATTGAGTAAGTCAGCAACAGTAAAGTAAAGTTATTTTACACCTGAAGCTATTTCTTCATCAAATTAATCCATACCATACGCTTTAAAAACTACTACAAAAATCCAAATTCGGCTTTTACTAGTATTTTCCATGAAAAAATAATATTCAAAATTTACCTGGACATGAACCTTAGAAATGCAGTATATTGATGACAATCTATTGACATAGTGACATACAAAAATAAAAAAACCTAAAAAATGTAAAAATTGAAACAAAATAATATTTTACATTTTTTGTAAGATTTGATTCATTGAAAAGAACTGATAAATATAGCCTTTTTAAATTTTGTCAATCATTTTGGCAAAAAAACAAACCATGATAGTCCAAGAAAAAGCCTTTTCACATTTAATAGCATCACATCATCCCCGTTCTACTTTTTTGACATCGTTATTATTTATTCCCTTTCGCCATCAAGCTACATAACTATTAAATTCTTTCATTTTCGATCATTGACCTCAAAAAAGCTTCATCATCGCATAAATTCTTCGTCCAATTGAATTTATTACACAAAAAAACTTCAGTTGGTCAATCTATTTTCAATTATAAAACAAAAAACAGTAATCACACTTAATTTAACCATCTCTTACTCAAATAACCGCTATTTCATTTCATTTCTACCATCACCATAATAATTTTCATTTAGAAAATTAAAAACATAAAAACAAAAAACAAGTTTGCACCACAGCTCTTTTGTTTCATCTCATTTAATTTCTTATTTTCGTTGGTTTTCTTTTTCGTCGTTTTGCTCATTCGTTTACTATTTTAATTGAAAATAAATCAATTCCCTTTTTAAGCCAGACACATAGACGTTACATATTTATGCATTTATTTGCTTCTTATTTTTTGTTCGTTTATAATAAAACACCCATAAATTTGCATCATCTGATCGTGGTCAGTGGATGGCGGTTGGCGGCAGGCGTCAGGCGGCAGCGACGACAGCGACAACAGCTACGGCGACGACGACTCACAGTCGTTGTCGTTTTGGCAAATCTTTGAATATAACGTCATATATTGGTCATTATACGACTACAGCACGTTTTACAGCCGTCTTATCACCAAATTCAATCGGCCTATACATATTTTGATTTAATCAAGTGATTTTTTTCGCTCGTAGAAATATAATGTTAGAGTTTGTATTTGAATGATACCACAAGTCACACCTTATTTTCACTTTAGCGGAGGGAAGGGCAAGGGGCAGTGTGGATCACAGCCAGCGTTCCACACAACCATTAAAGGTATATCAAAGCAGTCTTATATAGTTCGTCCAATTAACTTTGCATCAAGTTTTACATTTGGAATTCTGTCTTGAACGCGTGAGGAGGAATCGAATATTAGGTATGCCTTATGCCCCGTATGTCGAATGCCGCATGCAATATCATAGATTGGATGCTATTTTGTGATACATTTTTTGCGCCTTTTCGTCTGGTCTTAGTCTTGGTACATATATAGGATAAAAGATACAATATCTAAATTTAATTTCAATTTCTTTTCGAAACTAGATTTTTTCTTGAGATGCTGTGAATACCAGTGATTGTTGGTATTTTGCTGCTACCATTATACTACATCACCAACCGCCACGCCACCACTGCCGCATCAGGCATAAAAACCGTCAAGCTTCGGTTGGCAGCCGACAACCAGTCTGTAGACCATTAAAAAACCATTAAAGGGAATAAAATATTCACTGAGCCTGAGTCTGGGTCTGATCTAGTCACCGCGACGGGCTGTGGTGTTGCGGTATCGGACACATTTTCGCGATTCGCGGGTTGGGGGTAGCTACAGTTACTATTTTTGGTCGTTAGGCGTTAACATTTTGCATTGCGTGTACTTGTCGAGGTATTGGTCGCAGTTATTTTGCGATTGCGCATAAAGAGCTGTAATTCTGATAATGAAGTTGATCGCTTCGTGTGTGTGTATCTGAGTGCTGTTACCAAAGGAAGAGACTCATTTTCCAAACCCCTGGCAGCCAGCACTCAGCTCCAGGCTATATGGCTTGAGTCTTTAAAAATCGTAATTCCCTTATGACACAGAGGATTGGACATGGACACTGGACACTGGACAGTGCCTGCTTTATTGATGGTGTTTGGTCTACTATCGCGATATAAATATATCGAAACGACATATCTTGAATTCACAAACGGTTGTCTGCATCACTTCTTGATGAGCGACAACTGCCTTGCGTTGTTGGGTGGAACGCTTTTGTTTGTGAACGCGAGGCCTAAGTTACGTTGACCAATGACCACCCAACTAACCCTTGTACTATTTGCTGCTCGGGAGTAATTATTATTGTTAGGTGTAAAATCGAATTGGTGTACAGAGCTTGGCTGCGACAGGAATATGGCACCGGCTTTGTGGAACCATTTTTGGGTGGGTTTTTACTGGGAGGAAAATGGGTGTTAACCATGTACGATCGCACTTATTGAGTTGTTATTTTACAGCTCAACTTAAACCCGCATGCTCGTGCCTAAGGTGATTTTTTGTTTTGTTGTTTTGTTTTATTTTGTTTAGAGGAAAACAAAAGGAGAATGCGCAATTATAATGAGCATAAAAGTCCATTTATAGATGAATTTCCCTCTAAACTTGCACACTTAAAGGGATAGTTTCATATTGGGTTAGGTTTTATTTAAGTTTTTTATTTGCTGAAAAAGTGATTTGTAAAGTAATTTGTTGGAATTTAAACTGTGCGAGTATTTAATTTTATGAAGGTGAAATAAAATTGGTTAGTTATCTGTCATTTGTCAATTTTAAACGTGTCCATTTCTTGACATGTAAAAGGTTGAAATAATTGTCAGTGTCAATTAATTAGGGTTTTACTTTTGTTTATTTTTTATGGAGGTGTTTGAAAACACCGAGTAAAAGCGACGTAATTGTAGAAAGGATAATGAATGTCAATTTAGTCAGTGAATGGGCTATTGACAGAATTTCCTATGCAGTTTTTTATTTATTGTTGCATTCAATAAGTAAATCAAGAAACTTTTCGAGTTTATACAGATCTTAACTTTTGTTTGCAATATATGCTTGAAGGTAGATCAAAGATTGTGTACAATGTATAACTTAAAACGGCCGGCGTTTCAGTCGTTTGTGGACGACCCGTGTTCTTTTTCTACTTTGCTGTCCTGTCGAAGCGAATTTGAAGATTTGTTGGCCGGAGTGTTATCTTACATGCAATGTACATAAGTGAGCAAGTCATCTCAGACATTTTTCTTTGCAGTTCGTCCAGGGATATGCTGACATATACATACATACAGCATTGAAATAGATGATAATTAAGAGGGTGATGTTTTTGGTATTTTTTTCAGGATCTGTGGTAATGTGAATATTTAACCGGCAGCGGAATTTCAAGGTCTAAAAACACACTGATTAAGACCTATCAGGTAGTTCACAATTTGCTTTAGACGTTCACATATTGTGGCAGGGAAGGTTTTATAAGAGATGCTTATGATTTAAATTTTATAATTTGTGCATTTTATAGAGTCTTATTTTTTCAGGGCGGGCCAAACAATACTAAGCCTCCATAATTAATTGCAGACGCTTTTTTCTGACCATATTTCACTGACAATCTTGTATACGTCAGTAAGTCCATCTTGGTCACCTTGTCTTTGTCAACCTAAAATAGGAGAATTCCATTCACCAAATTCATTTAGTTGTTTATCAAAAGCACCCCTTTCACAAAATTAATGATTCTACTAAAATTAACACGTTGACCCAAAACTGCTTTTTTTATCGATTCCTTTCCCATTAAAATGGCGACAATAAAAAGATCACTTAAATTTCAGCTTTCAAAAAAGTATATTTAAAAAAGAGAACAACAAAACACGATTTATTACCCCAGCATATCATAAATTTTACATTTTGTACTATTCACCATAAGTCACACATGTATGTACATGTTTAACCAAAACTTTAAAGGTCCAAAACATTTTAAATTTTGTCAAAGCGATTAAAATTATTTCATTAAATCAGAATGGGTTCATCTCTGGCATTTACCATCCACACCTTTAAGATCACTATTTTGTCCCCCAAATCAAAATTCTAATTTTTCCAAATAAACCTGTCAGCTAATGAAAAATTCCTTTTTTTTTCCTGTTCATTTAAATGGCATGTAGAATGAATAAATTTATTAACCAAAATATAAAAGAACATGAACACAATTTTAAATCAAAAACTCTTAAATAGGAACAAAAACAAAATAAAATTAAAAACCATCTAATACGCATTCTTAGGCTTAAAAGCTTAAATTTCAATTAATTCTTAAAATTCCTTTCCACAAAATCTTTCAAAATATAAACATCCATATGTAAAGAAGATACTTAAATGAAAATAAATTATAAACAAACAAACAAAAATGTCAAATCCTATTGAATTAGTTTAACATAACTTCGCTAATATCACCCACACCATCTACAAGAATATGCCTATAAAAAGAATCTATTTATTTAAATATTTGGAATTCATTGGATTCGAAAAAAAAAAAACAAACGCTATACAACAACAAAATACATGTTCTTTTGTACCAATTTGTTTTAAAGTAATCCAATCGGCCATATAGTTAAACAAAAGACCTGAACAGCGAACTCTTTTTTTTTATTTTCGATTTGATTATAAATACTGGATTTTAAGACAATTTATGCCAAACAGTTGACTTGAAATTTGTTAATTTAAATTATTTCCATTAATCTTCGGGTGAATACATACACACATAGGAAATTAATCTACATAACATATCACACAAACCTCCCACACAGAAACATCGCGTCGTCGTCATCTCACTCACCGCTTGTCGGCTATAAAATTAATTAAAAGTCCAATTAATCATTGTTCATCATCACCTAACATACACTACCACCACCTACACCTACACATTATGGTTGATTCAATTTAAATTTAATTAGATTCGAATATGATTATACAAATATTATATATTTTATTCATATTAAATTCAGTGTCAAATTTTGTATTCTTTGCATTTTGATCGTTTTATTGAACTGAAGCAGGACATCAACATCAATAACTGAATTTAGTTTATAACTTCCGTACAGTCTTTCTAATTTGAATAAACAATTCGAACTTTGAAGTGAACTATTGTCTGCAAAACATGATTGCGTCTGACGTTCAATCGAATTCTAGTTTGTTTATAATTTGAAAATTTGCCCAAATCAAGCAAACCTCGTCCGTCGTTGTTGTCGTTGTTGTGATTGTCGCATTATGAGACGACAACGAATGTGGTGCGGTGTCTTCGTCGTGTTTCTTTTTTCTTCTTTTTTATTTGAGACACAAAAATGTCAATGATCAAGAGAGTGAAATAAATTCAATTGAGAATGTGCCTTAGTGGGCACACTTAATCCAAATGCCAAATATTTCATTCAAAATTGATTTACATTGACCATTTTTGGTTTTGGCTTTCATTGGTCTACCACTAGTGGCACAATTTAAGGCACCCGTGCCCAAAATAAAGAAAACATCCAATTTATGTTAAAAGGAATCCGTTTTTATTGCTGTTCGTGTGCATTTTATAAATTCGCCCTCTTTCCGCGATGCCGCTTAACTATTTCAAAAAAAAAAAAAAGAAACCAATAAAAAAAAATCTCCCTCGAGTTGAATATAAAGTTTGAATTAGTCAGTCCAATTAATTTAAATAAGTTTTTTAGTTGTTCAATTTAAATTTAATTTATTAGTTTCTTGTAGTATGTTGGTTTCACTTTTTAATGTTTTGTTCCGCTCCGATGGTGCATTTGGTTTTTAAGTCAAGGTGGAGAGGGTTTTGTTTTATTTTATCTTCTTTTGTTATTAATAAATGCATCACAATCATCTGGCACATTGAATGCACACAAATTTTTACACAATCTTACATTATTGTCTTACTTGTGAAAAAATAAACAACTGTAAATTTAAAAAAATAAATTATGCAAATTGATGCCAGTAAAACGTTAAATTTATCATAATATTAATGAGCACAATTGGCAACGCGGTTATATGTTCATTGCAAGTTTGAATATATTTTTTTTTTCTTATTTTAACATCACAAAAAGTAAAAATAAAAATTATAACAAAATTGACAATTACAAAAAAGATTGTTGACAGCTTGTAAATAAAGGATTTAAATATTTAAGTAGAAGCATTCATAATTTTTATATTCAGCGAGTGTGTCGATGGCATTAAGGATTTTTGATGTCTTAATTTTCTTTTCTTTTTTCTTTCTCTTTTTTCTTTGTTTGGTTTATTTTTTCTTTCTTTAAATTGAAATAATGTTGAGAATTGATTTTTTATGCAAATGTTATTTGAAGGAACAAATTGTTTTCAGAAACCACACCGCGACGCGCGCGCCGCCGCCGTCGCACCACTTTACCAACGACGACGGCAACAACGAAGCGACGGATAACTTGATGACTGGCCACACCTGCAAAGCTTTTAAATAAAGTAATAAATAATTAAGACAAGTGCTGATATGTGCTTCTGTATTTTTAAGTTTATATGTTTTTTTGGGGGTAATATTTGACAATGAAATTGCTAGTTAATGGCAGACATCCCACTTATCGCGATACTTTACTGGTGGCAATTTTAAAGTGCCATAAAAATATTATCATTTCGATGTTAATGTCTTAATTTTGCGGTGCTGAAATATTGAAAAATTATTTAAATTTAAGTTTGGTGGTGATTATACTTTCAAAAATCAACTTTGCATTGAAGTCTCTTATAAGATAATTAGGTAATTTTAAGAACTTATGGATTTGATAGAGATTGCAAAAAAATATAAGACATTGGTTTGACCTAGATTTTGTAATGAGCCAAATTGATATTTAAAGAGCATCAAAAAGTATGCAGTAAACAATTGAAGTTTCAGCTATTTTTTGTCTACATATTTGAGACTTTAAACCAATTAAACGTTAATTTTTGTAGGTTTTTATTTTTGTAAAAAAAAACAACTGCCAATTGAAATTTTCTTAAATGTTTATTACAAATGAAAAACTTCGTTTTTGTTCGTAAAATATTCGAGCTCAAAAATATTTTTGTTCATTTTTAAAGTATTGACTATATACAAAATATTATGCAAGACGCTTTAATGTGTAAGATATAATTTGATTAAAGTCGACTTCTTTATTGGTTCGTAAGATATCCTTGACTGACCACGAATATAACGCACTTCTTTAATACCATTCTTATGAGTGGTGTTTTTCCTACTGCTTCGAAATATGCAAAAATTGTTCCTGTTCCCAAGAACAAAGATGAATTCAGGCCTATTGCTATTTTACCCTTCTTATCAAAAGCATTTGAAAAAATTATGAATGGACAGATACGAACATTTCTTCATACAAATCGGTTACTTTGCCTAAACCAGTCTGGCTATCGTCCAAGGCATAGCTGTACAACAGCCCTAATAAATGTAGTAGAAGATATTAGACAATCGGTAGATAGTGACAACATTGCTTTTCTCACATTATTAGATTTTTCTAAAGCATTTTATACTATGGTAGTACCCGTAGCGTGATGGTTAGTGCGTTGGACTGTCATGCAAGGGGTCTTGGGTTCAATCCCTGCCTGTGCCACCTAACTTTTTTCACGGGTACTACCTCTTGCGAGGAATTGACAAATCCTCCAAGAGTAATTCTTGTCATGAAAAGTGCTTTCTCAAATTAGCCGTTCGGAGTCGGCATATAAACTGTAGGTCCCTTCCATCTCTGACAACATTACTCGCACACAGGGATGGTTGAGAGTTGTAAGTCACTAGGCCCTGGTCCTTCATGGACTGTTGCGCCACCTAATTTATTTATTTATTTTTTTTATACTATGAACAATAGTATATTATGCAAAAAACTTAAAGAGCAGTTCAAGTTCTCATCAATGTCAGAAATGCTGATTAACCTTCAAGGTAGATCTCAAGTAGTTGCAGTTGGTGATTGTATTTCTGACTGCTTGCCTTTAAGCAGGTGTGTCCCACAGGGATCAATTATGGGACTACTACTCTTTGTTATGTACATTAATGAGCTTCCCTCATGTCTTGTAAACTGCTCCATTGATATGTATGCTGATGATGTCCAATTGCGGAAAAGTTGTCCTTTAGGTCTTGTAGAGAATGGAATAAGCGAACTAAATGATAATCTCAATCGAATTTTAAACTGGTCAGAAATAAATGGACTCTGCTTAAACCCAAAAAAATCAAAATGTTTAATAATATCCCGTAGGCCTATTGATATATCAGGCTTCTCTCAAAATGCTCTAAATGAAAATCCTATTGAAATAGTCAACACGGCAACAAATCTTGGAGTTATAATTAACAAGCAGCTTAATTGGGACAATCACATAAAATCAATTCTGGGTAAAATATATGGGGGTCTCCGAATGCTTTACGTCACACAGAAGATAACACCAGTTAAAACTAGGATGATTCTCGCAAAAACATTACTAATTCCGATATTGCTGTTTGGCTGTGAACTATTTTCGAATTGTAGTTATGAGCAAAAACAAAACTCAATGTCGCCTATAACTATATAGCACGATATATCTACGAACTGAAAAAAAGAGAATATGTTTCATCTTTCGCTAAATCAATACATATGTGGCCTCACTTTAGAAAATCTTTTCAAGTTTAGGACTTTAATTCTGCTTCATAATATCATACAAACACATCAACCTTCCTACCTTTATAATAGAATCCGTTTTCCACAGTCTACGAGATCCTGTGATCTCATACCCGAACGATATACTTTCTTAATATATGAGCGTCATTTTTTCATAAATGCTATCCGTCAATGGAATTCCTTACCCCGTTTTGTTAGATTAATAAGCTGCTCAGCCATGTTCAAACTAAGGCTTAAAGAATTCCTAGGGACACTTAATTAAGATGGATGTTATACTATATTTTAATTAGTACCTATTAAATTAAATTAAATTAAATTAAATTAAATAATCTTTTGTTTATTTTCCAAATACTATTCATTTTAAATAACTGTTTTTTTTTAATAACATTTTAGTTAATTTTTGAGTTTGGTTTTGAATTACATATGTAAAAAAAAATCGGGTGGCGCAACAGTCCGTTGAGAACTAGGGCCTAGTGACTTACAACTCTCAACCATTCCTGTGTGCGAGTACTGTTGTCAGGAATGGAGGGGACCTACAGTTTTAAGCCGAATCCGAACGGCCAATTTGAGAAAGCACTTTTCATGACAAGAATTACTCTTGGAGAATTTGTCAATTCCTCGCAAGAGGCAGTAAAAAAAACTTTAGATAGCATAGGCAGGGATCGAACCCAAGACCTCTCGCATGAAAGTCCAACGCACTAACCATCATGCCACGGGTACTACAATTTACATATGTATGTATATCATTAAATAATTAACATTTCTTAAATTTTGCTTTGTTAAATCACTCCTAAAGTAGCACACGAATTTGAATTTGTACATAAAGCTTGCGCTATAAAGAAGATATTGTATCTTACTGTGTAATGCTATTCCTTTTAAATAAAGAACTAAGGAACTTTATTTTTAGTGTTGTTACAAAAATACCACTAAACGGATTCTTATGAAAGTTTTTACGGTACATTCTGATATAACAATTTGTAAAAACCAATTTATTTGAAATCGATATCTCGGCTGGTTCTTCAGATATGGGGGCCGAAAATAGGTATACCGAACGTAAACGTACATACCCTCTAAAAACGATGGATTTCCATTCTAGAGACTTTGAGAAATAACACAATTTTCAATTGGACAAATTTGATCGATTACAATACAATAGGAAATTAATTATTATGTTAAGGTTAAATTGGTGACATATTTTAATAGTTTTATAAGAAATATAATATAAGAAGCATTCAAAACAAAAAAATATCCTTTCAATTAATGTATCATAAAAGTACGTATACGTCCCGGTGCACTATTAGAAAACAGCATATTTTTTTAAATTTTTTGATGTTACTTCATTAATTGTGACTTTATTTAATAGATAGTTCCATTATAAATTAAAATTAGCTTTAAATTCAAGTAAACTCACAAACCTTTAATATGTAAACGCTGCAGTGTGTGTGTGAAGACCTTGTGGAAACCTCCTTCTATTTTTCGCTTAGAACATTTTTCTATAATAGGCAGTCATAAAGGTGGTTATAAACGCTTATTTATTTTAAGTAAGGACAGGGGTTTTAAGTTTTCAATTTCAAAATGAGAGACAAAAATAGTGTTTGGTAAATCATTCCACATTCTTAATGTGCAGCTTAAAAAATAATCTTTGTACTTGACAGTACGTTCTGATTAGCATTCCTTGAAAATTAAGTATTATGGTTCAATTGTTTGAGAAGTGAATACAACTAGCTATTTCGACAGAAATTTGTTCGGTTAAGCAACGAAAGATAAAAAACTTTGCGGCGATGTTTAAGTTTGATGTTAATGAGCAATCTTATATTTATACTTTTTAATTTCACAATTCATTAATTAAGAAAACTAAAAAATAAAATTTGTCACCTCAATTATTTTACAAACAACAAACGATATTACGAAAATATTGTTGTTAAAAATTAAAGTCTTACCAAAATACTACTAAATTTATTTAGAGTTTGAAATATTTGCCAGCCTAAGCAGCTTAAATTTCATTTTTTAAATTTTAACAATTTGGCTTATTACATAAAATACATAAGAGAAGAGAATTTTTTCCGAAATAAAATATCTGTGCAAGATAACATGCTAGGGTTTCAATCTTTAACACTAATGGCGTAAGATCGGTCGGACTTTTGACAAGCATCTTACCGTCTTTAGGATGTTTTGCGACATCATGTGTTATAAAACGCAACCTAAGAATTTGCAAAACGCAATGTCTCTTCAAACTTCAAGTGTTGCGAAGAAAGTTGACTTAAGTTTTCTTTTACTCTTTTAATTAATTTATGTATTTCTTTTATTGTTATTAAAAATTAATAAAAACAATAGAGAAGACACTACAGCTACACACAAATTCTGAAATAAAACAAAGAAAATTGCATTGACAATACAGTTGTTAGCTATCAAAGCGCAACAAAATAAAAAATAGATCTATTAGGGCATTGAGTTCAGGCTTACGATTTTTACGATCTAAAGCGAGCACAAATCTTGAGATAACATTTCAGATTGTCTCATAAGTGTCAATTGTTTCTATTTAAATGTCAAAATTTGCAAAACCGAACGCATGATTGTGGTTCAGCTATAATATTTATATTTGAGTGATACCTTCGGCCTATTGTAAAACACCAAAAATATGTACTACTATGGAAATGTTTATGAAAAACAAATACAACATCTGCAGAATCACTGTCGATAAAAGATAAACTGAAATCCTGCTTCGAATATTGAATTTACAGCAATTTTTGAGGTTTAAATTCATAGAATTTGGTAAGTTTGACACTTGATGTCTGTGTTCATAGAGTAGTGTTTAACATACAAAAACCATGACGTCACTCAAAATTAACTTAGATATTTCGGCAGAATTTATTTTCAATGTATTTCAACTAATTTTTGCTCATTTAATTACATGTGTTCTTTCCAATCAGCGGACTTATCAACTTTTATGAAAATTGTCCATTAGCGGACTTATCAACTTTTATGAAAATTGTCCATTTTACAAACTTGAAATTTGTTATGGTTTGAATTGCGTTCTAAATTATTGTGACAAGTAGTTGTCTAAGCAATTTGAAAACTTAGCCAAACTCTAAAATTTAACTTTTAATACATAGACTTTTTGTGAGAATAAAATATTTTAAAATCAAACGGAGGGTTTCGAAATACTTAAAATAATTCGATTGAAAATTTTGTGCCCTAAGATTCACATCAATTTAAAGTTATTTTTTTTTTCCTAATTTGATGTTTGTATAAAATCTCCATTTTAATTTAATTTATTTAGTATTAAGTAGATGCTTTATAAATATTTCCACTCAGATGTACATAAATACTCGTGGATATGACTTTGAAAGTCAACGACGCGCGTTAAAAGTCATCAATCTATAAAAAAAAACCAAAGCCAGCCTTGTTGTCTCAAAATTAATTTCATCTAATTATGAAAAATTAACATAAACAAATGCATTTATTCACCGTATAATAAATTAATCATCACACTTCTCCTAAAACAAAACAACGAATACAAAACCAAAAAAAAATGAACATACTAAACTATGATAATTTATTGTATCGTTAAAATTCTCACCTTTCTTTATGATGTGGAAATAAACAAGATTCCATATTATAGCTAAGCTATATTAGTATATAATTGCCATTCATAAATTTAATATGAATCAAAAAATGTTGATCAACAAAAATTCAAAAAATGTCTCAAGCCAAAAAAAAAAACGAAACAAAAAATTCTTATAAAACAAAAACAGATGTGGAAATAGAAATAGAAAAAGAAACAATTAAGATCAGATAAATTCTACATTTTATTATTAACTGTACCTATTTAAAAAGATATAAAATACTATCAAGTAGTTTTTTTTTTCAAAGGGGGAACGCCCCTTTTATAGACCTTCATTTGAATATGAAAATGAAAGACCAAAAAAAAAAAACACAAAAAAAGGTCACACAAGTCATAAATCACTTTAAACTTCATAAATAGTCGCTTATAGGAGGTAAACCTAAACCTACCTACAGCGCTGAGGTATTTATGTATCGCAGCTTAAATCAAAATGATCTGGTATAGCTTAAGAAGTCGCTTGGAGTGGGAAAAAATGTTGAATGTATAGATTTTTGTCAACGTTAACACCCAAAAGAAAGACGACAGAAAAACAGCCAAAATAGCGACAAGCTTAAAATGACTTATTGGACAAAAACATTTTCGACTCCTCCTCTCTCTCGCTCGCTCTTAGATACAATTTTATAACTCTCCCAAAAATCTCGGGTTCAATATAATTTTTTAAATAATTCCAAAGCGAAACGGCTCATTCCTATTAAAAATGGTTGTTGTAAATGGTACGGTAAAACATCTAACAAAAGCATCACCATCATCATCATCCTCATAATCGCGGTCTTGATGGAGAAATTCTATTAAGTTTTTTTCTTTTTTGATTTTTTCGATTCAAAAATTAATTTGTTCTGGTTCTCAAATTTAGATTGGAATTTCTTCTTTAAGTGGCCCAATTTCGGAACTTCTGATTTTGAATTGTATCTTATCTCTGTATCTAATCACACAGCACTCGTCAATTACCTATTCAATGGAATTTGCATCCTGGTTTGACTTAAATGTATCTTTTATTGATCTTGAATAGAGAATTCATTTCGACCACAACAACTATAATCATTCTGAAAGATACAGAACAATTTTTGGCAGTTCTCTCTCTTATTTTTATTTCATATAAAGTCTCTCTTTTGTTTTAAAGCTTAAACTCTTTCAAAAGAGAACAAATTTAGAAAAAAAATCCAATAAAACAGGTAGACTAAAACTAGACACATACAAATTAAGATTCAATCAAATTATATAGACAAGAGTTTGCGGTCTTGAGAGCTCTGGTCTCTAATGCTGGTGTCGTGGAAGCACGCGTATAGGTTAAGCCAAAAAAAAAAACAAAAACACACGAGAATCTAAGCCAAGAAGTAGGAGAAATTGTTGTATTTTTTTGTGGTTTTGTTGGTGGTAAATGAAGAAGAAACATTTGAACTTCTTTTTGAAGAGGTAGGAAGTTTGGTGTGGTGGTCATTTTTATAGGTTCACATGTATCTATGAGGTCTGTGAGCTTTTTTTCGGCAATCAAGAGATTTTTATTGTTGTTGCTGTGTTGTTTTGGATTTTTTTTTCGGACTGGCGCAGTCTGATCGAGATTGGTTTAGTTATTATCGGGTTTCGTGCTTTGACGGATCGCAGTTTGGTTCTCGAAATTTAGTTTTTTTTTTGAGAATTTCAATCTTTTTTGCAGCCGCGACGGATAAATGTGATTTTTTTTTTTGAAGATAAATATTGAAGTGCAAGAGTGTAAAAATTGTTTTAGTCAAAGTGATATGTGGAAAAATCCTATAGCTCTTTTTAATATTCACAGTGATATTTCGGTAGTTTGGAGCTTGGAAAAGGCTTAAACCTTCAATTAGAGCGCCAAACGTTAGATAAACTAAAGCGAAATAATTCTAGTAAAATTCAATTTACAAGTGTATTTTTTATTTGTATCGATTTATAAATTGAAAAATAATCGTTTTTAGAATTTTAATCCTTTCCGTCTAATTAAATCAATTATAAAAATTGAACATCGAGAAAATTGATAACGATGTCAATCAAGCTCGTTCAAGCATTTGGCATTTTTACAACTTAATGCATGAAAAATCTATCAATTCGTGAGGTGAAGTTAAGTTTTTCTGTGTGTTTGTTTCCTTTAATTACATAATTTCCATTACTTAGGAAAAAAAAGGTTGATTTAATAGAATTAAACAAGAAATAAATTAAATCAATCAACACATTTATTTATAATTATACATACGTACATATGTACCAACCTATCTTATCTGATGTGATGGATCAAGACAAATGACACAAAAAAGAATAAAATAAACACATTTAATCAAATGCACCATGTGGATATAATTGGATCATTTTGAATGTTTTATGAGGTGATTGCAACTGTTTAATTTATATATACATACATAGTTTTTTAATAAAAAACTAGTTTAATTTTTTTTTAATTTTTTTTAACTTTGTTAACTTTTTGTTTTATGACCCAGATTGAGGAAATTACTTTTTAGTTTTTTGTTTTGTTTTGTTTTATTTCAAAAAATACAATTTTAAAATAATATAAATTAGTCGTTATTTGAAATTCATATGAAACGGAAATAACAGAGGTGGCTTTATATGGTTCTTTATTAATAAAGTTGTATTCATTGTCTGAGTATTATTCTTAAGACTAATATTCTTAAGAAAACCGAAACAAATACAACTAGTGACATCTGGAAGAAGAAATGCGTAGGTACATATTATTTTCAAAACTTATCCAAATTCTAATTGGCAGATTTGGATATCAGACAGCTTAGTCAAAGAAAATATTTAAGTATAATAAAAGTGGAACTTGTAGAGTTAAATTTTGCTTCGCCTTGGAAGAATAAATATCCACATTTATTATTTTCATGTAAATTTCATTTCGCAAAATTACTTTTCAAAATTATTTAATTAAATCGTCAACAAAATGAAAATTAATGATTTTTGCCAAGATGGTTTTTCGCTTTAAAAATTTCTACATTAAATAAATTTATTGGTTGCATATTTCAAAATTCGAAGATCTTTAATTCCATATGAACTTTTAAAAAATAACCCACGTCAAATTTTTAATCTTACAAATTTTTCAAAACCAATGTGTACCAATACCTCTTTTCAAACCGTCTCGATTTTTCTAAATGTTCTCACTAAGTCTCAGATATAAGAAATATACGAAACCCCAAACAATATTAAGGACAATAAATAGATTTGAACCTGAGTTTCTTTTGTAAGCTGTACACAAATATACTTAACTATCTTAAATTAAATTTGGAAGTTTGTAATTTTGATTTGGAATACAAACATTTAAAACAATCCATGTTTTGAAATAGTTTTATATCATTTTTCATTTTGATCGTGGCGTTTAATGTTAGAGCAAATGCACTTTTAAAACGTTTTTATGTCTTTGAAACCTTAGGAGGGTTTCAACCAATAGAGCATGGGGTTTAGTTCTTTTATTAGATTTTAGCATCAAAGTAAATCAACAATTTATAAGACCTTTTAATGCGAAAGAATAGCAAATAATGCAAATATTTCTAATTAAAAAAATCCTTCTTTTTCCCAAACTTTAGACAGAAACAACCTCACCTGAAAAGATAACACAAAAATAGATCTCCGACTTCAGCAAAAGTTGCATAAAAAATGTGAGGTTCTCGTTGTTTTCCAGTCTTTGATTTTGTGTTTAGCTCATTTGTTTTTTAATTTCCAATCCCATAACATTAGGGGCACAGCCCCATCCCAATTCAGAATAATCTATGCAATAAAAGTATATTTTTCGCTCTGCTCTTCTTCTAATAAATTTTTATTAAACTATAAAATAATTTTAAATTATTGTTCAATAACAATAATTGTGGGTGTTGAAGTCAATATTTTAATTTAATATTTTTTGCATAAAATGGAATGAAAATATAGCATAATATGTTGCAGCTGAAATCAACCGAACTCACAAAGCGTGTACCTATTTACTAGAACAATTTTTGCTTTAATCAAATGTATTAAATCAATTTTTAACAAAACATTAAAAGTATCAGTTTGATCTGATTTCTGATTTTTTTTTTTAAAGTTTGTACCTCAGCTTTTTTGTTTTACATTTTTTTAGTAATTTTTCATTTGGTGATTATTTTTACATTTTAATAAGAAATTGATTGGGCTGATTTTAAAAAATCAAAAGGACATTTTAAATCATCATTGTAAATAAATGTGGTAAATATTATTGAGAAACAGATTTGTTTAAAATTGCATCATTTTTCGAAAGAATGGATCCAATACAGATTGTTTGCAAAACAACACATTTTCAAACTCAAAACCTGCACAAAAAAAATTGGGTTTTCATTTTATAAACTAACATCAATGGCGCAAAATTTTAAACAACCTATTATTAAGGCCTTAGCACAATACTAGTTAACAATTTACTATATACATAGTAATCTACTAACTTTTTACTAATTTTAAACACTTTTTATTGTTTTGCTAACTAGTATCATACTAAAACCATTTTATTAAAAAAAAAACATGAACACATCAAAATAATGACAGATTGTGGAGCAAACAAAACAAACATACCTTAATATCATACTAAAAATGATTTAACATCGTACTAAATCGTCTAAAATTTTGCAGATTTAGTACGATACTAAAAAGATAAAGTAGCCATTTGGTGATTTTAACTTTAGTAAAATGTTAAGAAGATAGTACGATACTAAACTCGTTTAAAATTATCAAGCCGAGGGCTGAATCACGTGATTCAATTTTATAAAAAAAACAAGAAATTTTATTAAAAATTGATGGAGACTTTAAATCCTTTTATTAAAATTGCTTTATGCTCCAAGTAGACCCAATTACACTTATAAAACAATATATCCAATTTTTAATTTATTAAAAATCTAAATATATAACATATTATTTTAAACGTTTCACTTCCCAAGGTATAATTTGATTTAAGTGCTTATTTTTACATTCACTTGGACCACCCATAGGCACAACCTTCTCTATTTAAAAGTATTCTTTTACAAAAATTTTGATTTGAATTTTATCTTAACTATTTCAAAACTATTTCAAAAAAGTCATATTTAAATACATACCTAAACTTATAGAATTTCAAGCATGTCAAATTATGTTAAATTTATTTCCGATAAAATCTATGTCTTACTTATAAAACATAAATCCATTTGATTTTCTGTAAGACAAAAATCGAAAATAAACAACCTTATTGAATTCAAATTCCCACAGATACAAGAATTTGTTTCTTAAATAAATATGCATTTATGTAAATTGTACTAATTCTTTTAAAATAAATAACAAAAAAATAAATTTTATTACAAAATCATGTCAAAACAAAATTAATTAGTAATAAAATAAAAACACAAACAAAAATAATTAACGCCATCAATGTCAATCTATACCACGCCTCTTATAGGTAGAGTGGTATACAATCGTATATTAAATATTCGCATTTTGTATTTCTATACAAAGAAATCGCTTATGACAAATAGATAAAATGCAAAACTTTAAACCTAATATGTTTTAATTATTATTTATCTAAAAAAATAAAATAAAACATTGACAGCACTGACATTGAAATCTCCTTCTTGTTTATGTGACAGGAAGTTGGCTTTTGCATTTTTTTGACTTACAAAATACTCGTACACAAATCCGAGATAAAAATTATAAACTAGTCTGTTTAATTTTATATTGAAAAGCATTTTGTGTCTTAATAAAGTGATTTATATTTAATCAGGTAATTTTTATGAAGTTTCTGTTTGATTTTGATTGTATATTTTTTTAATTTATCTGGAATAATAAGGAAATTTATGTCTCTTAATTGATTTGAAATTTGAATATTTACTCGTTGATATTATTTGGTTTGCGAGTTAAAGTTAAGATTAAAGAAGTATTGGGATTGAATTTTATTTGTTAGCCTATTGACTATAATGACTATCCTATGCCTATGTACGAGTAGGTACTTGAAATAGAAAATTGACTTTAATTAAAATGCTTTTAAGGGTTTCCGGTCGTGTTTTTTGTCATTTAACTTCATAATTTTGACTAATGATTTCCTAGTTTTCTTGTTTCTGTAAAAACTGTATATTAAAAAACTTTGAGAAAATGTAAATTTCATTTTTGAATTTAGCATGACTTATGTCTAAAAAGAGGTCTAAGGGAAATCAAGAAAATCGTATTCAAAAGTTTTCAAAAAATTAATGAAAATAAAACTAAGTCACATAATTTTTCAAACAGTGATTATTATATATAATTATAATTATTTTCGAAGGCCGCTTCACTTTAATTGCATTGTTATGTAAATAAATAAATAAGGTGGCACAACAATTCATTAAGAACAAAAGCCTAGTGACTTACAACTCTCAACCATTAATGTGTGCGAGTAATGTTGTCAGGGATGAAGGGGAACTACAGTTTTAAGCCGATTCCGAATGGCTAATTTGAGAAAGCACTTTCAATGACAAGAATTACTCTTGGAGAATTTGTCAATTCTTCGCAAGAGGCAGTACCCGTGAAAAAACTCAAAATTACACAGGCAGGGATTGAACCCAAGACCTCTGGCATGGCAGTCCAACGTCCTTATCATCATACCACGGGTACTACATTGTTATGTAGTTATGTGTTATTAGGAAAGGTTAAGTAGTTTGCTGACGGAAAAGCGAACACACTTAGGCCAATAGTTGGTCCGTTGTGATACCACATATAGATTTAAAGATCTATACCTTACTCGTTGAACCAGAAAAAGCTAGCTATGAAGCCTTTGAGATAATATATTTCAGAATTTCCTTTATCACTTGGATTATTGTAGAAAAGTCTTCAAGGTGGAGCCCTAGTATGTGTGACAGAAATATAGAAAGTGACACACTGTCTCTTTTTCTTCTTCAGCTATGCAGCTTCCGCAAAAATCGTTTGCAGGAGCGTCAAGTCAAAAATGAGATATAAGCATCAATATTGTCAAAATTAAATTTGTTGACACCAGAGTGGTGATATTAGATATTACTTGTAAACTTATTAGGCTTAGCATAAGTTTACAAGTAACTAGGGGTATATCGATAATAGATCTGTAGCCCAACAAAGTTAGTAGAAATGGTAGAAATGGCAATCTCAAGGCAATCTAGCCTGAGATCCTATTAGCGCTGTATTGCGAGTTGTTCGAATTTTGCAAGTTCGTTAGTTTTACAGTTTCTTAGAATGCCTCCAAGATCCGGCACGTAGAAAATGTGAATGAAAAACTGTTGTGCCACCTTTACAAGAGATGATCAGCGGTTTCGAGCGGTAAGTGAGTTTATTATTATGACTACAATGATTTTATGGCAGCTTGACTATCTGAGAAGATTCGTATATCGGTAGCCAATACCTCTTTTTTTTCTGAGCCATGAGAGGGCTTATTAAACACGCTACAGTGATTGAGAAGACGAAATAAGAGAAATAGATTTACTCCGTCGGAACGCACTCCTTTACCAACCTCGTTATCGGTTTTTGATCCATCTTTATAAAAGTTAATTGTTTTATCTGTCAAAAATAACTTATTCTGCTAGAAAGATCTGGGGGAGAGTATGATAACTTTGGCGACAAAGTTTAATGACGGATTTGTATAGAACAGTTAAAAACAAGCATTTTTTACTATGGAAGGGGGTTTATCTCCCTCCGTTTAGGCGGTAGGGGCAATTTAAAAAAATATGTACATTAAATGGAAAAAATAATAATAAAAAAATAACGGTAATTCTTACAATAAAGTATTATACCTTTTTTAAAGCCAAATTTTTTTTCTATTAGCTTGTTTTTAAATCAAGTCAAAACTATGCATAGTTTTTGAAAAAAATTGTTTTAAACTAAAAATGTATGCAAAAAAAATTAAAAAAAAAAGGTTTAAAGTGTAGTTTTTCAAAACTTTCAAATTATCTACTGTTTTTTTTTTAGAATTCATTGCTCTTATTTGTTTTTGATCAAAAACTGAAAACTAGATGAATTTCATGTCTTCTAGTTCTTGATAAAATTGAAAATTACCAAAAAAAATATTTTAATTAAATTACTTTTTCCTTGCTTAAGTATTAACGTAGTCTTATTTTGATAGTAATAATCGAATATGGATTAAGATACACCTAGGGTAAATTAATTTGTCTTAAATCCAGCTTATTTAAATGCAAAAGAAACTTTGCATGCACCCCATCTTGCACCCACCGAACCTTGCCCCCTCCCCACCTTGCACGCACTCCAACTTGCACCCACCCCAAATCTTATAGTGTTCCCAAGCAAGGGGATTGCAGACAGATTCCACTGTTGCATACACCCAAACTCGCACACACCTTACTGTTGCATACACGCAAACTCGCACCTACCATTGTTACTATCAAAATAAGACCACTCAATCAAAAAAAAAAAGAATTAAATTAAAATATAGTTGTGGTTATTTTCAATTTTCTCAAAAACTAAAAGACATAAAATAATCTAGTTTTCAGTTTTTGATCAAAAACAAATAAGAGCAATAAATTCTGAAATAAAAACAATGGTAGATGATCTTGAAGTATTGAAAAATTACACTTTAAACCTTTTTTTTAATTTTTTTACTCAAATTTTGAGTTTAAAATTAAATTTTTCAAAAACTACGCATAGTTTTGACTTGATTTAAAAACTGGCTAATAGAACAGAATGTTGGCTTTAAAAAAATGTATAAAGCTTAATTGTAAGTATCACCGTTATTTTTTAATTATTTTTTTTCCATTTTAAATAACAATTTTTTTAAATTGCCCCTACCGCCTAAACGGGGGAGATAGACCCCCCTCCCATAGTAAAAAATGCTTGTATTAAGCCCCTCTACCAAAAACAGTTATTATATTTTGGCGCCAAAGTTATCGTACTCGTGCCAAGATCTGGAAGGGATTGATACTTGGAAATTTTTGTTGAATTGTAGATGAGGGGTTATGCATTCGATGTTACTAGGTAAATATCTGAATGAGTTCAAATTAATGGAGTAGCCAATATTATTATTGATCCACTGTGAGGAGGCTTTAAGCTGAATGGCTATGTTAGCGCTCAATTGTTTGCTGAAAATATTTAGCGTGAGCTTGTTTAAAGAAGTTTCCAGGAGTTCCTTCAGTGTGTTAAGATGCTTCCCAGATACCGCTATGGCAACATTTTCCGCATAGGCAATGCACTCTGAACCCATCCCTGTATAAAATTGTTTGTAGTTCGTTTACAACTAGGTTCCAAAATATCTTAAAAGCGTATGACATCTTTTATTGAACAATAAAGAATTTTTATGGTGGTTCAACGTTTTTAACCTTACTATTACTCAATTTTGATTTAATATTGTATTTCGTAGCATTTTTTTAATTACGCCTGGTATAATCATAGTTACAATTAAATCCACACATTTATCATATTTTACTGAATAAACGTCAAATGCATAGAATTCTCCTTTTTTCTTTTTTTAAGGGAAAAGGTCAAAAAGATGACATACTCGTACAACGAATAACCTTATAAACTTATAGGAGGCATTTGGCAGCCATATGACACTCCTTCCTAAAGTCATCTATATAGCTAATTCTGAATTATTCCATAATATAATCAATTTCCAGTAGGAGTAGAAACCTTTTGATATAATTTAATTTTTTAATTGAGCTCTTGGTTTAGTTTATGTGAAGTATAAATTTATCTTATTTAAAATTCTTACATATACATATGTAATATAAGAAATTATAAAGCATATGCAAACATGGCACTTTTAAAGATTTTGCATAATTTAAAATAAGTAAATCATTTTTAATTTTTCAGCCTGTAATATGTAAACTTTTTAAATAAATTCAGGCGTGGTAATTTGTATAGATATAATGAATTCAATGAATTATTTTTTAATCTATCATTTTGTCAATTAAATTGTTACCTATATAATTAGTTGTCTATATTTGATACAATGTAACATTATAATATGTTTAATATATTATCTTCCTACTATATTAATGCATTTTATTAACCTTTAATTTTACATAAACCTTAGATAGAAATGAAATACAATGTATGTTTATTTGACTGCAGGAATTTTTATACATTTTTGCAATTTTAATGGATTTTTATTATTTTTTTTTTTAAATTTATTATGACAATAATTGGGAAATTTGCATATCACATAATGACCTAACCCAACAGAAGTTGTTGTACGACCTGTTAATGAAATAAGAAAATGTATAAAAAAAAAACCCAAAAGAATTAGAGAATTGCTTTGATTCTTCAGCTAACTCGATTAGTATTATGTTAATGGCCCTTAAATGGTATTTTCAGCAGTTTCTATTTTAAGTGAACAATAATTGTGGGAAACTCCATAGTCAGGCATAATAATAACAAGAAAATGTGAGAGATTTCCAATTACCTAAAACTCAAAAACTGTTTGGTGTATCCGACTTCTGTACCTGTCATTGTGTGTCCTAAAATTAATGGCGCAAAATGGTAAATGTATATATTTAAAATAATTACCACATCATTGATTCGAATTTTGAAATATTTGTTTTAAATACATATTTTTATTTGTTGTGTCTTTAAGCCTTATTTTTCTTTGTATATTTCCTTTTTACTCAGCTCACGAGTTAATCCCTGGCAATATAGACATATTATTTCAATTACATTCATATATCTTCATAAGACATCAGCATTTCAGAGGTACGAGTACATATACACCAGCTTCGATCGTCAAGCCTCACAGAGTTTAGAGATAGAGTGTCATAACAAAATCTTCGATTAAATAATCTTTGATGATGCCAAAAAGCCCAGAGGCACTTTTCTTAAATCCAGGAAGTCAATTTCATCTTCTATTTTGGTTATGTAATCTTCAAACATCTGCTTCAGTTCTTTGATTTTTTCTTTGAATTTTTTCTATCCTTCTACTCGTATACGTACCTAGAAAAGTGCTGCAAGAGGAGGAAAATTGATTTAACACTCCTTCGATTTGCCACCAATTTAATATATACCTAGAAAATTGAAGCAATAAATCGAAATGCTCGTATAGTAGATGAATCTTGAACATCAATTTTTTTATTTAACACTTTTATCGTTTCTTTGGAGAAATTTGCATTCCAAATGTTAAATTTCTTCAATTGAGATATATATTAAGGATGTATAGGAGGGTCTTAAGTAGTTGCTGTTAAGAAAATTTTGTATTTGTTGAAACTTACCACAAGGCACAACCAGTCAGTTCCTAACTCGTCAACCATGCTTTTTAATGATGAGAATCAAAACAAGACATTCCTCGCATTCATTTTACATTACAATAAATTATTCATTAATAATGAGCTTAAGCAAATAAACAATAATTCTCTTTACAATGAATTGGGAAATAATTCCATTTTCTCTGATCACTGTTGGACAAAATTATTTTTTTTTTCTTTCACACAAACATAACAATATGTTTGTATACTCGTAGACTTAAGTTCTCCTGAATTAGTAAATCGACTTAAAATGTTTCTATCACATCGAATTTTTAGAAAATCATGGTTAAGACAACCAAAAGCGCGGTTTTTAGGGATAAGGTAAAACACAATAACTTCTATAATAATAAACTGTATGATGTACAAATTTTTGACTTATAGATGTAAAGGTATTTAATGCTTTTATTGTTTTGAAAAATACGTTTGGAAGTTCATTTTGAATTCGAACTTCGATTTGAAAACTACTCTAGTTTTAAAAATATCCGTTTTCAACATTATGCTATATATTTTTGCAATATATACAAAAAACTTGATGTGATAGTTTTGTTAGGCTACGGATTCGTTACAAAAACAAAAATTACTTCCATATCGTTTTGGCATAAATGGTTCAGCGTTTCAGTAAGCTTTATGTGAGACACGTGAAATCTTAGAACTTATGAAGGTTTTTCGTCTTTGTTTGAAATATGTAGTTTGAATATTTCAACTGAAATATTATAATTATCTTAAAAACCTGACTTGATGGATTGATTTTGGAGTTGGATTCAAGGCCATAAAATACTTCATCCAGAAATAAAATCAAACTCGTTATCACATTTTTAATCTGACTTTTGTAAGAACTTTGTTGATGAAATAAATTTGGAACGCTAAATAATTGTCCAAGTTCTGATGATTTGAGAGAACAAATTTTAAACTTCTACAAATTGAACTCATACAACGCTTGCAAATTATTGAAATGCGTGCTTTGTTAAGAAAGTACATCGCGCGCTTCTTCTAGCGAGCGACAAAGCTCATTTTTGGCTCAATGGGTACGTTAATAAGCATAATTGTTGATTTTGGAGTGAATATCAGCCAGAAGCATTGCAAGAGCTACCAATGCATCCAGTTTGGTGCGGTTTATGGGCTGGTGGCATCATTAGGTTAGGTTAAAGTGGCTGTTGGTTGGGACGTCCAACACACTTAGACCAAAGTATGGTCCGTTGTGATACCACATGGATCAGTTAATCAGCTTAACTCGTTGAACCAGTTGGAGCTTCGAATGAAGCGTAGGAGACAAGTGATGTCTGAATTCTTTAGATCACTGGTATCGTTAAAGTAGTAGTCTCCAAGGTGGATTCTACGTCTTTGTGATAAGGCAGGGCATGTGCACAGAAGATGAGAGATTGTCTCTTCTACTACAAAAATCATTTGCAGGGGCTCCGAGTCGAATAGCATGCCTTCCTATTAAGCAGTGCCCAGTCAGGACACCTATAACGTAGCTAATGTGCAATCTACTCAGAGAGATTAATTGTTTTGAGCGCCTGGCACTAAGAATAGGCCAAATTAGTTTAGTTGCGACACAAGTGGTGGTGTTATTCCACCTGGAGTTTGTTTTCTCTATGGTATCTTGCTTTAGCATGAGCTTACATGTAGCTAAGGGGATACCTATGCTAGCATTGTGAGCCAGCAGAGGTAAAGTTGTTCCGCTTTTTGCAAGTTCGTCAGCTTTGCAATTGCTGACGAACTTGGTAGCATCATTGGACCGTACTTCTTCAAAGATGAAGCGAATCTTAATGTAACTGTGAATGGTGAGCGCTACCGTGAGATGCTATCCGACTTTGTTTTGCCCAAAATGCAAGAGCTTGACTTGCATGACATGTGGTTTCAACAAGACGGTGCCACATGCCACACAGCACGCGCAACAATGGACTTATTGACAGGCGAGTTCGGTGAACATTTTATTTCACGTTCGGGGCCGGTCAATTGGCCGCATAGATCGTGCGATTTTACGCCTTTAGACTAGTTTTTGTGGGGCTATGTTAAATCTCATGTCTATACAGACAAGCCCGCTTCAATTGACGCATTGGAAGACAACGTTGAAGCATTTATTCGTGAGATACCGGCCGAAATGTTGAATAGAGTATGCCAAAATTGGACTTAGTAGATGGACCATTTAAGGCGTAGTCAAGGTCAACATTTGCATGAAATAATCTTCAAACATTAAATTATTAACCGTGTTTTTATGTGTTTTTTTTTTTTAAACTTTCCCATAGCTTTCAAAAAATCAGCTTTTAGCTTATAATGGGTGATTTTATTGCTATTTTCTATTTGGCAACACGGGTTTTGAAAGCTTACGTACGTTTTGTGTTTTGTGTACCTTTCAAAAATGTTCAATTTGGTCTATATATTAACCATAAATCGTCTTACAAACATACATACAACGCTTGCAAAATATTGAATTTTTTGTTATAAAAATGGGATAAGTTAAATCCCATTGTTGGACATTGAAGGAAAATATCGCAGCTGTATCGGCCAGTACTAGTGAGAACCGCGAATTAGTAATTGGGCCTCTAGTACCCCACTATGTGTAAAATTTTGCTAAAAGATTTAGGTGTGAAGCCTATCAAAATATAGCTGGTGCAAGAATTGAGCCGAATGGGCTCTTGAAAAGTTGTCCGAAGATCCACTTTTTTGTCGAAAAATTATATTTTTAGCGATGAAACACTTTTCTGTTTGAATGGTGAGTGAACAATCAAAACTGCCATATTTGGAGTGAAGAGTTGCCAGAGGCATTGCAAGAACTTCCAATGCATCCAGAAAAGTCGCTGTTTGGTGCGGCTTATGGGCTGGCGGAATGATTCCAATGATTCCTTTAAAGATGATGCGAATCGCGACGTTACTTTGAATGGTCAGTAGCGTCCAATGCGATGGCAAAATGGAAGACTTTGGCATGTGTTTTCAACAAATCGGTGCCACATGCCACATAGTAAGAGAATAACAATGGTATAATTGCAGAGAGTTCAGGAAATTTAATTAATTTAACGTTTGGGACCGGTTAATTGGCCGAAAAATTTTTCTAGGGCACTAAGAGCCAACATTGAAGCATTTATTAGTACCGTCCGAAATGTTCGAAAGAGCATTCCAAAATTGGACTAAGTGGATGGACCATTTGAGGAGCAGCCGCCAACATTTCCATGAAATAATTTATAAACATTAAATTATATCGACAATAATATCGCTTCAAATAAATGTTTTGTGCATTTTTCTAAGTTGTTTTTCCTTTTTTATTTGAAAATTCAATAAAAAATATTTTTGTTTAACGAATTTGTTAGTAGAAAAACAAATATTAACAGAATTTCAAAAAATAATTATTTTTGACAACCAAAGTTGCTTTAGATTTTGTATAACAAACAATAGTTTTTGCACCGCTTTTTATAGAATCTGAACCCAGATCGTATCCAAACTGTTTCTGTCTCTTAAATATATTTCATCCATAATTATTTTTTAGGTTAAAGCACGAAAACTAAACTAAGCTAAAACAGTCAAGTACGAAGTGATCGAAATGCTAAAAGTTCTACTTTATTTTGTGTTAATAAAGTAAAGAAACACATCATTTATGAGATTATGTCTCAAAACAGATTGTTTCTGATGCGATTTCTTGTGAAATCTATGGCTTCGCTTTTAACATTAGCATCGAAATATTCGTTGAATAAAAATATTGCAACACTACTCTGGGAAGAAGCACACGTTCATGGATGGACATGGACTTCTTTCTGATTTTCCTTCGTTTTTCTTTATTTTTCTGAGAGAAGACAAGTGGTAGCATCGAATGGAATCTTTATTGCCATACAAAGAAAAAAAGCGATGCAATGGAAATGCATATATATTTTTTATAAAGTTGTTGCAACAACAACAACAAAAACAAAAACGAAAACAGCAACATCGAAATTCGATTTTCAAGATGATGTTATATTTCCTCACCAACTTTATATTCCAAAACGAAATAGATTTAACGCCACAAGAGTGAGCACATTTATTTTAACGATTCTCATTCGTAATACCACCAAATGGGATTATTAAGTTAAATGCCTCAGCATTTTAGAGGCTAAGGGGAGGAGGGGTAGCAAAAGTTATATGATGAAGACGACGACGACCACGATGATGACGCTGACGACAGAGAAGAAGAAGAAATATCAAATTGGATGGCACTCCACTATATGCGGCAGCTTCACCATCAGCAGAAGCTGCAGCGACAAAGTGCGGCCGGCGATGAGAATTACAAATTACAACGATGACAACGACCGAAAAAAAAACCTGCAAAACTGTTATAAAATTCGTCTCGACTCTAATATAATCCCCTAAAGTATAAAAAAGTGAGTAAGTGAGTGAGTCCATGAATAAAATCTGACCTCATTCTGTCCAATTTTGTATAGTAATGGCGCACTTGATGTTCGTTATTTTCTGTACCTTCATACGACGAGAGACGCGACGTATATCTTATAAGCTTTTTGAAGTGTTTGGTACACAGAAGTCGATAGCTGTGCCAAATTTCAAACAATCTAATGCTCTATCTTTATATACATATAACTACCTACCTATCAAGTGGCAAAGAATCTTTGGTGAGATTATTATAGATTGTTTTGGATTCCCTCAGATGCTGTGATGATGATGGTGCGATGGTGATGGTGATGGCTATGGTAACATGGTGAACAAATTGATGTGCCTTGTCTAAGGAGCTTCTTAAAAAATTCTTCATTCTAAGTTAATGGAGTTTGGCTGTCGGTCTATACTCGTATGTACAAATCTTTTGGAAAAGATTGCATAAATTTATTGAATTCCAGAACATTTCTCACGCAATTCAAAACAATATATAACCTTGTATTGGAGACTTGATTTTTTTTCCATGAGTTCTTTCATAAGTTTTGGAAATTCATAAATATGACTATGAAATGTTTGTATATGTTTATCTATGGTTAAGTATTTTTTCGATAGAAAACCAAAAATTGTAACTATAATCTATGACTTAAAGAAAACTTACCATAAGATATAAATTGCTTAATTGTTGTTAGACGCTGTTTTGAAAGGTCTAATTCAGTGGTCCACAATGTGTCACATCTATAATAAAAAAAAATACAAATTCTTAGTTATATGTATCCAGCCCTTTTGCCTTTTATAAACTTAGCAAAACTCTGTTTTTAAATTTTAGTCTTTGATTAACCTTTCAGTTTACGTTTTCAGGCTGTGACGACCAAAATATTGCCACTCTGGTGGTTTTCTCACAAATCAATTTTGTCCACATTGAACTTAATAGTGCCTATACCTATACCTATAAATATAATTATCCCAGGGAATATAAAATACCGGCCAACTTATTTTTGAAAGAAATGGTTTGTGCTATACGCAAGGGCTGGCCACGAGACGAGACTTTTGCTACTCATGATGCTTAGTGCGTTGGACTGTGATGCCAGAGGTCTTGGGTTCGATCCCTGCCTATTCCATTTAAAGTTTTTTTCACGGGCTCTCTTGCGAGGAATTGACAAGTTTTCCAAGAGTAATTCTTGTCATGAAAAGTGCTTTCTCAAATTAGCCGTTCGGATTCGGCTTAAAACTGTAGAGCCCCTCCATCCCTGGCTACAGTACTCGCACACAGGAATGGTTGAAAGTTGTAAGTCACTACGCCCTAGTTCTCAACGGACTGTTGCGCCACCCAATTTATTTTTATTTTTAGTCTCGTCTCAGTCTCATTTTTGTCTCGTCTTCTATCTAGAAAAAAAAATATATAAAATCCGAAAAGACTTCCGAGGTTCTCGGCAAATTTCGCTACCAAACATACATATACATTCTCGTCTTGGTTTTGTCTCTGAAGCTTTAAAAGTAGTATCGCCTTATCTCTATTTCACGAACCCTAGTTTGTGCATTTTCATCGATCCTACTTTTCAGGTCCTGTTCTGAGTAGATGAAAACAATATTTGTCCAACTCATACGAACTCACTTATTTACCCAAACCCTTAATTCCTTCTCGTTCTTTAATTATGAACAGATTTCACCTACCTCACCCCAAGAAATATCTTGAAGATCAAAGGCTTCTTAATGACCGGAAGTACGGTTTTCGTAGCAATAAGTCAAACAAATCTTTACATCGTTTTGGAGAAAGTATGATTATTGCTCATGATATTTCTAGAACATTTCACAGAGTTTGAATTAAGTCCTCTTATCGAAAATGGGTGCCTTGGGTTTAGATGAATCAATACTTGATTGTTTGACACTGTGTGGTCCTTGGAGCAGATTTTTCATGTTGGGACAGAAAACAGACTAATGATGGCCGCACAGTGTGTAACCCATATAAACATTCGCGTCAGCGTTGCGAGCTCATGTAGGGTTGGATCAATACCTCCTGCAGATTGACAATGAGAATTATTGTATCAGGTCCACAATTCAAGGGATGTAACCAACCTTTGTTAGTGAGCTACAGAAAACCGCCCTATTTCATTGGATCAGAAATTACCTTTCGGTACGTTCAATACAAGAACATAGTATAGAAAGAAAACCAAAGGCAAAATTTCGACCTACACAGATGTCACCAAATATATAGCATGATGTTTTGATTTTCTGAGACGATGCAAGAAATTTGTTTCTCCTTTTAACCTGGCTACAATTTACTAAACATATAAACATTCAAAACTTGAGCATAACTCCAATCTCTTGGCTGGTGCTCCAAAAACTTATATAAAACTCTTGGACAATATTCAACGAAGAGTCGCACGTTTTCTTGTCTGACCCTTTTCTATAATTGTTTCAACGGACTATGCTGTGTAGTGCAATATCCAGCTGCATTCATCCCTGCATTAACAGTTCAACCTTAATACTCGCGATCTTAGGAATTCCCACCAGTTTACCCTTGAGTCCAACTTCAGCCGTATACTGTTCTTTTTCCGAACTACTGTGAAATGCCTTACCAAGCTCTATCTTTCCTGTCATTGAAATGTTAAAGAATTCAAAACCAACTTACTAACGTCACCTCTTCTAACCCCTTCCATTTTTCCTAATGCTCACACCGTGTCTCTGCTATCTAAGTCGCTGTGAGTGTTTGCTAATTAGAAAAAGCTTTACCAGATATTACTCTTTTACGGATTTCTATAGACTTGGTGATAAAGTTATTAATTCAAAAGTAGGTGAAGTACCCACCAGTTAAATATTTTTTAATAGTTTTCTGAGGTCTTTTCAAATCCTTAGCAATATCTTTAAAGAAATAAACTCATGATGGGGGTGTCAACTGGTTTTTCTCAACATAAGTTTTTGATCGTTTTTAACAACATTCAATCAATTCTTCAAGTGGTCTTTCATACGTAACATCTCTGCTCCTGATTACGAAAACACACAACCAACAACCATTATGGCCAAACAAATGTTTGAAAAAAGAAAAATAACTTCAAACAACAACTTCACTCTTGTTGGTCACAATCTCATGACATCGCACCAGATATACCGGCTAAGATAGATAGATACTCGTAGATATAGATACTGAATACTATAGCATTCATAAAAATGGTGCAATGTGGTTGATGTCGGATTCTTATGGCAGAGAGGTAACAACTGTCATTAAAAAATGATGTTTTATGTGATGTGATGTGATGTGTGCTACTCATTTTGAAGCCGCTGCTGCGCTAGCGCTGCTGTCTGTTGTTGTTGTTGCTAGTACTGGTACATCAACTTTAGCTTAGGCTTTGGTGGTCGGAGGAACTTGGCTTGGCTTTATAGCAGCACTTCAAATCAAAGCAAAACCCCGGAGCTCATTTAGAATTCCCATCAATGTCCAATATTATATTCCTCCATCTTAAGTGAGGAATTTCTGGGGTGCGCACGCTTGCGCACCTCTCTTGTTAAAAGTGCGCTATTGCCAAACTCTGATGTGGCGCGCGTGATGCACCAACAAGTATACACATTTTTTTCTTCGCTGCTTGTTTCTTCGTCTAATTTGTGTGATTTTCAGTTCAATTCAGCAAGTTTATGGTATACAGTATGGCTCAGTGGGGTTAGAGGGTTAAGTAAAGTGCTACAACCATCTTGGCGATGGCGATGGCAATGGTGGCGGCAAAGCAGAAGCAGGAGCAAAACATCATCTTATGGCGAGCATCTTTTGTGATAATCGTGCGATGGCAATCAAATGCGCACAACCAGCGCGCATGTTCTTCATCTCTCCTAGATACGAGCTTATAGCTCCTTCAGGCAATATACTCACTGGCTTAAGATATATAAATACAAAGCAAACAAAAAGTATCTAACTTTTCTTTCCACTCTGACTTAAGTCGATGTTATATTTTATTTAATTTTTCTTTTTTTTCGCTTTGCTTGTTTGTATGTCCTCATGAAGCTGCTGCTTTGCTCTAAAACTTGTTGTGTGTTATAATTACGCAAGCGTCAGAAGTGGGATCCTCTTAGAAAAATGATAAAAAAAAACAAAAACGATTTTAAAGATATGTACACAGGAGAAAAAACTTCATGAAATATGCAGCAGAAATAATCTTTATGTGGAGAAACCACGACCAAGAAGATGATGCGATGGTCTATGAAAATGAAGTATCTTACCTTGTTGGTTATACCATAACACCACATAGAGTTGGAAACAGAGCGATATTTAGATACACTTGTATCTATTGGCACGCACGCAAAATTGATATTATGATCGAAGATACTTCATGTGATGGTCTCTTGTTGTTTTGTTAGTCCATCCATGTACCTGTACCATGATGATGGTAAACTACGACTGCGACTCCATAGATAGCAGAAGATACAATTTTGGCAGATCTAGATGCACTTTGACGATGACGACGCCGGCGGTGCAGTGGTGGTGGCGGGCGATATGATGATGGTGAGGATGCACTCAAAGTTGCGATATATTTAGACTCAGACTTTTTTGATGATGCATTTTGAATGTGATTATAAGTCAGTCGATGCATGATGGTATGGCTTATGGTGTATTTGGATGAATTTTGGATGTTGTAACGAATGTGGGAATTTTTAGATATTTTATTGGTGTATGACAGTGGCAGGAGCAAACGGAGGAAACATGATGTCATCTGATGGTATATTGAGAGGTTTTTGATTTGATTTTTTTTTTAATGAGTACTGGTTTGTTTGTTTCTGTTTCTCCTTTTTAACTTCTTTTTCTATTTTTATTATTATGAAGAATGATCAATCTGTGAAGTTTTGTTTTTATTTTTTTTTCTTTAATCATAAAGCCACTTTGAATTGGTTTAATGACTGTTTTGGAATTCTTGCGTAAAATAATGTCAAAATTATTGCAGACAAATAATATGGGGAAGGTATATAAAGGAGCACTAGCAACAGCTGCGGGTAAATTGTGTACCCATACTTTGTGGTAATTAAGTGATTATTTTTGTTTTTTTTTTTTTTTTTGTAGACTGGAGGCGGTGGAAATAAGTTTAAGAAGAAAAAAAATAGTATAACCATGATTCAGCACAGTTAATAGCTGTAAAATGGTCACTTAAAACAGTTTATAGTTAAAAATTGTACTTGTATTTAATAAAAAATTAATTGATAATTTACAATGTATCTCAGGTTATTGCTCGTAAAAGTAGAATTTAAGCTAAAAAGAAGAAAAATGTGACTGAATTTTTGTTTTTATTACTAGGAGTAATAAAGTTTTAATGTTGTTTGTTTCAATTCAAGCCTTGCATTTCAAAACATTTTTTCTTTTTATAAAATGATTTTATTAACAAAAATTTTACATAAAACATCATAAAAAAGTGAACATCATAATTTGAGCAAACTATATGAAGCATAATTTTACTACTTCAGTACATAAATCCACACCTGATCGGTTTGGTACGGCGGGCCTATAGTCTAGGCCTTGAAAGTATTTTTGCAATTATCACCAACTACTGGACCATTTTCTTGATAGACTTAAATACAAAGAAATCATGATCTCAATCTACAGATCTTGTAATTACCAATAAAGTTATACTATTACGGCAGTTTATTATGGTATAAGCCAGGTTTTTGAGACTTAGCTTATTTAGACTACTGCAAACAAAAAATTGCTCTGTTAAAAATAACCAAATTTCGGTGCTTACACCGTTAATATAGCACCTATCGATTACGGGAAAATCGATTAGAAGCAACCAAGTTAACCATTAAATATAATTTCATCTCTAAAAATACTGATATAAATATAAATAATTAAACTCCGCAAAAAACAACCACTTTGCTTGGCGGTTTATACTTATTTAAGATATTTGTTCCTAGCTAACCGTCATGCTAATATCAACCAATCAGCTCTTTTGATTTCAAAACTTTCCTATGTGAAAAACCAACTAACTTTAATAAATTCAGGTAATCATCTTTATTGAATTAAAACAAAATATACTATTATATTTTATCAACCACTTTGTTGAATTTAGGAAATCTACTAAATAAATAAAAAAATAAAAACCATTGTACTCTGTTTGAATTAACCAATCTTCTCTGTTTAAATTAACCAACCTTTACTGTTAAAACTAACCAACATGATCTGTTAAAATAAGTCAACTTTGTTGGTTTATAATAACCGTCCTGTTTGGTCAATACTGATTAACTTACTTCGGTTAGGTTAGTGGGCTGACGGTTGGTTTTGTAACCATCACACTTAGATCAATGCAGATCCATTACAATATCTTAGATAGGCTGTCAAAAGTTCGGGTGTAGTTTCTGCGAGCTGTAGCCCAATTTCTTTAAAGATGTCAGTCAGTAGTTTCACTTGGAAATCGTTGGCACTTGTGTGACTTGGATTTCCAGCTTTCGGAATAGAGACCACTTTTACTTCTCTCCCCACCTTAGGAACATATCCCCATTTCAGGCTAGTTTCGAACATATTTTTTAAATGTGTGATTGGAAAAACACTACGATGAGAAGGAGTTAATAGTCCATTTAATCCTTTCTTCTTTTAATTGAATGTTTTTTTTATCATTAGAGGTGAAACCTAGAAACTAGAAGTTTTACGGTTTCGCTACACAATTCTGTCCAATTTCTATTGGTTTTTTTTTAAGAAGTCCCAGAACAACTGGTCCTTAAGCAAGTATTTTCTTATCTTTTTCTATCTTCACAAGATGCGTTTGGCTCTTTGTGTTTCCATTTTAATCGTCGTTTGAATAGATTTATGAATTTCCCAGTCAATGTTCTAGAATCACATTATTGCTCAGCCTTTGTAGTTCGGTTTCTACTTCCCTATTAAAAGTATCCCAGTTTGTTTATCTGCTATTCCTTAAAGGTTTACGAGGAACTTGGTATCATGTTTTAAGAATTCTATGATCTTTTGACCAGAGAATGATTTCTCTTTAGATACCCTCCATTTTTCAATTTAACTTATTTAGTTATAAGTAACCAACATTCTCTGTTAAAATAAACCAATCTGCTGGGCCTCAACCAACATGCGTCTCCAGCTAGTTTGATCCCTAGCTAGCTGTCTCTAGTCTCACGCGCCAAGTTAGTTGGTTGGTTTGTGGATTTAAAGACTTTCCAGACTAGAGCGTTGATGTCCATTTGCTCTACATGACCCAGCCATGTAAGCCGTTAGACTTTACATCTTTTGGCCAGATCCAGTGTCGCTGTACAGCCCGTATAGTTCTTTGTTGTATCTTTTCCTTCACTCTTCATCTATGCAGACGGCCCTAAAAATCACCTGAAGAATTTTTCTCTCAAAACATCCGAAGACATTCTTATCTTGCCTTGACTGGGTCCAAACCTCAGATAGTGGCTTTAGTTCCTCGAGAGAGGACTTTAATACTCAACTGCCTATTAAGTCCAAAGAAGCAACGATTTACAATAGTTATTCTCCGTTTGATTTCAGCGCTCGTGTCGTAGTCTGAATTTATAGATGTGCCTAGGTATAGGTACTGTTTAACTACCTCAAAAGTTATAACTGTCCATGGTGACGTTTTGTCCAAGAAGTCGTTGTTCAATGTCCTTTTTTGATGACCGTATATATTCGGTTTTGCCCTCATTGACCACTCAGCCCATCTTCTCCGCTTCGGTAGCAGTGCTCAAAAACGCGCCACTGACATCACCCTTTGTTCTTCCCATTATGTCAATATCATCGGCGTAACCGACTAATTTCACGCACCTTTGGAAGATTGTGCCTCTATTGTTGATGATTAAATTTTTCACAATTCTTTCCAGAACGATGTTAAAGAAGTCGTGTAACAGTGCATCAACTTGACTAAGACCTTTTTTGACATCAAAAACATCCCTGAGATCTTTTGCAACCTTGTTAAAGTAAAGTTCAACCTCCAACGTCATTCCGCACAAAAGGACAAATTTGACCTGATGACAGAACTATAACATTGAGTTATTTCAAGATCTGCCGTAATGTGAATATTTGGTCAATGGTGGACTTTCTTAGTCTGAAGCCACACTGCTAAGTACATATCAGGTTGTTAACAAACGGCTTCAGTCGTTCACATAATTCGGCAGAAAGGATTTACGCGATGTTCAGGAGACTGATATGTCTGTAGTTGGCGCATTTCAGAGTGTCTCCTTTCTTAAGGATTTGACAATCTATGCTGAGATTCTACTCATCGGGCATGCTTTCTTTCGACCAAATTTTGTAGATGATTCGGTGCATACTTCTTTCCAAGTTATCACATTCGGCCATCAGCTCCAGCACATTTGTTGGACTTTCAAATGAGATATAGCTATCTTCCCTTCGTCGAGGTCAAAAAATAAATAAATTAGGTGGCGCAACAGTCCATTGAGAACCAAGGCCTAGTGACTTACAACTCTCAACCATCCCTGTGTGCGAGTAATGTTGTCAGAGATGGAAGGGACCTACAGTTTATATGCCGAATCCGAACGGCTAGTTTGAGAAAGCACTTTTCATGACAAGAATTACTCTGGGAGGATTTGTCAATTCCTCGCAAGAGGCAGTACCCGTGAAAAAAGTTAGGTGGCACAGTCAGGGATTGAACCCAAGACCCCTTGCATGACAGTCCAACGCACTAACCATCACGCTACGGGTACTACTTCGTCGAGGTCAGGTTGGCAGAATTGTTGTTCTACGTTGACTATAGAACGTGGCTATTTCCTTAACAGCGGAATTTGATTAGTGATCATCGTTGTACACAGTTTGAAAAAGTGGTCTTCCCCTGATCGTCTTTAAACTTTTACAGGCTTCCGTTCGTGGCTGGTACCCTTGAGACTTTTTTATCTTTTACTAAAATTTACGAACCTCATTCCTGTTGTGACATCTCTCTATCTCCTCGATCGCGCTCTTCTCATGCTCCCTTTTTTCTTTCAGTATTCATCTCCCTTATTTTGCTCGAATATATTCGGAACATCAACTAACTCAGCTAAATATCGAAAAATTATTGTCAGAATTCAAAAATTCAATCACAAAAAATTCTGAATATTTGCAAATATTTCTTACAAAATTCAAAATTTGAATACAAATGTAGTTTTCTTAGATCAAAAAGAATTTTTATGAAAAATGTGAATGAGATTTCAAAACCACAAAACTATATGAAAAATGTGAATGAGATTTCAAAACCACAAAATTAAAGGGAAACTTGACAAAAAATGTCTCACCATTTATTTTTTATTGTTAAATTGAACTAGACTAAAACATTATATAGAAAGAAAGTGATTTCTTTGAATATATGTACATATTAATTGTCACTATCAACCTGAAACAACTCAACAACTTATTCATATGGAATTCAGAACCACAACGAAGTCATATGATATCTCCAATACTATTTTTCGAATTGGTAGCATTTTATTTTATTGTATGTTTATTCATGTAACTTTTATTTAATACACCTATAACGATTCACTATACCAACTTACGAAATTTTCTTTTTCTCATTTCAGAAATTCCACAGCTGATAAAAATGTGTAAGTTTAAAATCCAACCCATCATCATCAGCTCAGTCTCAGTTTCCTACCATCTTACACCTTTGATATAATAAAATCTATCGAAGAAAAAATAAAAACACAAATAAAACTTCAAACACTTCCATCAATCTCGAGTTATAGTTTTAAAAAATGTACTGTTCATACCTATATATTTTCCTTAATGCTACTTTTTTATTGCTTCAACATTATAATTTAAATTAATTCTAGCACTTAAAAAACCATTTTATGACCCAGTGATTCTTGTTTTATTTTCCCTAAATTATTTTATGAGAATTAAATAAACCAGAACAAGAAAAATAGTAAAGTTGTAGTCGCATCACACAGTTTTTGATATAATTTTCTGATAACGTATTTCTGAGATTTTTTACAATAAATTATTTACAACTTTAACTTAATCAAAAAAAAAAACAAAACCAGAAATAAACAAACTTTGCATTAATCGATTTGCCATAAAATTAATCATCAATTTAAACTAATCTTAAATAGATTTAAAAGAATATCGATATATTGGGGACAACTGCTAGAATTTGGAATTTTTATTTCTATCAGAAGTATCTCACCAAACAGGTGGAATTGTAAATTGTGTTATTTTTGTTTTTGTGTTTGTGTTTGTTTTGGACGTCCCAAAATCACAGAAATCAACATAATTATACAAAATTACTGATTTCAAATTAAAAATGTTTTATATTTTTAATTTATTCTAATTTATTTTATTTGTATGTTTTTTCTATTAAGTTGCTTTGTTAATCATGACAGCACCACCTGTTCGATTCGGAATGAAATTAATACTCGTATAAAATCAAACCTGAAGACGGGAGGCAACAACTACCCCAGAATTTATTTTATTTTATAAAACTTGTGTTTTTTTGTTTTAAGAGAAATCGTGCAGAAAAAAATAAAATAACAAAATAAATAATATCTCGGAATTTGCAAAACGAATTCGTTTTTATTTTGAACGAATTCGCGCGCACGAAAATGATTCTCTTTTTATTTCAGCCTCTCTTTCTATTTATTTTTATTTTGTTTAACTTTTCAAAAAATACACATAAAAATGAAGAAAAGAATAAAAAGAGAAACTTTTTTAATCCGATAGTCGATTACATTTTATTCACATCACTTAGTGTTGATGGATGGATGTGATCTGGTTAATTATTATTGTTCGATGAGGTTAGCGTGATCATCGTCAGATATGTGAGAAATTATATTGACCCGGATTAGAGTTTTCGTTTTGTGTCTTTTCTTCATTTATTTATATTTTTTTTTGCGTTCTTAAGTTTTGATTTAACGCAGTTTGTGGATTTTTTGGGATATTTATTTTTATATCTTAGTTTTTTTTATAGAGATATAATGAGATACAATGGAATTAATCACATGAGAAATCAGGTTTTATTGCTATTATAGTCCTGTGGTATAAGAAAACAATGTTAAATAAATGCGTTTAGTTCAAGTCGAATACACAGTGGAATAAAATTGATCTTAAACTGTGTTTTATAATATCGAAGTATGAAATGATATCTTAATTTTAAGTAATTTTCATAATTTTTGCAAACGCAAAGATTCTTCTTAAAATTTCAAACTGTTTTTGAAATATAATAAGGTTTGTCACTAAAAAAATTAACAAAAGTCATTTATTGAAATTTCTTGCAAAAGTAGATTGTTAATATGAAAATTTAATAAAATAATAAAAACAATTTCCTTAAGCTTCGAGATAATAATATTTTGCATACGAAATATTCACATAATTAATTTATTGATTCCAGAAAAAAAATGTGATATATGTATATTTAATTTATTTAAGATGGTGCTACAGCCCTATGTGAACTAGGGATTCAACCAACAAACTTATTCATCTAGCTCAGTCACTACAGCTAGATATATACAGTTGCGCCCTCCAATTCCGCGGTCTTCATCTACTGCTTAGTCTTATAGGCATGGACATAGTCCATGATTCCTTACCGATATGGAAAAGAATCATTATATAATGACACTTTGGTTTCTCGGGAAAGCTTAAATACTCAACTGCCTTCGAAATAAACAGCGGTTAGCAAGAGTAGTTTGATTTTAGTGCTGGTGTTGTTTTCTGCATTCATAGCGGAACCCAAGTAGACAAAGCAGTTAACTAGCTCAATGCAAGGGTGGATCGAAACTTTTAATCAGAGGGAGGTCACACATTTAGATGAGTTTTTACTCACAGCTTAAAAATGTTCTTTAATGTTTTGTAAAAGAGGCAAACAAAATTTATGTAACATAATGTGTATCTTACCCTTACATTTACAGATTTCAATTGCTAAAGTGGCAACTCTAATTATCAAATTATTTTAGATCACTGTTGTCCAGCAAGGTATGGTCTAACTATTTAATTTGGATGACTCCCTACATATGAAAGCATTCAAAGATTCCAACAGTTTTCTAAATATGCCATATTTAAGAGCTAAAACACAATAGTTTAGAGAGTTTTTGGTGCATTTCACGCAGAAATGTAAAAAATTGTTTTGAAACGTAGCTTTTTTTTCGAAAAATAAAATATACTTTTCTTGTTTCCATTTCTATTAATACAAAGAACGCTACAAAAATTCAAGAGAGACGATCTGATATGAAGAACTGTCGGGCTTTTTTTGACGTAGTTTTTTTCGGACTCAATTTTCGCTAGTCTATTATTACTATTGCTATCAGTCTGCTCGTATTTTGACCTTAAAGGAATCAACAAAACTTTAAAGTTGTAGAGAGAAATGTTTGGTTCTTGAAGTTCAGGAAATAGGTGCATTTAAGTACATAATTTCTCTAAAAAATTAAATTAAAACAAATTAAGGTAAACAAACAAGTTGGGAAGAAACGTTTGTGTGGCACTCACAAATTACAAGTTTCAGAATCTCTTTTCAATTTAAATCTCAAAAGATCCAAAGCTTTTATATCAATAAATATGAAACGTTTATTATGTTTTTCAATTAGCCTTTAGTTTAACAAAAGTGTCACTTTTGCAGGACATTTATTTTATTGAAATTCATGTTTAAATCTCAGTTCTAGAGCATCCAAAGCAAATTCACTTCAAAAGTAGATTTATTTAATTTTTTAAGATCTTTTGTATTCAACGGAAAATCAATTTTGAAAGAAATAAAATGCACGACTGGGTCGCTAGAACTTGCTAATGTCTTCCAAAAAGTCTGTTTAAAAATATTTCCTATATTTTAAGATTTAAAAATGTAACTTTTTTTTTTTTTTTGAAAATCATTTTAAATGTTGTCTTAAAAATATTTTTGGTAAGCAATTAATAAAGTGCCTATAGATACATCTACATTTTACATTTAAATTTCTTAATCGAGTTTTGTAAACAAAATTAATATTTTTTAAAAAATCAAAAAAAAATTACATTTTTGATCATCAAAAATCATCATCAATTTGATCATTTTATCGTCGACAAGAGCTTGCACAGAAAAAGAAGATTATTGAAATTGGACCATTAGTTCTTGAGAAACCTTAAAAAATGATGAAGGTTTTATGAGGGTACCCTTCTGGAGCAATACAAAAATATGTTTTTCTTGTAGAAAGAAGCCAAATTAAGAAAACAAAATTTAGAGAAAGTTTTAAAAAAATCACATTTTTTTAAATTGACGATTTCTTATTCAAGGTTTCTTCTTAAGAACCTGAATATTTGCTCTTTTTCTTAGAAACAAATTTTATGAAAATAATTTAAAGCATGACTAAAGTTTTTTCAAATTCTAAATTGAGTGAAAACAAAAATTTGAGTTGTTTTTGACAGCAAACCGCTTTTTGGTGAATGTCGTTAAATTACTAACAAATCTTTAAATGAAATCTTTACTTATACAACTTGACTGTATAAGCTTTATAGCTCATATAACCCCCCTCGATCGTCCATTGGTCAAAAGTTGATGAATTTGTGCTGTGTTTTTGGAATAGGGCTGAATATCCGATTCATATTATGTTCTTGGTCCAGTCTTCAGGTTAAAGTAGTATTTTTAGCAACAAAGTTTAAGGAAGTAAAATACAAATTTTGTTTTCATATGCAAAAAATTAATAATTCAAAATATAATGGGGGTCATGTCCATTAACGCAATACGATTAGTTTTGAATTAAAGGGAATTCTTGACCCCTACGACCCCCCCCCCCTGGATCCGCCATTGGCTCAATGTTACGTCTATCGATGGTGACGTTTTTTACCGAACGACGGAGTTGTAGGTCCTTTCTTGATGACATCATGAACTTTGTTTTGCCCTCACTAACCGGCTAAATGCATTTTTTCCGCCTCTGTTTTAATACTCACAAAAGCCATAAATAGTGCTTCTAGTGATGAAGTTGAAGTTTGGTCAAGTTGTATCCATTCTTGCTGAAGCAGCGTGAATTTTCCATATCTAAAGTCACACTGTTAAGGACCCATCAGGTTGTTGTCTATGGGCTTAAGACGTTCACATATTACGGCAGAGAATATTGTGTATGTGATGTTAAAGGGACCGATTACTCTATACTTCGTGCAGTTTAGAGTGTGTCTTTTTGTCAGTATCAGCCAAACAATACTGAGGTTCCAATCATCGGGTATACTTGCTTCCGACCATATTTTACAGATAAGTTGGTGCATGCTCCTTACCAAATTATCTTCAGCTGCTTTGTAAAGCTGGACATTTTAGCCATACCTTTAGCTCTTCATATTCATTTCTAGATCCTTGTCCTATTCGAATGTGAAACTTCAACTCTAGCATATGTTAAGTTCATTAAATTCTGATCTATATATAAACCATGTAGAATTTAATACTTCAAAAACTCAATGTTGTTTCCTGTCGTTAAAGCGTAACCCACTCCCAATGCCGCAATCCATGAGTGGTACTCGCGTCCAGGAAACTAATCACCTTTCAGTACTCGGTATGTGTATCATAGATCACCTCTTGGAATAGATTGATCACATATTCGACATTGGCAAAAATGCTGCTAGGTGTTTAGGATTCCTCCGAAAAATGAAAGAAATTTTTCACCCCTACTGATCTGACTGTAAAGCCTTCATTCGTCCAAAGGTTGAATATGTAACCGAAACATTTGCATTCCTCGGACCCCGCCGCATGTTTCATGATTTTCGTTGTTTTATCGTTATTTTTACAAACAATGTTCTGTCGAGTTAGCCAGTTGCATTCCACCCCTTAAACAATTCAGCCGTAATACTAGCACTTCAAGGATTGCTTATCAATTTAAACTCGAGATCAATTTCGAACGCTTTTCCCTAACGCTTGCACTGTGTTTAAATATAAACATATAAACGGTAATAACGCCTTGAGTGCCTATAAATTATTTAAAACAAAAATCTCCTCAGTTTAGGTATGGCAATGTTTACTTCGTCTAAGTTGAGAAGACAGTATTGTTGGCTTTAGTCTATATATTAAGGATCATCCTGTCTGATAACTGAATTCGGTTCGTCGCAGTTATACAGTCTGCAGAAGTGGTAATTTGATTGACTGTGTATCTTCAATGATGTTTCAACTTTTGTCTTTGCACACTTCGGTTCGAGGCTTATGCAATCAAGAATGTCGTTTCACCTGCTCATAAAACTTTCGAACATTATTTCTGCTTCTGAACCTCTAAACACCTTTGATGGCACGTTTTTCATGCTCTCTCTTTTTCCTTTCTTTCAGATGGATATCAGTTCAGAAACAAGTCATCTTCTGATTTCAATCAAATTACATAACCAAGAAATAGATTCGAAATTCATCTAGCTTTCAGTTGATTTATGACTGATTTTAAAGATTCTTGCGTGATTGACGAAATTCGACCATGCCAATGATGAGTCTTTTAGTCATTTGCAATCAATTCATTATCATCCCTATGAACAATTTGAAAGATTCTGATGCATGACTGGCTATGTCAAGGAGATACGACTTATAACAGAATTCGAATTCGTCAGGAATTAGATAAATTGTCCGCGATGGAAGAAAACTTGTCTGTAATGTTACTCGTCAGTTATTTGATCAATTTTGTTTGTCTTGCTTAAATTCATTTCCTGATTTTTCAAATTCCCTTAAAATGGTCATAATAATTGTAAGTGATTATCCAATTTTTTTTTTTTTTGATTTTTCAGTAATTTTTCAAAGTCAACTGTGATTTATCAAATTTCCAAAAATTTTAATTTACTGATCTTCTAACCCCTATCGTTATTTGTTCATTAATATTTCAGTTAATTGTCAAGGCCATTCAAGTTTATAATACCTTAAAGTCAATCAACCCTAACACTTATCTATTGATTTCAATTTTAACCTTAAATAAATTGTATATTTTTCAAAACCAATTTTATAAAATAAGGTAACACGTCGTCGGCCATCTTGTATTTTGCAACATCAGATAAAATTCAAATTGGAACAAATACAAAAAATTAAAAAAAAAAAACCAGCTCAACCCAATTAATTATTTCAATCGTTCTCTTTTCAGTCCACACCTCTCATAAATTCAATTAAAAACTAAAAACAAAAATAAAATGGAGTACAAGAAAAAAACCACAAAACGTCAAAAATTTTCTTGCTTTAATCATTCTCATATCAGATATAAGTTTAAAATTATGTACATATGTATGTATGTATGTGTGTATATACTTAAATCAAAAAGACTTGCCTAAAATCAAATCAAAAACTATCCGCAAACTAGCAGCTACTACCAAACCCGAGCAAGAAAGAAACTTATGCAATTTATTTTGATTTTAAGTAGAAAATTTATTCAAATTTATACGATTGGACTAATTAGTGCAAACAAAAGCTCTACATATGTACATACATACATACGTATAGTTGAGCCAAATAGTTTATACATATTAAGTTATAAATTTATTTATAAGTATACAAACAAACACACATAGAAACAACAATCATTAAAAATATTATTATAAATAAATCATCACGACCCAACCTCTATTGCACAGCAGGTTTTTATTTGTAATATTTTTTTTGTTTTGTCTAAAACACAATTTTCTTTGAGACCATTTTCCGGTATATTACTTTACCAAGGAACTAAGGAAACTCAAACTCATTGAATAGAAAAAGATACAAAAAAAACGGAATACGAATTTATTAATAAATCATAATTGAGATTGTGTGCAAATGGAATCGCTCACCCATTGACTCAGGTGGCCTTTATTGGAATTTTCATACCTCCAGTGCAATGTGGCAAATCTGAGCTGCCGCAACGCCACTAAGCCGCCGCTCCGTGCACTTAATCATGTAGCAAGTTCATATCCATGATTCACAAAGTTCCAGTATTGTGTGGGACTTTTGTATAATATGGATGGAGTTTATTTTTTTTGTCACCGGCAACGACAACGGCACTGCCACCGCCGCCGCCGCCACTTGAACCGATCTGATATATGTACACTCAGGCGGCTTATATGCGATGAATCAATGACATAACCGCCTCCTCCTCTTGAGAATCAATATGGAGGGTACTCACAAAACCACCGCATATACCGATGCTGCTTAAATATTGTAGAGTTTTCCTCTAAATAACTCCATTAATAAACATAAATTTTGCTACCGTGTATCTGTGTATCACAGTATTATATCGCATCGCTCGTGGACTGCGCCTTTGTCTCTGCGCTCTCCTCAAATATTTATAAATAGATGGCTCTATATGCGCGAAATCTCTATCCACCAGTCAGCCAGGGAGATATATGAATAACATTACAGATTTTTACTACAAGCCACTTATCTTGTGCTCTTTCTTGGTCTTGGGCGTGTGCACCTTAGCGGTATGATAATTAGGGGCACGTTGCGTTACGACTTGGTAATATTTTCATTTTTTTTTTCCCCTATTCCTCACAACTCGCAATGTACCTAATAATGCTACTTTTCTTAAAAGAGAGCTCATGGCCCAACCCAACCCGCATCGAACTCTTGACCATTATTGTTGCAGCAAATTTTTATTATTCCACTTCCTGTTACCAGGTAGCCTGTTGGTTGATCTAAAATTGTATTTTCTTTAAAATTAGATTCATAAATTCAGTTTCGTATTTTAATTTTGTGTTTTTTATTTCTCATTTTTTTTTATTGAGATATCGATCGTAAAACAAAAGAGCTGAACAGCAAACTTTGATATTAATCTAAAATGTCATTTCCATAAGCAATTGTTTGAGGATGTTTATGGTAGAGCAACAGCTATGAATGCATATTTAAATCATTCTTGAAATTCTGTCATTAGAATTATCTATATGGTGGATGGTAATTAATCTGACAATTGATTAGTCAAGCGTTTTATAAGCAATTTAAACAACTTTAGTGTGTGGTCGGTATACAGAGAGCGTTGTGTATTGTTTTGTTATCGAAGATATGTTTAAAAAATAATTACATGCCCCGCATAAATGGAATATGTGTTTATATCTGTGCTAACTCATGTGGTTAATTTTAGATAACTTTTTTAATTTCTGGTTCAATAAAAATTATAAAGCAAGTGTGTGGTTAAGGTGATAAAGAAAGGTGCAAATGATGCTGATTGAAATTTATTTTCGATAGAATAGATTTTAAAAGAAAAACTCAATGAGGAGTTGCTTAAAAATTAATTTTAATAATTTTGAATTAATAAAAGAAGACTTAAATGATTAAACGATCGCTATAAAGCTGTAGTTTCAATATGGCGTTTGAAAATAAACCAACGCTTCTTTAGTGATTTTTTCTTCAATTTCTTTTCAGATTTAATGTTTTTTTTTACTTTCTTTAGTTTCAACACCGAGAAAAAATGTTAACTCCACAAATTTCGCTGGGGGCACTTCTTTATACTACCAGCAACAAAAAAATGTACCCTCTCTGCAGCAATCTTGTGTTAAGACTTCATGGAGCTATGAATGTAAACCTGGGCGAGGTAATAATAAAAATGCTAGTCTTTGATTGCAATAAAGCTTGTATTGAGATGACCTCAATCAGCCACCTGTGTTGGCGTGATGTGTAGTGCATCTGATCCTTATGCCACTTGGTCATGGTTCGAATCCCAGTGACAGTAGAAAAGGTTTTCAATTAATATGAACGAACCAAAGACTAAACACTACAAAAAAAGGAACCTGATGATAGGTTGGCACTAGTGAAATATATGTAATTCCAGTGGTAGCACAATCAAGTTGTTGTTGTTGTTGTATTCAAAACCCATTAATGCCAATCTATTTATTTTTTGAATCTTTGTTACTCGTATCGTATGCAAATGTCATTCATTGTTATTACATAGTGCATGATCAGTAAATTTCTTAAAAGACATCATTGTCACAAGAATGGTTTTTTTTCTAAGACCCTCAAAAAGATTAATTTTAGTCTAGTCTGCTATGCCAAAGAAGTTTAAATTCCATCGAAATATCTGCAAACATTCCAATACCATTTAAACGATCCCTCATTAGTCATATAAAATCTAAGTCGAGGTTAAATGATAAATTATGCTAGATATTCAATATTCATCCAATATGATGGATAGTTCTGCAAAGTATTGTAAAGTAATACAGAATTCTTCTCATACCATGCTGGGGGCATTTTTTTAAAAAAAGTTTTTCCTAAACAAAAAAAAACTAAAATAAAGACTAATGACCCTTCACTAATTATCATTCAATCTGTCACATCTAATTGCTCCCTTAACTACCTTAACTTATCTACTTTAAGTCGCCATCGGCATTTGTGTTAAATATATTTCAACTTTATTATATTCTTCTTTTTGTTGTTGTTGTTGTTATTGTTTAACCCACTTGTCCAAATACCTCACACTCGATTTCTTAAAAAATGATTAATATATCTTTAGCGAGAGTACTTAGCACTCACACATATGTGTATACTTACATATGTAGGCACACAACAAACCTTTAACCGAAACGAAATGACTAAATCATCTTTTAATTGCACTTTAAACATTGTTCATGCATCATGTATCATAATAATCATCATCAACATCGTCGTCGTGTTGGTCTTACTGAAATCATGTTCAATTACAAGCATCATATTTAAATGCTTCACAACAAGATGATAAATACTTAAGATTTTCTAAGCTAAGCTTAAGCTATACACAATCGCCTCAAGGGCTAGTGGTGTTGCACATATACGAGTGCCTACCTTTAATTCATTTCAAACCTATACAAAAACTGATAAATAGAATTTTCAAATCTCCCGCCTAAGGGGTGATATTAAAGACACACACAAATTACAACATGTTGCGAAAAAGCATCACACTGTGTAGAGACCCATAACCAAAACGTCATCTAGAAGTGCAGCCATTAATAAACCAAGCAAGCAAAAAAAAAATAGGAACAATCTTAAGCCCTCTCTAACAAACAGAGCCCATCGTGCATGTCAAATTGACAGAAATTATCCGTCAAAAAATGTACTAGTATATGTTGCACAACACACAACACACAATGCTCGTTTTCGCGCGCGCGCGCACAACATGATGACTGACAGCTATGCAAACAACCAACAAGCGGCTGTCAAAATTGGCGCACCGTTAAGTAAACTTAACATACATTTTGAGCTACAAACCAAAAAAAACTAACAATATTGTCCACCAAAGGCCAGCCATTCCAGCATTATTATTACGTACCGTTGTGGGAGGCCGAACTTTACCAAAAGCCAAACCGTAATAACAACTGTGAACTGCAAAGTCACCTTTATGCTTCATTCTTTTAGGATAGGATAGGAGAGGATTGAAAATATGCATAAGCCAACCCGAACTCGAACCCAAAGGGTGTCACGTTCTGCTGAAGTCGCTAGAGCGTTTCGTTCACACTCCTCACGATTTTCAATGTTGTGTCGTTTTTGTTTTTGTTTCAATATTGTCGTCATAGTTTAACAAAACAGCTGAAGGAGTCCGTGCAACATGAAAGTAAGACCAAGCGCGAAGAAGTATAACTAGGTGACTCTCTGATGTGAATCATGTTGTGGAGGGTGACTCTGACTGTTTTTACTTTTCATGGTAATTCCCCCCAGAAGACAACACCACAAAAACCCGAACCTCCATGAAGCACACAAAGAGCACATTATAAAAATTATGCTAAACTATCAACAAAAATAAAAATAGGTTAGCGTAACACCGGTAGATACACCATCATCATGGAACTCTCATGTCTGATGACGGTGACGTAAAAAAAAAAAAAAATAATGCCCAACAAAAGCTGCTTCAATTGTGGCAGCAACATTGGTGCAGCAAAAACAAAATGAAATCAAAACGTGGTTAGTGTCTTGTCTAACTTGTTGTTGTGTTGTCATGTTGTTTTTGTTTTTGTTGTATATTTTTTTTTGATTTTGAGTGCTACTGTCCCGGGGGACGAAATTATCTTGTTGGTTCTTTCTGTGCAGAATTGGTAATGACTCCTTGAGATACATATACATACGTCTATATACTTTAATCTATAGTATGGAAGTTGCATTATACAACACGCGCAGTAAGGTGAGTTTAATTGGAAAATTGATGTATAGACTACATATATACTCGTACATACAAAGGATAACTTCGGGGAAATTGTCGGTGGTGGTAGGGGTTTTTTTACTGTGTGTTTCGAAATTTGAAATTCAAATTTTTATTCGATTCGGTTGTTGATGTTGATCGTGGTGGTTTGGCAACACTTCAAAATGTCAACAACCCAACAAAAAACAGCAACAAAAATGAAGTCTTGTCAAAATGTTGAATTGAAATTAAAATTTAAGCAGAATATTGGGTGAAACAGGATGTTAAGGGGTAGACCTGCCAAATGTTGAGTGACTTGTTAAGGCAATTAACAGATTTATATAGCTTGATTATGATAAATAGTTATATCAATTATGAGAAAAAAATATTAACTTGCCCAAAAATTTCCATCAGCCACGTTTTAGTTGCATCAAAAGAGCTTATGATCTGGTTTCTCACAATGGAAACCTACACATCTCGAAGCCAATCTTCAGTGAGCATTTAATTTTGCTTGTGGCTGTGTAACCTTCAAGAGCACATTTCAAGAAGGCAAGTTTCCATATCTTATATACAGGGTGGGCCGTAAATAAGTGCACTTAAAAAAAAATTATATTAATACAACTGTAGCGCTTTTAAATGAAATATTTATTTTAAATTATACAAAACGAAATGAATTTTTATTTTTTAAAAATTAAATCATCCAAATATTGTCCATTTCGCCTACAGCACTCTTCCAATCTGACTCTGAGATTTTGGAACACTTTTGTCAAAAGGTGCGGAGTGATTAAGCGGATTTCTTCTTCAATGTTCGCTTTTAATTCAGCCGTCGTTGAAGGATTATTAGAGTACACCTTACTCTTGAGGTAGCCCCATAAAAAGAAATCCGGTGGCGTTAAGTCAGGGCTCCTTGGTGGCCAAGCAATATCACCCCTCCTCGATATCAACCTTCGAGGAAACATTTCTCTAACGACCTCCAGAGAGTCGTTACTTGTATGGCAGGTAGCGCCATCTTGCTGGAACCAGGTGTGAATAGTGTAACCACTCGATTCTTGCAGTTTTGGAGCTAAAAAATCTCTAAGCATCGAAACATAACGCTCTGAATTAACAGTAACATTACGCCCGTATCGATCTTCATAAAAATACGGCCCTATGATCCCCCACTTGGCTATTCCGGCCCAAACGGTCACTTTCGGAGAGTGTAACGGTCGTCCATGTTTTAAGCGTGGATTTTCTGTTCCACAGTATCGAATATTTTGTCGATTAACAAATCCGTTGACATGAAAATGAGCTTCGTCTGAGAAGATAATGTTATTGAAGTGAGGGTATCTCGGTAACATTTCTATTGCGAAATTGAACCGTGAAACAAAATCGGATTCTTTCAAATCTTGGACAATCTGAATTTTGTAAGGGTATAACTTCAAATCATCCCGTAAAATGCGACGTAAAGTCGTTCTGGGTACTCCCAGGGCCGCAGCGCGTTTCCGTGTAGAGCTTCTTGGATCCTCGCGCACAGAAGCTTGTACGCGTTCAATGGTTTCTGCAGTCCGCCTGGAACGTGGGCGTCCTGTAGGTCGAAGTTTTTGCGTTGATCCCGTTGCCTCGAATGTTACGATCCATTTTTTTAATAACATTCGTACTTGGACACTCGGTGATGTTGCGTAATCCAAACTTTACCCGAAAAAGCCGACGAACAGTCACGTATGAGCGATTGTTTTCATAAAAGGCGCGAACGCAGAAATCGCGCTGCTCTCCCGTGAACGGACTCATTGCGACTAAAAATTTAGATCTCGAGCTGCAAGGAGATACCATCCCCGCGCGTCTCGGTTATTTCGTTCGGGAGTTAGAGCGAGACAAAAAGTGCACTTATTAACGGCCCACCCTGTATTTAGTCCCTTTCGTTTTTGAAAATGTAAAATTTAAATAGCATTAAAATGGTATAATTAAATTTGACAATCCAATTTCTTGATTTCTAAATAGGAACATTATGGGGAATTTCGGCTAAATCCCTTTTATAAAATTTTAAATGACCAATTTCAACATTTGCGGTTAATTAAGTAAGTATCCATTTATTGTCAGCTCAGTTAGCAATAAATAAATATTTCAACAACTTGAAATGTTGTTCTAAAAAGTAAACACAAAACTTTTGTTTTTTTTTTTTTAATCAAATTCAGTTGTTATCAATGATATCGTTATTTATTAACACTTTTTATGAAAAAATAAAGATTTTTCCAATTCGGATCTTTAAGAAAATCTGCTGTTTCCTGCAGTGTTAAATACTGTCGTCTTTGTACTGCATAAATAAGGCACACTTCAATACGGTCAAAGCAGTCTTATTTTGTTAAGTTGAGGTTATACTAAGTGCAGAACTGATCATTCTGGCCTTAAATATTAACGAGATTTTTTAATCACACAAATAGTTATCAACTTCTAGATGAAAGTTGAGTTTTGATTTGATTATCTTCAAACTTTTGGATTGTACAATACAACCGATCTTTTAAAGTAATTATATAAATTGCAGTTATGTTCGTATCTCCTCTACAGATTTAGCCTAGATTTCGACATTTCTGCATCCATCAATCCTTATTCCTGATTTTATACTGAAGCATTTTGCTTACTTGCGATGCGGAAAAGCCAAGCTTTTTTAACATAAAGTCGACTTGTGTTTTAAGAGCATTAACAAAGATTTTATGTAAACCTGTTTCTAAATAGATTGGTAAGTTGAACAATTTTTTAATGAAACTTTTTTGCAGTATTACATTACTTCGAATTTTCGGTTCCCAATACTTTTGCAGGGTAGCACAATGTCGATTTAACGACTGAATTAAAGATTTTGTACTTGGTAAACAGGCAAACGTGTTCATTGAACAAAACATTTTTCCAAGTAGATTTTAAAGATCAAACTTTCTGACAGGTTTTAGCTTGTTCTTCGAAAGTTTTGTATTTAGCTTTACTCCCATGAATGTATACTCTCTCACGACATCAAGACGTTGACCGACGTCGCAGGAACCAATTATAGCTTTGTGTTGGGTAACACTGATTACTTCTTGAGAAAACCATCATCTTCGATTTAACTGTGTTTACAATAAGTCCCACTTTTCGCAGTATGCAACGAGTTTATCATTAATTGGAGATTTTGGGAAGTTTCAGACAAAATGACCAAATCATTAGCTTAGAATGGAACATTAATAATGCTTTTTTGAATTCTGATTAAACCAGGTAGTTCGCTCACAATATCATTTATAAAAAGAGCAAAAACAATGCACTAACCTGGCATTCCTGTTTCGCTGCACTTTCTGTTTCAAACAACTCTTAAATATTGCTTCCATCCCAAAAAAAGCTGCATAAGTTCCACAAAACATTTCCCTGGCAAAAAGACGTTTTTTCTGGCTTGATAATGTAATCGATAGGTAGTCGAAAAGTTCTTTTTGGAATCTTGCGTGTAGTTCGGTCATAGTGTTGATTTCGTTGATTCCTCAAATCTAGTGACTAGAATTCCACAAAAGAGTTTCAAAATTGTATTCATAAAGGAAATGCCACGATTTTCAACTGTCTGTTCTTCAAAATTCAATTTTAAAACTTTTGAATTGATTTCTTTCACTGGGCCCCAAAAGAAAAAGTCTAAAGAAGTTAAAACACAAGATTTGGTTGACCAATTGTTATTACCTCTCCGAGAAATAAAACGGTCAGGAAACTTTTCTTTCAAAAATGATATTATTTCGTTCTTTTGGTGGACCGTAGTAGCATCTTGTTGAAAATAAACGCACATGGTAGTCATTCACATAACTATATTGTCCCTAACAGTTCAAATTTTTCTACCAGTCGACCAAAAGTGCTTCAGTTTTGGGAACTGTCACTGTAAAATTTCCATCATATTTATACAGGGTTTTAACAATTTTTAAAGCTTTGGTCTGTACCACTCGATTTCCAAAAGGGTTAAGGTACAATTTAGAGCTACTTAAGCACTCACTTTAAACCAATAAATGCAAATTCTATGGGTTTTGTAGATGATACTATATGTGTCCTTTATTTCCTTAACCTAAATTTGTTGAACTTTTTTATCTAGCCCCATAAACAGAACAGAAGGTGCCATTCTGTATTCAGCCTTATCTCTCCGTTGGATTTATTTAAACCACTTTATAAACTTCTCAAATCCAATACCTTTCAGCTTCTAGAAATCATATCTCCCAATGAAATATCAAGTGATGTATAAACTTCTATCTCTCCAATCCTTTTATTGAATTCAATAACTACAATTAATAAATAATTTCCAATAAACATAATACGCGTTACTACTTGCTTACAGTTAAGATATCTTCATCTTCGAATACGACGCATACGCTTATTACATGTATGAATAACGTAACTTAAACTTTTCATATCAACCCAGGCTCCAACAACTGAAGACCAAGTCCGTGTGCGTGTGCATTAGGAAATTATAGATTCCCACAAAAATATCAATTTTAAATCAAAGGAGATTATCATGCTACTATTATATTTTTAAAAAACAACAAATAATAAACAAATTTACTCTAATAAATCTCCAATAAAAATAAATATTATGCTTCCAGAAAAATGAAGATATATTTTTATTAAACAAAAATATATATACATAAAAATGGCTATAAGCTACCTACCACTTAAAAGATAACTGATTATGATCACCGTGATGGTTTACCAACGTTATGTGTTTGTTTTTTTTGTTTGCATCAATCGATCGCTTAAAGTATCCGTATCTTCAGACAATTTGTATCTTATTTACATGATATAAATCTGATTAATACAACAAAAAAAAAGAAAATTGATTAAAATTAAGAAGAGACGAAAAAAGAAACATACTCATGTGTGTATAACTATACGACTTTTAAGTTGATGATGATGGCTAAAACAGGAAATGTTAGATGGCTAAATGTGTATAGAGTTAGAAGCCAATTTGTATGAGCATTAGTTTTAGGATTTTGTATCTTCAACTGGAATTGAGTATCGATAAATATGTCTAAAATCAAAATATCGATCAATTACATGTAAAAGAGAATAGTAGAGGACCAAAACGACAACCTTGAGGAACACCATTCTTAAAGAGTGTTTCAATATACATTTTGTTTACATAAGAACAGGAAAGATTTAATATGTGTAAGTAAATAAGTTAAACACCAACAAAGTCTTTTGCCTGCTCTCCTGCTTTGTCTTATGTTTTTTTTTTTTTTCTCTTCAGATCATATCTTATAATTGATGGCAATGCGTTTAAACTCACCTCTCAATTTTATTATACAATGTATCACTTTTTAATTGGTTTCATTTAATTACAATTTGATCCATGACGTCTAATTAAAATCCAGTTTAGTAGCTTAAGTTTCTTTTTTCTTATTTATTTACACTTAAAGCAAGAAAAATGCCATAGTCAGTCAAGTGGTAGCTGCATTGAGTGTGGTGTAAGAAACGATTGAAAATTAATTAGTTTTTTGTTAATACGAATTAATTATTGGCTCATTTAAGAAACAGCTGAACGTGAAATCCAAAACTTTATTCTTTTTTTTAAAAGGAATAGGAATTTTTAGACAAAAAATGTTACCAATGCAAAAACCAAAAAGTTCAAATATTTGGTAGATAACTTCTTAAACTACCGCATTATATATTAATCCATCCAAACTCCACCTTCACCACCTGCGCCAACATAGCACTATCAGCTGCTAGCAAATTTGTGATATAGGAACTCTTAATCCTCTTTAAAAACAAGGAAACGAATATGAATACCAAAAAACTACGAAAACCCAAACAACCATAACATGAGCATGTTCGTTCACTAGATTTATGTACCGCGCTGCATGCCGCCGCGCCCGCTGCACTGCACTGCTGCCGCTAACACAAATTGTTAAAAAAGAAGACAAAAATGAAGTTTGCAATGTTACATGGATGAATTCCGTTTTTCCTAAGTTTATGTTCAAATATTATGTGTCTCGGCCTCAAGAAGGCATCATAAGTGTATGTCTGTTTGGAAAGACTAAAAATCGGGCTTAAACCAAAAAACAAAACAAAAAAAAATATAAAACGAAAAAGAATTCAAATTCCATCTTCTTTTTGATCAAACAGATTTTCATTAAATTTGTTCACCTTTTTTTGAAGACTTGCAAGGGCAAGTATTGGAATCACAATCTGAGAAAATATATAATAATATAGACTCACTGAAAATCACACTTCATCCCATATTTATGCCATTAATTGTTAGTGTGAAGCAGCAAAAGAAAGTTTATCGTTATGTAAAATTGCTGTCGAAGTTAAAGATGGGATATAAAATCATTGTCTAAGGTTACAGGAGTCATTTAGTTATTGTCTTCACTAAATTGCAAATCACAATCTTAGGATAGAGATTCAGTGATTTAGTCACACGGAACAATTAACCTCTGCATCAAAAGCAGAAGTCACTAAATCACTGTCTTACATGGTACTAATTAACATTCCGATAGAAATGGCAACAGTAAATCAAGTTTTCAATTAGGGAATGTCGCATCGAATTTCCGTGAATGGTATTAAAATCGATAAGTCGTTATTTTTAGTAGTATCAAGTTGGTGTTACTTGGAATATAAAATAATTATACACAATAGTAATTTAAATTGAAAAAGACTCTTATTAACAGTGTAAGATAGTATCATGTATTGATTTACTTCGATATCGATTACTTTACCAAATCTGCTTCTGATAGCAGATATCACTATAAACTGAGATAGAAAATATTACCATGATCAATTTCATTAGTAAAAATACTTTCTCAGCTAATTTCAGTGCAATATTCTTGGAGACATTCTAATATCTATACTAGTGTTATAAAGGTGAAGAGTTTGTTTTTTTGTTTGTTTGTTTGTTTAAATCCCTTAATATTAGGAACTACTAGTCCGTTTGCAAAATTCTTTAAGTTTTAGATAATCTACTTATCGAGGAAGGCTATAAGCTTTATGACATAATGCTAAGACTAATACGAGTTAAGCACGTATGAAGAATGGTTCAAAATCGGGGATTATTTCCCATTTAATAGCTTCTGCTGCATGCGCTGAGGAATTGTTGAATTAGAACTTAAAATATTTTCTCCAGAATTTACTAACCATGTTTTTCTATACCATAAGAGCAATTTTATGCGACTCAGTTTTACTCTTTTTTCATTTAATATGCACTTATTTTGTTTGATGGCGCGCGTGCATCTTGCAGCAATAAAAATGTTTTCTTTTCACTGATGAATGGATATCATTCCAGTACTTGGTGCATCAGCTTCAGCATCAGCATCACTACCGGTGCTGGTTACTGGTGCTTCTTCTGCTCTATTCCTATATAGTTAGCTGATTGTGCAATGTTGGTTCATCTTCTTTTTCTATTTTTTTTTTTTTGTTTTGTGGTCTTATTGCAACTTCGAATGTTGGCTGTTGCCATAACGTCACGTATGATTTGGATTTAAAGTTGAAGAGACACTTACCATCTTCATCTGAACATGGATAATCTATTCACATGCCGCTATGTTGGTTGTCATCATATCGTCTTCTGGGTCGTCATTCCCGCAAAAGGACTTAACCACTTTTCGCGAGGATCTCATCATCATCATCAGCATGAGCTTGAGCATCTTCAGGCCATCCAAATCCAAATCCAAATAGAATGAACAAATACAAACTACTGTCACTCGAGCTCACTCTAGGAGTTGTTACTATCAAATCTTTCTCCGTTTTTGGGAGCTCCTCCAACAAGCGCACGATCCACCACTGATGCACTGACTCTATCGAACTTTAGTGATGGAAAAGGGGACTCCCTCGCGTGATTTTACTTCTTGGTCACTACTATGAAGATGATGATGATGATGAGAAAGGTGGTGCTGCCTCCAAGTACCTTAATCGCGTGAACAAAGTAAGAGCAGTGTCGCACCGACTCGGCTCTGTAAGACTCCTTTCTGACTTTGCGACTTTACCGCCTTGAGTGTTTTTGTGTTTTTGTTTTTTTTTTTCGTTGTTGTTGTTGTAGATTTTTTTATGGAGTCTTCGTGTTAAAAAGCTGTTGCTCGCTGCTTGTTTATTGGACGAATTTGGAATCGGTACATTGGACCATTGGTGTTGGCTTGATTCGTGTTCCGCTGACATTCAAGGAAATTCAATTTAAACATGCTGAGCTGACTATAAGTTGAGTTGAGTTAAGTTGAGCTAAGCTACGAGGATGGCTATAACACACTGATGCTGATGCTGGCTGACTCGATTGAAGAAAGAAAAGGTGCGATTGGTACACGTGTTTGGCTGACACTTTCTGTGGTCATTTCTTGGTTAAATTTGGAGTTGGATTGCATGGAATTTGACATGTGCGAGGCATGTATATTTAATTAGGGAAATGTCAATTCTCCCCCCAGTCCCCTCAACAACCAACATAATGAATGTGACGAATGAACTAAACAATAAATTCCTTTATACCAAAATTGAAAATCAAAATAAAACAAAAAAACAACTTATCACCAATTAAGAATCCATTAACAGTTCTCTCCTTCGAGAGATGGAAATAACAGCATCAGAAAGAAGAAAAGAAAAAACTCTTTTTCAAGACCTCCTTCCTACTGTTTTCAGTTGTGAATTGTATTTCCCGATATTGATGCCTTTCGGGCTGCATGCAATGACACACAGACTTTGCTGGGCTATGGTGGATGGTAGATGGTTGTTGGTTTTTATTTTTCTGTAATTTACAAGAAAATTGATGGCCACACGACGACGCGACGGTGACTTCAACTCCAAGCGAAGACCAAGATGATGATGATGGTGCAGTTTAGTCTTATCCTGGACTCTGGAGTTTCAGTTTACTTATGCCACTGATGGAATAACATACAGAGCTCCAATATTGTATGTATATGATCCGCTCATGCTCATCTTCATCCTTTCCGCTGTAAATCGCTTATGCGAGCGGTATGGTTTGGCTTAGGATGGATATTCGCCTTCTTCATTTTGCTGATATACCGATGGGAAATCGAGGTAACTTCGTACGAGTAACTATATACATAGCTCTGACGCGAAAACTAAGTTATTACCTTTTCGTGATCAAATTAGCCATTATTGTGCAAATATTCAACATAAATATTACAACTACCCCCAATGCAACCGTTTACCGCAAAACCCAGCCGCCGCCGCGGCCGCGCGCCGCCATCATGACACAGTTGATAGAGTTGAAGAAAATACAAATATTTGAGTTCCTGAGCTTTGAGGTTCCATCTTCTCGCAAGAAAAAATTACTTTTACGTTTCCTTCCATACATGAGCTCTGTTACTGTTAAATAAAAACAAAACAAATCAACTAAGAAAAACAACCACGATGGTTCATTCTTTTTTTCGGGACAGAGAACAAGAAAAGTCAATTATTTTTCGTCGTTTAAAAATACTTATTGTTGTTGTATATAGCAACAGCTCAATGCTGGATTTTGGACAAAAGTTTGAGGGAAAAAAAGAGAAATCTCTGACTTTAAAGAAGATGGGACTTCGATTCCATTTCAGATGGCTTCAAAAAACAACACAACAAAAAGAGGAACAATATTGTTGTGGGCCATCAGATGAGATTTATACTGATATGAATTTGTGGTCCCTAATTATAGAGAAGTTATTTTGTTGGCTTTGGTTTATAGGGATTAAGCTATTCGGATATATGTACATATGTATGTATGTATGTATAGCTTTTGGGCATATTTGTTTTTTAAAACCCATTTTTCAAATGGAGCCATATAAATTCTTTAACGCTCTTCGCCTTTTTCTTAGACCGATTTCATTTCTATTCTTTGTAAACAAATTTTCTCGGAATGATTTTTTCAATGGAAACACATTTTCACTTTTCGTAGACATGCAGCCTATGTTCACAAAATAAAGACCTTTTTTCGAAGTTGAGAGAACTCTTTAGTTGGTGCAGTTTAGAAGGCCTGCTTTCTTCGGTATAGGGCAAACAATACTGAGGTTCCATTCATAGGGCATACTTGCCTCTAACCATATTTTACAGATAAGTTTTCGCATACTCTGAATTACCTGCACCTCCTTTGAAAAGCTCACCATTTAATCCATCTACTCCAGTGGCTTTGGTAGACATCAGGTTAGATATGGTAATCTTTACTTAGTCTAAGTCAGATGTTTGTTAAATAATGCAATCTTTTGGGAATGCAATCATTTAGATCATGTATTAAATTTAACTCAAAGATTGCATTCATTGATAACTACTAAAGGTGGGGATTTCAAATTGTGCAATCACCAATCATTTGACCTTCCAAAGACTGCAATCATTTGTTCTCCAATCTTTTGACTGCAATCAATTGATTGCAATAATTTGAAACTGTATGCATCCTTTAAATTCACTTGAAGTATTTGCTTTATTTTGAAGTCGTTAAATTTACTTGAAGTCTTTGCCTGAAGTGAAATTCAACTACACAAAGTATTCTGAAGTTTTGTCTGAAATTTGAAAAAAGTGTAGTGAAACTCCAATAAAGAATGCTAAAAAAAGCAAATACTTCAAAAGAATGCAAAGACTTCAATTGAATGCAAAGAACGCATGAAGTCTTATATGATTGTAATCAATTGATTGAAGTCAAATGATTTGAGAAAAAATTATTGCAGTTTTTTTAAGATCAAATGATTGAAGATTGCAAAGTTTTAAGTCCCAATCTTAAGGTGAATTCAATGAAAGCCTTAGGCGTGAAGACGGGATTGTTGGCATCCGTAGTCTATATTGAATGAATCATTCTGCCTGACAACGGAATTCGGTTCGTCGTCGCAATTATAGAGTCTGCAAAAATGGTCTTTTCATATCCTCAGCATTGACTACTGTCTTACTATCATATTTTCCACTTTCTTCTTTGTAGCCCTTGGTTTCGGGGTTTCTGCTTTTGAATCTCTCAACATCATCAGGGGTTTCTTGTTGGTGACTGTTTGAAACCTAGCGCGTTAGAGGCGGCTTCACTGATTGCATCCTAACAATGTTGCCACTGTTTCTCGATACATTTTATTGGTGGCAGACAACTTCGAAAGAGGATACTTGTAACTCGGTCGGAGAAGGATTTGGCTACAACGAGCTAGTGGTCCGAGTCGATCTTAGCTCCTCACAAAGTTCGGACATCCATGATGCTGGAAGCGTGTCTAGCTTCGATCGCAATATTGTCAATTGGGCTGATTGTAGATTGATTACCGACTTTAATACAGATTCACTTCGAATTAAAAGCAGAATACAAATAAGTGAAAAATATAGAAAAATACCCTCGATAAATAGAACAAAAAGATTGGTAAATTAAAGATAAAATGTTGACATAATTTGATGGATAAAGCAATTGATTTATAAAGCAATTGATTTATAAAGCAATTCATCTGAGGAAAGGTATTTTTTGACAAAAGTGTCCAAAGCTATCTGTAAATCTGTAACAATTACGTCAATAATGTCTTTGGAAATGTTTGATGCCTGGTTAATCAAAGATTATAAACTAAACATTCTGTAAAGTCATTTATGTTTAATTAACATTCCCATTTGTCATATGTCAAAATTTTTGCTCTCAGTTCAATTATCAATGTTCATTTGACACATTATCATGTTCCATGCACTCGCACTTGGTAATTTACGGTTTTGGCGGCCTGATGGAATATTTTTTATTTTAGTTAGTGCGGAATAGTAATTCCAATATATGTATGTAAATTTTTCAGGCATTTGATTTAAAAATCAAAGTCAAAACATATTGTTACTCTTCCACCAATCAAAATTTCCATTGGAATTGTTTTAAAATAAAAAATAAGAAAAGACTTCAAAGAACATTTATCTTGTGGTCAATAAGAGCTTTTCTGTATGTTTCTCTTCAAATGATCATGAACCTAAGCTAAGAAATAAAAACTGAATTTTAAATAGTTTAATTGACTACTTTAAACTCGACTCTGTTTCCCCTTTGAATAAAATACCGATTTTAAGAAACCCACGCAACCAAACCAAACACATATAAACTGCCATAATAAATTCTTAAACAAGCTACCGCATGCTGCAGCAGCCTGCCAAACTTTAACACTGCCACCCAAGTTTATAAAACGATTTGTTTCATGAATTTATGCACAAAGATTGTCATCATAAATTGGTCATAATTTGTTTGAGAAAAATAAAAACCAAAACCAAATATAAAAATAAACACGGAGGAATTAAAAAAACATAAACTAAACAAATCTCAACTCGGTAGAAAAGAGATTAGGAAGTCTAAGTTAAACTATTGATGTCTGTCTTTATCAGATTATGTAATATATTAAGACTCTTTAAAAAGAGAAATATAAAAATCAAACTCCAAGTTAAAGCAATTATAATTTGAATCATGAAAAGACTTGTCATATGTCGAGTAAAACTAAATTTTGAAAATTAAAATTATGCAACACGTGCTCCGAGCTAAAAAATAATAATTTTATATATGTTAGATGGATTTATGATATTTTAAATTTTCATTATAATTAACAGGTAAATTTATTTGTCATTATCTTAGAAAGAACACTCCGAATCATTAGATTGAAGCGGTTGCTTTGGTTAGCCTTAAATTAATTTAAAAAAAAGTAGTTCAACTTAACCGAAGTTGTTATGCACACTAAGTGTGGGGTGTATGAATCACCATGTGCCTTGGTTCTTTAGTAAAAAATAGATTCCTTTAAGTCAAACAAACATATTTAACAAATAAATAAATAAATAAATAAATTAGGTGGCGCAACAGTCCATGAAGAACCAGGGCCTAGTGACTTACAACTCACAACCATTCCTGTGTGCGTGTAATGTTGTCAGAGATGGAAGGGACCTACAGTTTTTATGCCGAATCCGAACGGCTAATTTAAGAAAGCACTTTTCATGACAAGAATTACTCTTGGAGGATTTGTCAATTCCTCGCGAGAGGCAGTACCCGTGAAAAAAGTTAGATGGCACAGGCAGGGATTGAACCCAAGACCCCTTGCATGACAGTCCAACGCACTAACCATCACGCTACGGGTACTACATATTTAACAGCAGAAGCAAAATTCATTTAAAACATCAAGTCCCAACAATCAGAGAAATATTATATCGGGTGATTTTTTTGGGGTTAGGATTTTCATGCATTAGTATTTGACAGATCACGCGGGATTTCAGACATGGTGTCAAAGAGAAAGATGCTCAGTATGCTTTGACATTTCATCATGAATAGACTTACTAACGAGCAACGCTTGCAAATCATTGAATTTTATTACCAAAATCAGTGTTCGGTTCGAAATGTGTTTCGCGCTTTACGCAAATTTTATGCGTTTTTTTTTTTAAAAAGTTCTCAAGCTCTTAAAAAATCACCCATTATGTATTTATTGTCCTCCATTGAAAAGAGGACATTGTTTAATATAATGGGTGATTTTTTAAGAGCTTGAGAACTTTTTTTTAAAAAAAAAACGCATAAAATTTGCGTAAAGCGCGAAACACATTTCGAACCGAACACTGATTTTGGTAATAAAATTCAATGATTTGCAAGCGTTGCTCGTTAGTAAGTCTATTCATGATGAAATGTCAAAGCATACTGAGCATCTTTCTCTTTGACACCATGTCTGAAATCCCGCGTGATCTGTCAAATACTAATGCATGAAAATCCTAACCTCAAAAAAATCACCCGATAGTAAAACAATTAATAGGAAATCTTTCCAAACAAGCCTGTTTGAACTTTTCACCTTAATACTAAATTCTCAGCTATAAAAAAACAACAACAGACAATTAGCCTAAAAAGCCTTATATATTCCAATCCAAATTCATTTGAAAACTTATACTATCATTTGACTCAATCTTGGATTCGATTTAAAATTTGTAAATGAAAGTTTGCTAATTTTAATCATTTTATTGATTGATATTAGTTTCGGAAATTCTTATGATCTAACTGACTACCGTTGCAAAATATAACACTCAAATTCATCTTTTAATATTGAAATTTCATTAACGGGAATTCCCTATACTGAATAATTTGTTAAAATTATGTCCTCAGACTAACGTACCAAGGGTCTTCTGAGTAGTTTTCAAATATTTGCAAAAATTTGTCATTTCATTTTGTTAATCGAAAAGACATTATGTAAGCAGGCTTAAAGGTTTTTCAAACTTTAATTGTTTTTAAAACCGAGAAAACTTCCGTATATTTTTTGTAATGTTCGGCACTTCGAAGAAATTCTGATTTCTTATTCAAAGTTGTATATGTTAAAATAAAATACCATAAGTTTATCAACAACATTTTACAAACATTTTGTTTGGTGGTTCATTGAAAAAAGTCTGAAGAAGTTAAAATAATAATGGATGACAGATTTACCAAGTATTCCACCGAACTTAGAAAAAGGCAAAAGTCGTCTGTTTCCAGCACTACGGATAGAACTTCTTCAATAATTGCCAATATGGGAATGACTTTGCGATGAAACCAGCCTTAAAGACATTGAAAAGGAAAAGGCGATTCATCCAGAAGTATTCCACCTCAGTTTCAAACATCTGTATGAAAAAATTATATTAGACATTTTTATTTTGTCTAATTTCAAACAAGCTGTGAAGGTATAAAATGTTAATGAGATCAAAGAGTCTTCAAAAATTTCCATTATATTTATCATTCCATTCTGCCAACAAAAATCGAAAACCTCCTTGGATTCTGCTTCAATTCTCGAGAAATTTCTGAAGATGAAAATTTGTTTTAGAATACCGCATACGTTGAAGATATATGACTTTTGCAAATTCAATTTACATGAACTATTAACTTTAAATTAGAACAATAGTTTTAGTTTCAAAGTAAAAGCTTTTACACTTAAAATACACCCAACCGTAAAATAGCTATCGATAAAACATACACTTTGAAGAAGTGAATACACACAAAGATTCGAATCAAAGCCACAACTATTAGGTCTATTATAAAACTGTTAGAGCAGTTCTAGAATACACTTAAATTTGGCTTATAGTATAAATTGAAAACAGTTCTCAACGTTATTTGATGAATGTTGAACAATAAAAAACTTATATTTCCATCGAAAAACTCAACAAAAATCTTTGTATAGAATAACACACTTAACTAATCATTTTGAAAAATGCAAAGAATTAAAATAACTCAAGACATAATAGACAACAAGTAAAGTTTATTGAGCAAAATGATTATACACAAATATTTAAGAATATTACATTTCAAAGAACTTTAAAAATATTACATTTCAAAGAACTTTAAACGACTTAAAATTAATCTTCCCCATGGCTTGATTTTTCAACTTGAAAACAAACATTTCAGCAATAAAACATAAAAAACAGACTACAAAAGCAGCGCCCATTTCAATCCAAATCCATTTCAAATTTTCAGCTTTTATCGCATTTAATTTTGGTTTTGATTCGAAATCTTTTAACAATTGTATTCTTCCATTTTCCAAAAGTTGTTGAAATTTTTTTCTCCGCCAATACTCATAGAGACCAGCAGAATGTATTTTCATTGTATGAAAATTAATTATGCTCGTACCTTTGAATATTGAATTTTCATAAACAGGAAAAGACCATCGCATTTTGGTTACTAAACGAATTTCCTTTGACAAGCGGAACAATTGTCTGTTATGTTGCAAATGTAAATACATTTCCCATGTCTAAGGTGATACCGTGAAAGCGTATTTTGTGTTGAATGCATCTCGTTCTCTCTCAAATGTCTTGTAGGCTTCTTTCAGTTCCGGGTTATAAGTGTGGATAAAATCAATATCAGTTGAACGAACGTAAATTTTTAAATTTGTTCCTGAGAGGTCTTGCAAAGATTTTATGAATGTTTCCCTCGGTGGTTCAGTCATGAGAGCCTGAAGAAATGCATCGTATGAAGTTACTATCATGATTCCAAGTAGAAATATCAGCAACTTAATGATTTTGTGACTACAACTGGATGATGGTGTTCCGGTGAATGATTGTGCGAGTATCCCACGAAAGCAGTTTAAATTAGAAAGAAAATTCAGAAAAAAAGGCTTTCGTTGTCCTGACAGACATTTAGGTGCCTCCAGAACTGCTGATAGAATTACCACTATCGCAGCTAATATCAGTAACTCTCGTGAATACTTTGAATTTGGGAATTTTCAGTTCAATTGGTAGCATGACGCCCAAATCATGTGACAAATATGGATACAAAAGCGATTCTATTGGAAATTGAATATACATATGTGGTCACAGCTGATATTTCTTCAGTTTTATTCATGACTAATTTTAGGACATTGTCTTTTGAAAATGAGAGTTTAATATTAGAATTATTTAATATTGCGTTGTGACATGTTGCTAGACTTGCAAACAAAATTGTAATCTTCACCTCCGATTTCATTGCCATCTTCTTGGTTTTTAAATAAAATCAAAAAATTTCCATTTTCTCCGAAGACAACTGGCAAAGTTGTGCCATTTAAATTTTGCATGCGAGTTGGGTAAAATGTAGAAGATGGTTTACGTGATTCCCAGATTATTTCTTCAATCTTAAAAACTTCAAAATTAGTGAAACTGTAAAAAGTTGATGAACTCGAAAATGTTTTCAAAATTGCAATAACATTAACCATTCCATGTTTCCAGTAGAAATCAAAAGCTTCCTTTAGCTCTGGATCGATTTTAGATGAGATCCTTTAAACGAATAGAGTTTTACAATACCGCGTTTGATGGTTAAATTTGATAAGTTGCTTAAGAACATCTTTATTGCGATCGCTACCGAGTTCGACTACGATCAGAAAATTATCATTGAATTTTTCTTTCAAGGAAAACGAAATGTTTTCATCGGACGCCACAGTAATAGCCGGAATTCCAAGGGAAGTCCAAACATTTTGGATGATACTGTCATCGAAGTTAAAAGATTTAAGTAAAAATACACTCTCAAGCCGTTCGGAATTTTGGATATCATGAAGAAAACTTTAAAATTTCCCATCATTCGGTTTAGGTTTGAAGAATTCACCGAAACAAACTGCAAAAAATGCAAACAAAATTTTATAAATCAAATTCATGACTGATGATTCAATATTTTGAATAGTAACACAAATAACACTCTTTATTTCAAAATCTAGGTATCTATCTACAATCCAAAACTATCGACTGCAAATTAAATTTCAATTGATATTTGTATATGAAAGTAAATATAAAACTTTTAATATTCTTTTAATATAGGTTCATAGTGTATAATGTTATGTGCAATGTGCATTTACCAATAATTCTCCAATAATTTCAGTTCCAAAGTAAAAGCTTTTAAATTTAAAATGTAAGTAATTGTGAAATAGCTATTTTCAAAACAGATTTCGATTTTTCCGTGCAACTTAATAAACTACTTTCTTGCAAATAAAGTTCCAGTATTTATTTAAAAAGAATTGAAGTTTACAAACAAGTTGTTTTGGAAAATATGATTTGATCTACATGCTTTATGATTTTTGATATAAAAAATAGCTGTTAATTCCTTAATTTTTGTTTCTGAGTTAAATGTTTTAAAGATTGTAAAGAATTAATATCGTTAAACAATAATCCTTTTTAAAGTTTCATCTCATCCTTAAGTGCTTTACTGGAAAAAATCGTCAAGTAAAGTTAAAAACTTACTGTACCTTCTTTTCAATGTACAATGTATTTTTGAAATTTGGTAAAGAGGAAAGAATAAGCATTTAGCATTTGAAAAGCTTATTTAATTGCAATTTTTCAATTAATCCACTTGTAAACAAACAATTCACAAAGGAAACAACAGCTGCTAACCACAAAAGCCACACTCATGGCAATCCATATATTTTTTAAAATCTTCAATTTTCATGGGATGTAATCTTGGCTGTGATTCAAAGTCTTTCAATTGTATTTTACCAATTTCGATCAATTCGTAGAACATCCTTTTTCTCCAATGATTCCATAATACAAATGATCGTGTTTCCAATACGTGATCATTTATAATGCCTCTATATATTTAATTTTCACGAACAGGAAAACCCCATCGTATATTTTTAAATAAAACAATATCCTTCGACCAGCGAAATAATTGTCGTCCGAGAAAATTTTGCAAATTTTCATACATATCCCATTGAGTGCTTGAAACTGTGAAAGCATATTTGGTGTTGAATTCATCTCGTTGTCAATTGAAAGATTCGGAAACTTTTGATATATGAAAAACTCCAGAGTAGGTTTTCTTAAATCCTGATGGGTTTCGATCATAAATTAAACCAATATCCTATGCACGAACGTTAATTTTTAAGTTCGATGCCATGAGATCATCAAAGGATTTTATAAATAACTCTTTTGCTGGTTCGGTCATGAGGACCTGAAGAAATGCATCGTATGAAGTAACTATCATCATTCCGAGTAAAAATATCAGCAAGTAGATTATTTTGGTACTGCAACTGGTAGTGTGCCTTTCCATAATTGATTGTCCAAGAATTCCACGAAAACAGTTCAAATCAAAAAGGCATTTGAAAACAATAGGCCTCCGTCTCACCAGGCATTTAGCTGTCTCCAGACGCTTAATCGAGCGTTATATTTTTCTGCTAAACTAGTGATAAAATGACCCACATAGCCACCTAATACTTTGTTAGTTTGGGCGGTTGTTAAAATCATCAATGTTGGTTCGGTCAATCTGAGAAGTACTGGTAAAGTTGTTCCGTTTAAGTTTCTCATGCGATTCGGAAAGAACTTAGTAGTAATAGCAGGTCCTTTCTTCTATTTTAAACACACCAACATTTATGAAACTGTAAAAAGTTAAAGAAGTCGACAAATCTTTGAAAACGGCAATAACATTTATCATTCCATTCTGCCAACAAAATTTGAAAACTTCGCTAAGTTCGGTTTCGTTTTTCAATGAACTACAGAGGAGAAACACAATTTTACTATCCCTCATGCCTTGAAGATATTCCAGAAGTCGTTGAATCAGGTTTTTACTCTTCTCACCAACTTTCACTATGACCAGAAAGTTGTCGTTAAATCTTTCCTTTAAGGAGAAAGAAGTCGATTCACTGGACGCCAAAGTAATCGGAAGTCTAAGAGAAACCAAAACGTTGTTATTAACGTCGATATAGATTTCAATAGAAAAACACTTTGAAATCTTTCGATAATTGGAATATTCTGAAGAAAGCTATCAAGCTTACTATCATTTTTTTTTTGGTTGTGAGGAAATCACATGAAACAACTGCAACAAATGCAAGCAGATTTGCTGAGAAAAAATTCATAACTATTAACTCCAATTTAAATTACACTAGATTTGTATATCGTTTCTCTGAAGAAGCCTTGATGTTTTTATAAGTGGTTTTGAATTAGTTAAGCCTTACAAAAGAGACTATAAAGATGCATGATAATACAATAAAATCTGCACTGATTAGTTATCATATGATTGAATCTTTGAACCTTTTGAAATATCATTTTAATGAGATCTCAATTTAAACGCTTATTTCATAATAAATTTTCCAATTAAAACGTTTTTGACAAAATGATCTTTTATTGTTATTTGTTTTTTTTTTTCTTTCGCTAATTTTAAAACCTTTTAAACCAATTTGTTCCTTTAAGTAAATACAAAAAACTCAATTTGAGGGCTAATAATACCTAATGACAGAGGGTTTAATGGGTAAAACCTTTTAAAGATGATTTTTGCAAGTAAATTATGTAAATAAGTTAATTCAATTTATTCTAATATGCATTTTCACTTTGTGAAACAACGATGATAGACATAGATTAAGAGCGATTTTGATCACTTAAGAGTCCAGCAAAACTTCTGGATTTTTATCGTTAGCTCAAAAGATTGGTTTTATTTAGTCAAATTATTAATTTATAAATGTATCTAAGCAAAACATCAAGGTTTTTTTGTCCATGAGAGTTCATCTTTTGCCTTTAAGTCAAGCTGGTAATTCCAGTACCATTAGAAATGAATTAATAGCAAGAAAAAAAGAAATTAACAGCTTGGCAAATATTTTATTGACTAAATTAGTAAAACAATTCTTAAGTGACAAAAAATTCTGTAGAAATTTGGACCAATACTTTATTTTGAATTAAACAAATTAGAAGAATTCTTTTTCCTTTTTCGTCGATCCTTCCATTTGAAAATACAAATTTCAGCAACAAAACAACAGCTGCTAACCACAAAAGCCACACTCATCGCAGTCCAAATTAATTTAAGATCTTCAAGTTTTATTGGACGCAGTCTTTTCTCTGATTCAAAATCATTCAATTTTATTGCACCAATATCGATTAATTCATGGAACATTCTTTTTTGCCAAAAATACAATAATCCAGCTGATTGTGTCCTCAAAATGTGATGATTTAAAATACTTCTATATATTGAGTTTTCATAAATTGGATAACCCCATGGTAAATTATTTACGAAAGACATTTCTTTTGAATAACGAAACAATTGTTTTCCGAGAAAATTTTGCAAGTTTTCGTAAATTTCCCATTTTGTGTTTGAAACTGTGAAAGCATATTTTGTATAGAATGCGTCGCGGTGTCTTTCAAACGTTTCGGAATTGTTTTCGATATAGAAAATTTTAGAAGAGATTGTCTTAAGTCCTGGGTTATGATAAAATATAAAATCCATATCCGTTGCACGAACGTAAATTTTTAAGTTTGAGGTCATGAGGTCTTCAAAAGATCTTACATAAGTTTCCTTCGGTGGTTCGGTCATAAGAGCCTGAAGAAATGCATCGTATGAAGTTACAATCATGTTTCCGAGTAAAAATAAAAGCAAATAGATGATTTTGGTGCTGCAATTCGCCGATGGTCTTTCCACAAAAGATTGTCCCAGTACTCCACGAAAACAGTTGAAATCAAAAATAAAATTTAAAAAAACCGGCTTTTGTCTTATTATGCATTCAGCTGCTTCCAATAATGCTGAAAGGACCATTACAATTGCAACTATTATGGGCACAACTTCCCAGTGAAATATCAGCGTGAAAACTTTATAAATAGGAATATTTGGTTCAATTGGGAGCATCAGGCCTAAGTCAGTGATAGAACATGGATACGAGAATGATTCCGTTGGGAATTTTAAACCTGTACCAAAAGCTGATATTTCGATGGTTTTATTCAAAACTAAATTGAACATTTCTTGTGACGAAAGTGAAAAATTTAAGCAAGATGTGTTTAACCGAGCGTTGTACTTTTCTGCTAGACTACTAAAAAAATGACCAACAGGTCCACCTAAAACGTATTCATCTTGGACAGTTTTTAAAACAAACAATGTTGGTTCCGTCACTCTTAACATAACTGGCAAAGTTGTTCCGTTCAAGTTGCACATGCGATTCGGAAAGAACTTATCAGCAATTTTATTACTCTTCCAGATGATTTCTTTAATTTTTAATACTCCAAAATTTGTGAAACTGTAATAAGTTGAAGTATTCGAAAAGTCTTCAAAAACTGATATAACATTTATCATTCCATTGTGCCAACAAAAGTTAAAAACTTCTTTAAGTTCGGTTTCGTTTTTTGATGAGCTGGCAAGAAGAAATACAATTTTACAATATCTCATCCTTTGAAGATAATCTAGAAGTCGTGGGAAAAGATTTTCAGTTTGGTCACCGAGTTCTATTAGGATCAGAATGTTGTCATTGAATTTTTCTTTTAAGAAGAATGAAGTTGTTTTACCGATCGATAAAATAACCGGAATTCCAAGTGAAGTCGATACTTTTTTTACGAAATTATTGTCGAAATCAGAAGACTTCAACAGAAATAAACTGTGAAATCTTTCGGTACTCTGAATTTGCTGAACAAAATATTGAAATTCACCATCATACGGTATAGACTTGAAGGATTCACCGTACACGACTGCAACGAATGCAAACAGACTTGTTGAAATCAAATTCATAACTGATGATTGGAACTAGAATTTCATTTGATGATTTGTGATAAGAAAATTATCATAGAAATTTGCTATTAGACTTGATGTCCTTATAGGGTGTTTTAGGTTATTCTTAGATTTACATATGATTAACAACCAAAAATGTCAATTTTGCAATCAATGATTTTTATTGAAACTTGCAGTTTAAAACACATTGTACATATGTATGTAAAGGAAAATGAATTAATGTAAATCATTTAGGAATAACTTTTCTGATTTAGGTATTTTTTCCTAATGTTCTATTAAATAACACTCTGTATGTAACAAATCGACGTAATTACAATACATTATTTACCCTCAATAAAATTTCTTGGAACACATTTTAAACTAGTTTTTTGTTTCCATCAAACGAATAAAACTCAATTTAAAAACTAATGACTGAAAGCTTTTGTAGATGAGTTTTTCACTGAAAGTGAATATTAAAGTAGCGTAGATTTATTTTATCAATAATATTTTATGATAATAATGAAGCCATCAGCTCCCATTGTTGGTGTACCAGAAGCGTTTTGCTTTGCTGTCCAGAACTTATTTTTCTAAAAAGGAAAACGATGAATGTATATAATATTTTAAATGTTCAATTTTTGCAGCGGTTCGTCATCAATATGAAGAAACATTTGGATATTTTAAGAATGATTTTAATGGCTTAGAAATATTTTAGTCTTTACGAAGAAATGAACACCTGAAAAAAGTATTTCGTCTGTTGCAACACTGTTGAAAAGAGTTTGAAAATACAATTATAATTCAAAAATGTAACTCGTTTTTAAATCTATACTTATATTAAAAAACTAAACAGTTTGTTTGTTTCTTGTTTTGTTTGTTCGACGTATTAATCTCAAAACATTATAACCCATTTATTTATTGCTATATACATATGTAATATTACATCACACTAGGACTAATACGAACGGAGCACCAATAAAGAATGTTCCAAAATCAGGGATTTTTTTCCCTTTCGAGAAATTCCACTGAGTGCGTTGAGGAAACAGTTAAAATTTTGATAAAATAATGTGAGATAGAATTGTTCTCTTTTAATATCGGGTGATTTTTCAAGAGCTTGAGAACTTTTTTTTAAAATGAAACGTTAGATTGGTCCATGACATTTACTTTTTGAAGATAATTTCATTTAAATGTTGACCGCGGCTGCGTCTTAGGTGGTCCATTCGGAAAGTCCAATTTTGGGTAACTTTTTCGAGCATTTCGGCCGGAATAGCCCGAATTTCTTCGGAAATGTTGTCTTCCAAAGCTGGAATAGTTGCTGGCTTATTTGTGTAGACTTTAGACTTGACGTAGCCCCACAAAAAATAGTCTAAAGGCGTCAAATCGCATGATCTTGGTGGCCAACTTACCGGTCCATTCCTTGAGATGAATTGTTCTCCGAAGTTTTCCCTCAAAATGGCCATAGAATCGCGAGCTGTGTGGCATGTAGCGCCATCTTGTTGAAACCACATGTCAACCAAGTTCAGTTCTTCCATTTTTGGCAACAAAAAGTTTGTTAGCATTGAACGATAGCGATCGCCATTCACCGTAACGTTGCGTCCAACAGCATCTTTAAAAAAATACGGTCCAATGATTCCACCAGCGTACAAACCACATCAAACAGTGCATTTTTCAGGATGCATGGGCAGTTCTTGAACGGCTTCTGGTTGCTCTTCACTCCAAATGCTTATTTTCGTAGCCATTCAACCAGAAATGAGCCTCATCGCTGAACAAAATTTGTAAACGTAAAGCGCGAAACACATTTCGAACCGAACACCGATTTTGGTAATAAAATTCAATGATTTGCAAGCGTTGCTCGTTAGTAAGTCTATTCATGATGAAATGTCAAAGCATACTGAGCATCTTTCTCTTTGACCCCATGTCTGAAATCACGCGTGATCTGTCAAATACTAATGCATGAAAATCCTAACCTCAACAAATCACCCATTAGAAAGAAAAGAAAAGAAAAAGTCCGCCACAGCATATGTTTATCTTTTTAAGTTGGCTAACTATGACCTTTTTTAAGTTAACCAATTTTTTTCTAAAAAAAAAACATTATTAAATTTGAAGAGTAAATAATAAGCGCATTAAGTTTCAAAACACCCTTTAGATTAAAAAAAAAACCTCTGTATCCATTTTTATGTTCATTTAAACTTTAATTTTTTGTATTTGTGTAAAAAGTAGATTCCACTATAAATATAAAATTACAATCGTACACATCGATACGCGGCTTCATTACTTAGATATTTTATATTAATTTAATTTTAATGAAAAATGATTGAAATATCAATACAATACCAATTTGACTGAAGAAGATGATTCTTGATGAGATGTTGTACTAAGAAATGGGAGTTTTTTGCGGAGCCAATAGCTCGAATTTTTGTTTTTTAATTACCCTAATTACAGAATTCTACAAAAGAACTAAAGGGACAATTTCAATTTCAATTTGCTTTTACCAAATCCGACGAAAGAAACTTGAAGGAATGTCAGTAACATACTCTGCATTACCGACATTTTGCTCAAATTATCTCGTATTACTCCATGAAATTTCTGAAATTTGTCATTCCCGACAATTTCGAAACGAATATGAAGTTAATTTTTAGTCGAATGCAAACTGAACAAAAATAAAAAGTGAACAGTTTTATTAGCAATAAGCATTTTATGCTGTTAAAAGTTGTACTCAAATCTTTTACTCAGTAGAAATGAAAAAAAAAAACACTCTACAAGATGTGAATTCAAAAAGTTAATTTTTGTACTAGTGCTAAAAATGTTGGTATTCGTTTTTAAAGCATCATTGACTGATTTTTTTTTTAAGGTGTAATACATTTCAACACGTTTAACCACTGCCATTTCTTTATGAATGTAAAACCGATGTTAACTCAAGAAGGTTTAAGGTCAAACGCAAAGAAAATTGAAACATATCATTGCTGTATCTTCCAACCATATGTGCATTTCATTAGGGATATATTCTTTTGATTCCTTGAAATTTATCCTAATAACCACAAAAGGGACAACGTTATAGTCCCTAAAAAAGAATAGAGCACAGAAATATGTAGTTACAGACCATCAAGGATCACGTAGATGCTGTGTACATGTCAGAAACTGACAGCGTCGATAGGCAAGTTCGGATATGATAAAGTAGTCTCAGGCATCGACAATGTAGTTTATCCTGAAAATGTTATAATTAAGTTTTACAACGATCAAGCTGACTCACCGGGAGTAAAATTGCTATAATTCTGTAATCTTAAATTACATTCTGTAAATTAATAATTTAATTTAACTTTGTCAAAATCTTTTCAAATTTGACTACCTTACCTGGACTCATCCATTTACCAGGGATGTCGTTATTTTTTGAAGAAGATATAACGTCATCGGTTTGCTTATTAACAAATAAACTTAACTTTAATCATCAAACGTCGAGTTTATGCCTGATGGAAAAAAAAAAACTAAAAATATTATGCGGTTTTTACATTCTGTCAGACGAATATACTATACATCACAAATAGATTTATCTCAATTATTTTATTTGTTTGATATCAAATCAAAGTAACAACGCACATATTCCATTAATTAAAACATTTAATTTTGAAAAGAAGCATTTTTGGGTTGGTACCTAGCTCTGCTACTTATACATCTATTTCCGTCTGTAATTTTGTTTTTTGTGTTCAACAAGCCAATTTAATGGTGGTGTATTTTAGTCTGCAATTTATTTCTTTTCAATCTCACTCTGTCATGATTTTCAATGAGGTGGAAGGTATACCTATCTACCTATATTGATCTATCTATTTCCACCTGCATGAAGTTATTGACCAAGTTGTTTTATATTTACTTTTTTTTTTCATTTTATCAAACTACAAAAATCAATATTTTTCCATAAAATAATATTCCTGGTTTGGTGTGGTTCGGTGTGGTGTGGTGTGGTTTGGTTAAGGCTCGTGGAGGTTTATAATATCCAATCATGTCCGAGATCTTGATAAGTCAAGCAAAGTAGCTGTTTACCACATGGGTACATGTTTTATGCCACCGTCCTGTTCGCTTGATATTTCATACATTCATATATATACAATATAAATTTATATTTTTTTTTTCTTCTAATAATAATAGTAATAATAATGAACACCCCTGGTAAGTGATATGGTCTACACTTTTGAATGTAACAGGCATAAGTCTAGGCATTCAGTGTAACAAGTTAAGCAACAAGTGTTATGGCGGACTAAGAAAGAAAAATTAAATAAACAGAAGCCAATTGTGTTGCAGAGTTATAGTCACAATCGACTGTATGAGAATTTGTTATCGTAGATTAAATCGATAATATAGTGTTGTCCTTTGATTAAATGTAAGGTACATGCACGTATGTTTGGTTGTTTTCATTTTTATTTTTATCAATCAAGGAAAATTGTGTGAAAACCCCGGTTTTGTTTTGTTTTGTTTTCTTTTTTCAACGCAACTTAAAATAAATGAAGATAAGGATACAAGGAACTTATCAAACAAAGGTTTGTTTAAATATAGAAATTTCAAGAAGTTTGAGACCAATCGAAACGTTTTATTACCTCTTTTTGGTTTTAAACAAAAATGTTCGTCCAAGCTCACATATCAATATCAAAAGCAGTCAATATTGAAAGATTTTTTCCTCACCAAAAATTAACGAAACGAATTAAATAATACTGAAAATTTAATGCTGATATATTAATTACCAGATATAAGAAATAACTGTGAACCTTGATAGTCAATTGGTTTTTCTCATTTCAAAAAATTTCGGTTACAGTTTGAGATTTGTTTTTGCATATGTTATACTCTAAGGACTCATTTTTGTTTGAGGATTTCGGATTAGTGTGATTCTGGTGTTGGGATTTTCTGAATGAACATTTTTTTGCTTTGTATTTTTAAGGGTGGTACTTTTTACTTTAAATTACCATGGAAGTATGGAAGTATGGAAGTTTTTTGAATTATACGTTTCCTTTGTTCTATTACTTCAAGCATAGGGATTTAAATTTAACATAATATGTTAAATATATACATATTAATTATATCTTATATGTTTTGAATTTTAGACTGGTAAGTTATTTTTTAAAAAGGGTTATCAAGACTAATTCAAATTGTATGGCAGTAAAATGTAAATAAAAGAAGTAAGCCAGTTCAAGTTTAAATGAGAAAAAAGACGCTGGGATGCAACCCAGACTGATAATTGCCCATCCCGTCTGTCGGTTTGTCTTGCTCAAAAGGTTTGTTTAGCACTTTAGCAATGTTTTTTTTTAGTTTTTATTTTTTGTAAAAAAAACTGTTAATTTAATTTTTCTCAAAATGTTACTGAATATTGACAAAAATATTTTTTATAATATAAAACAAGTTTGAAACCAGTTTCTCAAATTTTTGAAAAGATATTTAAGTCGAAAATGAATTTTTACCAACTTTTAGTAATGTTTTTTTTAGGTTTTTCTTTTTTATAAAAAAAAACTGTCAATTCGATTTTCATACAATTATTTTAGAGATAAAATCATTTTTTGTTCATAAAATATTCAAGGTGACAATTATTTTTTTTTTCAGTTTTCTTGATTTATAAAAAAACCGTTAATTAGATTTGTTTCCAAAAATGTACTTGTTCGGTATCACGTTACAATATATTATATACAATTTAGTTCAAGTCGTCATTAGTTCGTGAGATATTTTGGGTTTACCAAAATGTTCTGATTTTTTTAAATTGATAGGGTAAAAAAACCACCCACTCAATTTTTTTTTGAAAGTCCTTTCTGCATTTTTCTGCAGATAATAATCTATGTATATAACAAAATTTATTGGAAGTCGATATCTCTACTGGTTCTTGAGCTATAGCCGACTAAAAAAAACTTTCCAACATTTTCAATTCGACAAATCGGACCGATTACAATAACTTCCTATGGGAAGTTAAAAAGGGCTTATTTCCCAGCGACTTAATGATCGAGAAGAGGTCCTGATTTTTGCCAGGATTTTCCTTGCCGATAAAGCTTAAAATTCACTTTTAATCAATTGATAAACGCTGTCACTTTGTAGTATTCGTGGCATGATGGTTTGTGTGTTGGACTGTCACGCCAGAGGTCTTGGGTTCGATCCGTGCCTATGCCATCTAAAGCTTTTTTCACGAGTACTGCCTCTTGACAAATTCTCCAAGAGTAATTCTTATCATGAAAAGTGCTTTTTCAAATTAGTCGTTCGGATTTGGATTAAAACTGTAGGTCCCCTCCATCCCTGACAACATTACTCGCACACAGGAATGGTTGTGAGTTGTAACTCACAAGACCCTAATTCTCAACGCAACTGTTGCGCAACCCAATTCTTTTATTTTTAAATCAATTTGTCATTTAAAAAAATTATCTTGTATATTGTGTTTTAGAAGTAATTTAAGCGCCGCACTTACGGGTATATTTCCAAAAATGACAACAACACACGGCACTGTATTTGAAAATATGCCAATCCAGACTGGGCTCCAATTCCGGTGAAAAAGTTATATGTTTCACATTTTTGCACCACCTGTTTCACTTATTTAAAGCCGTGTCTCTGCATGGGCTTTATAAAATCTACTGGGTAATAATTGATTTTTGATACGAATATCTCGACAGTAGATATATAATTATAAAATAAAATTGTTTTCAATTTTAAGTAAATTTTTTAGAAAAATTGACAATTTTTTTATAAAAAAATTGATTTTAAATGCGAATATCTTGAGAAATAATTAAAATTATGTCATTCTATAAAAAATGTTTGTTGCTAACAGAAGGTTATTTCCTTAGAAATTTAGTCGACTTTTTTTCAGGATGTTTTGAGAAATATTCCATTGATAACTTTTGTTTACAAACAACTAAAACCTAGAAAAACAACTTAAAACTGATACCTAAAAAATGGTTTCCCAATCAAAACATCAAACTTTTTTATCTTACCCAAAGTGTTGTTAATAATATTTTGTAAAACTTTTAGAAATATCGACAGACGAGTAATATTGGAAAGTTATTAGTGTGATTCACATCCCAGCCTCTTTTTATTTTTGCTTCCGTCAAATAGGAACTTTATGCCAAGTTTTGAATTTGTTAAAGAATTTCGAACTCGAGATTTTAGCCAAACATAACATTCCGATGATAGAGACGTCGAACAAATTTGGTCCTATGATTTTGTCTGTCTGTCATAATCCCTACAGCCTAAATCATTATGTGGATTGAGTTCAAACTTGGAAGTAAAGGTTTTGAACAGATTCGCGTAAGGCGTTTTTTCCATTTTTTAAGATCAAAAATAACAGTAGTCCCCATACAAATGTTTTGGTCAAAAATCAAAAATTAATTTTTATAAAATTGTCTCTATTTTGTATTTCTTAACTTGGATCTTTCAGAAAAATGTATTTTTGTATTGAGAACCACCCTATAGAACCGTTGTTTTGTATTTAAATTTTTTAGGAATTCATGGTTTTAATAATTTTCTAAACGAGCTCTTATATTGTCTTAATAATATTTGATGATCAAAAATGCCAAAATCAAAAGAATATGTTTTTTCTCCGAAATTCGATATCTCGAAAACTGGTCAACAGTGCTTTGAGAAAATCAAATACAAAATGTATATTAATGTGTTCTAAATAATTGCATACTAAAAATACATTTAAACTAAAATTGAAAAATTGAGTTTTTTTGGAAAATCAAATGGAATTTAAAATTTCAAAGACGAAATTATTTTGCAGGTATATTTTTAAATCCTTAATTATAGGTACTATTTTTAAAAAGACTCTTTGGATATAGGAGCAAGTTCATGCGACCCAGTCGTGCATTTCATTTCTAAAAGTATCAAACTCAAAAAGTGATTTCAGAAACTATTTGAGAACTTCTATAATATGTATTGACTTTAAATACCGTACTGCATTCTGATGCTTATAAAACATAAAACTACAAAAACTCGATGAATCAGTTATTTGGTTACTTTAGTAAATTAGCAAAGCTTAATTTCATTTAGTTATATATTCATTATGTACAAGTTATGCATGTATTTCATAACTTAAAGTTGTTTGCTTTCTGTACTCCAATTAAACCTTAAAATTTATATATCACACGGGTATCAACTTACACTTCAAAAAAATGTTAAACGTTTCACTTGTTTTTTATATAAAGATATCATTTTCATTTTCGATTAAGTAATACATTAGTTTTAAAGTAATTGCTAAACAAATAAAATAAAAATCGAAGTAATCAAATTTAACAAAAATCAATAAAATACAAAATTAGTTCATCAACAACTCTGACCTATCTTACTTATCAGAGATGGAAACTAAAAAACAAAAACATAGTCCATTTATTTAAATTATGCGTGCTTTTTTTTACATATATTTGTGTATGTCAGTAGTTTGTGTGTATCATTTATATGCATGAAATAATAAACATTAAATAAATTCTCATAATTAAAAATTCAATTATGATATTATGCGCATGAAAATTAAAACAAAACATTTCTGAGAAAAGTCATCAAAATTGATTCTCATAGTTCTTTTTATTTTATGTAAAATCTAAACACACCTGCATGTATGTATGTATATATTTAATCCGTATTCTTAACACCTTCATTATTTTTTAACAAAAAAATAAAAATACTCGATTTTCGAATTTAAATTAATTAAATGGAGGCAGTTCCTGTGGTCATATTTATTTTTTTATGCTGATTGTTTTTTTATCAGCTGATTAACGTCACAAAGAATCGATGTATTTTTATAATTTATTTATTTTAATTGATTTTGGATCAATAGGTAGCTGTGAAGAATAATGAGGGCTACTTCTGTTTTCAATATCATCATTTTTAATTGAGATAATAATGAAGCACAGTCAAAAACATTACATTATGGAATGGTAAGGGACATATAAATAAAGATGGTTCAACATTTTTGACATAATAAAAGGTAAATCTAAAGGTGTGTCCGCACAGCACAACAAACAAATTGTTTAACAAACGTTTTTGTAATGTTTCCACTCCAAAGAAACATTTCAGGAAACATTGATTAAAAAAGTTTTTGAAATGTTTCCCATTCGTTTAAAAAACATTTCAGAAACCTTGCATAAGCTGTTGTGTACCATCATAAGAGTTTTCATTTTCGTTCGGTAATTCGCATCCGTCAAAAGTGAAACAATATGGAGTACCAGTACTTAAACGCGGTATTGTATTGGTATTGATGTGTAAATTATTTTTATTACACTTTTGTACTTTTAAAATTAAATTAAAATGACGTTTGTATTTATATTTTTAATAGCAAACATCAATAACTTCAACCAAAACTATGAATTCATGGAAAAGAAACTTAATATTTCGTGGCAATTAAATTAGGATAACCAGTTTAATGTGCTTAGAAAGTACACGGGGAGCAATAAAAAAAAACTCCAAAACTTGGAGATATATATCAACTAGACTTACAGACAAAAGTATAAGTCAAATAAAAACAACGTAAATTTTCAATGAAAATATCTCGCTCTTCAACAAAATACCATAGAAAATTTAGAAAAACTCTTCAATTTTACTATTTACTTCTTAAGTACCACCTAATTAAATAATCATGTCGGTGACAGAATTTTAATAATTTTACTGACGGTGAGTCAATTTGATTCACTGACCTTTCGCATTCGTTGTACGATTTAATTATAAATTTCACCGGATGAACTACATTATCGATTCCTAAGACTGCCTTATCATTTCTGAACTTGCCCACCGACGCTACGCTGTCAGTTTCTGACATGCCCTCTACCGTGTGATATCCCAGATGCTTTGTTAGTGCATGTTTCTGTGTGCTAGTGTTTTCTAAAGACTATAACTTTAAATTCCAATTTCAAGGAATCGAAAGTAGAGAACCCTAATAAAATCATATGGTTTGAAGATACAGCAAAAGTTTGTTTATATTTTTTTTTTACGTTTGACCTTTTTTTCAGATATAATCGGTTTTTTGATGAAGAAATGTGAGTGGTAAATCTGATTGAAATATGTTACATCTTTTAAAAAAAATCAGTCAATGATGCTTTAAAAACGAGTACCAAAATTTGTATCACTACAAAAAAAATCAAATTTTCGAATTCACATCTTGGAACCTTTATGTGTATTTTAAGAGGGATTTTTTTTTTTATTTCCACTGAGTAAAAGATCTGGTCGCAACTTCTAACCTTATCTGGCTTTCCATTGTTTATTTTTGTTATGTTTTCATTTAACCAAAAAGTCAATTCGAATTCCTCTCGAAATTGGCACGAATGACAGATTATAGAAATTATATGGAGTGCAAAACGGTCGCTTTTCCAGATAAGTTGAACAAAATGTCGGTGGTGCAGGGCATGTTATCGACATTAAACTAGCAAATGTTTGGAAAACCATTTAAACTGACACTTTTATCTGCCGAATTCTGTTAAAAGGTTTAAAAATATAACTTAACATTTACTCTTAGCCAAGAAAAATGTTCATCTTCACAATCTTCAAACTCGACAAGTTACAATAACTTATAAGGTGAAATTTGTGTAACCTCATTAACACAGTCAAACATAGATACCACCGAAATACGTTAATAACAATTCAAAAATTAACTCCACTTTCTATAAAACACTTCGTAAGTCGATAAATTACAATACCTCGTTAACCATAGTATTATAACCTTTTTTGGCATTCCTTGTAACATTCTTCTAATTAAGAGATATTAGGTTGACAGTGTTGAAACAATCATAACTGCTCAACTATAATCACAAATAAATTCTGCCAATCTAAATACTTAATGTCTTTAAACAATCCTTACTAAATTAAGATTAAACAGTGACTAAGAATGTCATTTGATAACTGATTTTGTTAATCTAAGCTGGAAGTAGCGATTTATTTTATTTTATAGTTTTATGGAAATATGACAACAGTCACAGAGGGAATCTTATTTGATATATTCTTCCGGCTTATTAAAATTATTATACGATCTTATGTTTCTTGTTGTTGGGAAAAAAGTTGATGATTAGTGTTAAGTGTTAAAGATATTACCATAATATTTCGCTTCGTTAAATGAAACACCTTAAAAACGATAGGTTTATTTTTGTTTTTATTACGTCAAAAGTCATTAAAAATTATTGATTTTTGGATTAACAATTTTGTTTTCTACGGAAATCGTGAATAAGCTTAACGTTAAGATATTAAATGACAGATGATATCTACTGTGCTAAATCATACTCGATTTTCTATAGATTTTGTGTCACCATTTTCGAGACTTTTTGTTTTTGGTTTTTGTTTTCGTTGTCTGTTTGTTTTACAAGTTTTTTGTGATAATTTCTCCAACTTAATGAGGTAGACTTTGGACCTCTTTTTGTATTTGGAATAGGTTTAAGGTTTATGGCTTCAGAGTGACGTACTTCCGTTGTATCTGTTGAGTTCATAGATGTCATAGTGCAGAATTGTTATAGAGAATTAGAGATTACAATTTATCATTATCTCTTCAATATCGTTTGATATTGATACCAATGACATTGCTTCAAATTCATGGACACATTTTACATTAAACCAAGTGTCAACATCGACTAAGTTGTCTTTGTCATAATCAAATTAACAAAAAAAGGAGTTCCATTTTGACCACAATGTCTTGACATTTAAATGTACATATAATGTCAAGCTTAACAACTACATGTCTTACCTTGACAAAATCTTTCAAGTAGAATCTAATTTTCTTTGCACAAAATTTCAATGTTTTCCGATTCAAGGTATCTATGTAGGTTTGCCTTATATTTTATAAAGCCCTCGCCTTGAAAAATCTTGTGTCAAAATCCCTATAACAACAAAATTCAACTATCAGACACTAAACAAATTAAAGTCACAAGAAATGTGTCAACCTCATATCCGTCTATATCTTATAACATGTCAGAAAGTTGCAAGCCCCGACCACACAACTTATTTAGAGACAACTTTACCATAACTATATGGGATCTTAGAGTCTGAGTTGGATTGAGAGTACACAGAACACCACAAGCGTGCAGCTAGCACAAAACACACACCCAGACTCAGACCATATAGACCCAGACCAAGATCAAGACCCAGAGTTTCAGAGAGAAGAGATCATTTTTAATCCATCACCTGTGAGAGCATAATTTATTGTGATAAGATTATACACAGGTAAGACTTCGTGTAGACGCCAAATCGATTAATTACACGAGAACCATTATGAATGACAAGGTTCGCTCTTGTTCGCTGTCTGTGTTTAGATACGACTTTATATATGTACATATGTAGCTTAGTATGTTTCTTTTTTCTTTTTTATTTTTTGTATGCAGAATTTTATATAGTAGACCGGCCACCGAGTGTTAAGCTTGTGATTCAGATACTGATGGTAATGGTAATAATGATGGTGCTGTTGCTGGTAGCGCTGCTTCACCACCGACGCGACGCGACGCTATGCAAGTTAAGCCCGTTTTTCTTCTTGTTAATTACAGCCACATGCAATCAATCCATCAAGCATATCAGCAAAAACATGCGTACATCGCGCACATCTTCATTTAGATACTCGCTGATGGTATAGTGGCACATGTAGCAGCAGCGCAAGCTCCACCTGTTACAACTTACAAAAACCATCAACCTAAGAGCTACGGAAAGATACTTTTCAGGCATTAAATAGTTTAATTTGCATAAAGATTGCATATGCAGGTAAATTAAATGTGAAGTGCTCCACGCGCATCTCCACTGAATTGCTGTATTTAAGACAAAATATTAATATAAACAGAAAGGCCATAGCTTTAAAAACATGAATGGGATTTTATTATAATTTTGAAGTCTGGAATTTGAGGGAGATTCGGTGGACTAAGGGACGTCATCGCGTCGTCTGAAGAGATACCTTTAAGAGAAGTTGAAATTCACCAGTGTGAATAATGTTGAAGGGTGTTCCTTTTTTTGGGATTTGCAAGACCTAAGAGCGGTTCAAGTTTGGGAGATTTCAAATTTTTGAAAAAAAGTTTTCGGATATTTTTTCTCTTAGGTTTTGGGAATTTAGGTAAATGGAATTTCTAACCAAAACAATTTCAATTTTTTTTCGGAACTATAAGCTTGTTATGTTCTTCGAAAATAATTTTTTTCATGACTCTTAAACCATCTCCAACCATTAGCAACGATAGTGGTATTTCGTATAAAAGTACTTTCATTTTAAGACACGAGAATTTCAAAAAACGATTTAACCAGTTTTTAAAATATTTCAAAATCTCTAAATTCTAAATCACAATTATTCAAATCCAAACGTTTAAATGAATGTCGAAAAATAAAACTTAAGGAAAATAAAACTTTCCATAATCAAAATTTTGAAAAGCCAATACTCCAAAACATGTTAAGAACATTAGTCTGAAATGCAACATATATTTAATAGTTGAAAATTTGAATAATAATAAACAAAGTCTCGGTGATACAATATGCCTGCTATTAATAAAGGGTTTTTTAAGGAGACGTTTCATTTTAATATTTAAAAAAAGTGACCTTATCTCTCACGTGAATTGTGACTTCTCAACTTTCACTATATCACAATTTCAATGCGTTTTTAGTAATGGCGTAGTTTTATCTGTCAAATGTCAAAAGATGGATGCTTCAAAATTACAGCTGCTTTCCACTTTTTAAAAAACCCTACATAAATTTTTCTTTTAGAAAAAATTTGGTTAGCCAAAAAATTTTATTATAAGCCATCGTTAAAAGATAGACATAAGCTGCCCTGACTTTTTTTTGAACTATTAAAGGGGAACAATTCTGTTATACATTATTTTAGCAAAAGAAGCTCTCAAAAAAGAAAAAAATACCATACTTTGAAACAATCTTTATTGGCGAACAAACAAAGTCGTATTAGTTTTAGCGTTCATGTTTTATAATCTATAGTCTTTCTAAAAAATGGACTATTTTACACTGAAAGAATTTTTCAAATCTAACCATAAGTTCCTGAGATTGCCGCATTCAAACAAGCAAACAAACAAACAAACAAACAAACTTTTAAGTTTTGTAATATTAGCATAGAAAAAGGTTTACCATTATGTTTTAAAAATGACTTCGGGCAAATTCCGTTGCAACGTATCTAGCTCGAATAAATTCTAGCCGAGAGGTCGAATTTTCAACCAATTTTTACAGCATTTGGAGCAACGCTCTTGGTGTCAATTTATTGTCTCGGGCTTATCTGCGTAGGCAACCGAACCGAACCATTATTTTGGTAATGTACATGATTTGAAACGTTGTTCATAAGTAAGTTTATTCACTATGAAATGACAAACCAAATTGAACGTAAATCAAGTGACAGCTGTCAAAAAGACCAACCCCGAAAAAAGTATTGCCAGATTGAAAATCATACGTCCAAATATACACCAGTTATAAACACATACATTAACAACTATCAAAATCTTAAGAATCCAAAATTCCATAAAACCATAAAAAGTTGAAGTTTTTGAAATTTTAAAATATTTCTTTGCAAACATTTAGATCCAAAAGAGAACCAATAAAATCACAATAACTCAACTTTACGGCCTGAAAAGTTGCTTGGAATGAAACTTACATATGTATGTATGACTGGCGGTGGCGGCGCTGTGATACGTATCTACAATGCAAACACATTCGCATCCAACTTCAACCCATTAAATCAATTTTCTCAAACTATGACTTCAGGCTTTTGGAATTTCAGGTTAAAAAAAAAGATTCAATTATATTTATGTGAAATTCACCTTCATTAAGCAAAAAACAAAAATGCCTCTGAATAGAATCGCATCCGACTTTTGAAGATCGTGAGAAGAACTCATTGAAGTTTCAAGTCGTTGGGTATACTAACCTAACCGTAGGATAAAAAAAGGGGGCGCCTTGCCTTCTTTATCGTAAATATCTGTGTATCAGGTCTTTTCTGCCGAGAGACTGTAATTGAAAAATATAAAATGATCGACCATCAACACCTGATAGGCACAACATTAACATCTAAGCGATGGCAATAATTTCAAGACACCGAACAAACTGCATGAGTTGTGAACTAGAATGTGCTTCACTGCTAACTGTGACTGTGGCTAAAGACGGCTGCTGGTGTTTGCGTCCTACTGCAATGGTCTACCGATTATTAGATTATTCGACTATGGGAAACTTCAGACTCGACCGTATACGCAATGTTGACAGGCACGCATGTGCGTTAGAATTTGAGAATTCGAGGTTTTAAGATGTCTTCAGCCGGAGGCGCAGCGGCGGTTAGGCAGCCTTGTAGACTAAAGAAGCTTGCAGACATTTAATTATATTGAAGAAGGCAGCGGAGATGATTTGTTTCAAAACGCTGTACTATTCTATTTGGTTGAAGATGTACATATAAGATGTTGATGATGATGATGGCCACCGACGACCGACCGTGGTAAGCTACCATACTAGATCATTTGGATATGGAAGCAAACGACATTATGAAAACGCTCAAACGCACTATGCGAAGGGAGCTGTGCCAGTTTTTTCTTGGGTTTTCTTAAGAGATTAGACTTTGATGGACGGACTGGAGATGGCTATATGACGATTGTGATAAAGATGACGATGGAAATGACGACGAACATGACGATGACGATGGCGATGAGAGATGAATGATGAGAGATTGGTGCGGGAGGTAATTTAAAAAAGTGGTCGGGTTGGTCAATGAGATTATTGCGTGAGAAAAAATCATCTGCGCGCAAATCTTGTCGAATCTTTTGATGATTATTTTTATTTTTTTAATTTAATTTTGAAAAAGAAGGAGAATCTGATGAAAAGTAAGCCTTGCAGCATTTGTACTTGCTTTATAGCTGATGATGATAAGTGCTCTCTTCAAAATTGCCTATCTGTAGGTAAAATTTGTTTCGAATGTTGAATGATCGCGCGTTGCCATCGCATCCAGGTATAAGATTGGTGGTGCATGTTTAGTGAAAGAGAGATAGAAAGGGTAGCCCCCCTACCAAAAGCGAACTTTATTGAGGATGTATAAGTTTATTTGTGAATTTTAATTGTAAGTGAAAGTTATAGCTTTTTTTATTCTTTTTCCTTGTATACGATGGCATTGATGATGATGATGATATTGGAGATAATTACGGGACACAGATGTTTTAAATTGATTTTTTTCTTTTCAAAATTAACCAGGAACTTTATAAAATGAAGTTTTTCAATTTATTTTTTGGACATAACAGTTTAGTGGCACGCGACTTGGATTTAAAGAAAATTATTGTAGTTTTATTAAAATGTGGCATAGAAAAGGTGTTGGAAACATTAAATTCATAGGTTTCAATACCATCCTTAGGCTAGAAGTAAAATTTAAAATGGCAGCAAAATAGTCTGTGGTATTTTTTAACAACTTATTAAATAATGTGGTTTGATACTCTAATAACTTATAATTGGATAGGTACAAACTAAGTCTAATAAGCTTTCCCTGTTTTGAATATCTGTGAAGAAGAATCAATTTGATTACAAAATAATATCAAAATTAAATTCCAATTAAAGCCTTCGAGCCCTAAAAAAGGTACTGATGTAATAAAATGTTTACAAAAACAAAATCGAGGCTAGTGACATGGAAAAAAACTATGGACTGTTTTAAATACCGAACACCAAAATTTCCAAACTGAAACATAAAACCAAAAAAAAAAAAAAACAATCACTAACAAAAACGCTTAACCAACACTTATAAATCAAAACCCTAGCAAAATCCTCTCAATTCATTTCGAATACTGAGTTAGAACTTAAAATGAATGCCCATATGTTTAGAAGAAACGTTGATAGTAAACGTAAATTTTACAAATATCCAGCTGGTATGATCTTTCAAAATTCTTCAAGCCATCTTCCAGAGTCAATTTCGAACAAGTTCGTAGATTATTTTACTACTTTCTTTGAACACATCTTAACACACAAGAATTAGTCATCTTGCGACAATCAATTTTTCAATTTCTGCCGCCTCTGTACTATTTTAAAGCTAAATTAATGTGACAGTCCTGGTCCTAATTTAGTAGCATAACTTATGTTTGGATGCATTCGAAAAACACTCTCAAGTTGATTGCATCTTTACAGACTAGCAAGGCATTTGACAAATTAAATTAATTTTTTTTTTTAAATATGTCAATTCTGGTGTACCTTATGAAAGTCACCTTGGTCCATTGTTGTTTATTTTATTTATTAAAATACTTTGCCTTCTGTTTTAAATTATTACACTTGATATTTCAAAAGCATTTGATAGAGTTTGGTATCAAGCTCTCTTATCGAAAATGCGTGCTTTTGGTATTGTTGAATCTCTTCTTCGTGGATTAGAAATTACCTTTCTAACCGTTCAATACAAGTTGTATTGGATGGTTTCAAGTCTGAAATTCATAAAATAAATGCTAGTGTCCCCCAGGGCTCCGTTTTATCTCCGACTCTCTTCTTTATGTTCCTAAATGATCTTTTGTCTGCCAATTCTAATCCATTAAACCGTTTCGCCGACGACAGTACCCTCAGCTTTTCATATTCGTTTCTAGATTCACATCCTTGTCCTTCGGATGTGGAACTTCAACGGCAGCGTATGATAAGCTCATTAAATTCTGATCTTGACAGCATTGTTCTATGGGGAATCAAAATCCGTGTAGAATTTAATGCTTCAAAAACCAATGCTGTTTCCTGTCGTTAAAGCGTAATACACCCCCGATGCCGCTATCTATGAGTGGCATCCAGGAAACTAATCAACTGTCAGTACTCGGTTTGTGTATCACAGATCACCTTTTATGGAATGATCACATATTTGACATTGCCAAAAATGCTGCCAGGTGCTTAGGATTTCTCCGACGGTGCAAGAAATTTGTCACCCCTTCTGATCTGGCTGTAATTTACAAAGCCTTCATCCGTCCAAAGCTTGAATATAATTCGCATATCTGGGCAGGTGCCCCTAAAACAAGTTTAAATCTCTTGGATAGAATTCAAAAAAGGGCTTTAAAAATGATAGGCTATATAACTATAATCGAAACATTTACATCGCTAGAACACCGCCGCAATGTCTCATGCCTTTCGTTGTTTTATCAATATTTTTACAAGCAATGTTCTGTCGAATTAGCCAGTTGCATTCCACCCCTTAAATGATTCAGCCGTATTACTCGCACTTCCAGGAATGCTCATCAGTTTACCATTGAGCTCAATTTTAATCGTACTGTCAAGTATAGAGATTCTTTCTTAAATCGCACATCGAGAATGTGGAATGCTTTGGCCAACTCTGTTTATCCGTCCCATTTTGATGTTCAGAACTTAGACTAATGTGCACCGGTATCTCCTCTTAAATCCTTCCCTATTTTCCTAACGCTCGCACTATGTTTAAATATAAAACTATAAAGGGTACTAATAACCCCTTGAGTGCCTGTAAATTACAGTTCGTGTTGTACTAGACACAAAATCAACGTTTACTGATCGCTATAATTAATTTTATATAAAGATTTAGAGATTGAAGCTCACGATAATCTTCCAAATGTATGTATTTCTGTATTTTTCTTTCAAGTTTTTTTTTCACAGAATTGAAGAAATTCCAAATATTTTCGAATAATGACATCGACATATCAAAACATATACAATTTCAATTAGGTAAGCTTACTCGTAGGGTATACATATTCTTTTTTGTTGAACAGTATCTTTCCTAAAAACTATCTATCAAACCATTGCGCGCTGTCATTCACACACGACTAACCAGGAGCCAAATTGACAGATCTCTCATTAAAGCTGTCCCATACAGATTTTTAATAGAAAACAACAACAACAAACAAAAACAGACAAAAATCGGAACCAGAACATAACCTCCTGCAGTTACACAATTACTCAATCATGTTTTATCCTCAAGCTTTAAAAAATAAAAATTAAAACAACAAAAATATGACCAAAACGTGATACCTCAAAAGTTCAACTATAAAACTACAAACTACCATCACAACTTCAAGTCTTTTGTCCAAGCTGCCATTCTGTCATATACGAGTATATGATTTCGCAGTTAACATGTGAAACGTGGATACCAACCAATGCAATAGTTATTTGAAGGCAAATTCACTGAGTCATTTCAATTATTCTACTCCGAATCGCAAATTGCACTTAAAAGTCCTCTCTAACTTTAATCAATTGATTTCAATAAAAAAATAAAAATGTTTGTTAAACAAAACTGTTTCAACCAACACAACTATACTATGATGGCGTCTTATATTAGTATAGTTTGGGTGCGGGCATTTTTGTATTTATTTTTAGTACCATTTTACCCGAACTTGTATCTCAACTAATAGTGTGTGAAAATAGAACCGTGAAACTCACAGGTAAGTTGTCAGAAATATGCCACAAATTCCAGCTTACACATAACCGTTGGTTAAGTATTTTGTCTGTTGTCAATAATGTCATGCTGTTATGTTGCAATAGATTTTGCGACTTTTTATAATAATTTTTAGAAATACCCTCGTAGAGTTTAAGGTTGATTTATTTTAAGTTAGCTCAGTTTGCATCTCAAAGTCATCGACTTTGTTCTCTTTCTGCAATATTGGGAAAAATTGTTCAAATAGTCACCTATCTATATAACTTTATAAAAAATAAGATATAACACACCAAAAAATACCACAAACGTTTCAGATGCAATATTGCTAAATATCTTAATGTTCAAACAGAAGCAGCCACCATCAAAAAAAAGGAAATAAATTAATTACAATTAAGTTGAAAATTGAATTTCACAAAATAACGTGAGCGCGATTCGTTTGTTTTTGTTTTTATTTTTATTTTTTACAATTTAAGTTTTTGTTGCCTTTAAAATAGGAAAATATACAAAGCTTCCAAACATGACACTAAGTCGTCGGCATGCCACGATGCATTTATTCCTCTGTCGCGTCGGTCGCAAATAACGTTAATGTTGCAGGCGTGTAATTAAAAATTCGATTTCCTTTCTACCTATATACATACATATATACATATATATAATCACCAATGAACCTCAAAAAATTTCATTCAATAACATAAATTTAATTCAATTTAAAAAATGAAAGAAAAACTTCGTCTTTTGAAACAAAAGAGCTGAGTAGAAAACTCTGTTTTTTTTTTCAGTTTACTCTCTTTCTCACTTCTTCTCCTTTCATCGAATGAAAATACATATACAATGAAATTGCTTTAAATTCATTGATTTTATGTGGAATCCTATTAGAAATTTTAATTAGTTGATTTATTTTATAGATGAGTTATATACCAATATAGCATCAGAGATAAAAATAGATAAATAGGTTGCGCGTGTCGTGATTGAATTTTGTCTTTGTTTTCATTTACCGTCAATAGTTTTAAGGAAATCATTGAAAGAAAAAATAAATAAATAAATCAGCTTTGATAAATTGTTAATTAAGAGATATTTTTGAGGTATGCTGATGTTACAAAATACTTTGTTCAATAAATTAAGGCAATATAGTGATTTGCAATCAAGACATGTCTATGAACCGGGATTTTGGAATTACAAATAAATTAAAATAGACGTATGTACATCATAGGCTTTAAAATGTATAAGAGTTTTTCAGCAGTTTTTTTTGCTTCAAGTCGATAGCAAATGTACTTTTTCGACCATTATGTGCTGTTGATGAGGTTCAAGGTTAAAACTGCATTCTATTTTCAACGCAATTTGGTATTAAAAATTTTCTGTTAAAATTATGCACCAAACAAGAATCCAATGTGTTTATGGGTTCAAATCTTCTTTGCTTTGTTTTTATAAATTTGTATCCCTAGAATATACATAATTGCTCTGTCCTTTGAAAAAATTACCTTTCTGGAACAAAACTGAGTGTGAGCACTAGGAAGTGGAGAGGGTTTGAAAGGAGATGTCGGTGCACATTGGTTTTGAACTCCTAAATATTGCAATGACTTGGAAAAACAGAGTGTGGTAGGGCATTCCACATTCGCATAGTACGGCTAAAGAACGAATCTCTGTATTTGACAGTACGGCCGAAGTTGGACTCGAGGGTATACTGATGAGCATTCCTAGATGCGCGAGTATTACGGTTGAACTGCTTAAGGGGAGGAATGCAGCTGGCTATTTCACTAGAGCATAAGCATAAGGGTCAGACAAGAAACCTTACCACGATGTTCAAGCGAAGTAAATGAACTTATGATGATATTATCACCTATCAATTTAAATGCTCTACGTTCAATACTATCCAAGCACCAGCCCAGATATGGGAGTTATACTCAAGCCTTGGACGTATGTATATAAGTCTTGTAGATAACAGCCATATCAGAAGGGGTGAAATATTTCTTGCATCGCCTAAGGAAACCCAAACACCTTGCGGAATTTTTGGCGACATCGCGTATGTGGTCGTTCCACAAGAGGTGGTTAGTGACAGACATACCGAGAATATCGAGATGTTTAGTCTCATTGATGCAAGAGCCATCCATGGATAATGGCAAGGGGGGTATATCTCACTTTAACGATACAAGACAGCATTGGGTTTTCGAAGCATTAAATGTTTAGGTTGGAATTTAATGAGCTTATCATATTTTGTCGTTGCAGTCCCACATCCGAAGAAGAGGGATGTGCATGTGAGTCTGAAAACGAATATGAAAAGCTAAGAGTACTATCGTCAGCGAAACAATGTATTGGATTATATGTTGCAGACAGGAGATCATTAATAAAAATCAGAAAGAGTGTTGGAGATAGAACATAGCCTTGGGGCACAAGAGCATTTATTTTGAGGTTTTCAGACTTGAATCCATCCAATACTACTTGTATTGGACGATCCGAAAGGTAATTACTAATCCAATGAAGGAAGCAGGGATCCATGACAAAGCACGCATTTTCAATAAGAGAGCCTGATGCCAAACCTTATCAAAAGATTTTGAAATATCAAGTGCAATAATTTTACTTTCTCCAAAGCGATGTAAAGATTTGCTCCACTGTTCGGTGAGATGAACCATGATCTTACCAGTGGACCTATTGCTTCGAAAGCCGTACTGACGGTCATTAAGAAGCTTTCGATCTTCAAGATATTTCTTGAGCTGATAAATAATCAGCGTTTCGATGACCTTGGAAAAAAGGGACGAAGTAGTATTTAAGCACTTTGAAGCAACTTATAGACTTTTGCCATCAAACCAAAACCACCAAAGGTGACACCAATAAGCTAAATCACCAATATTTGCTCCTGATGACTTGAAACAAAGTAAGTAAATCATCTTAAGGCTTACTCTTAGAATTAGTTGTATTTAATCTGACATTCCAGCCTTCTTCTTCCTCGTTTTTTGATTTTTCTTTTTTTTTCCTTATAAATAAGATCAAGTCAAGAAACACATTCTCCAAAAACGATTACATTTCAGCTTATTTATATTACAATAAGCTCTTCCTATTCCAATCTACTCAAAGTCAAACCCTATATAACCTAGCCAGTCAGTACACTTTGTGAGTTGTAGTGATGGCATCACGGCCGGTGCAAGTAAATGAAACTATCGACCGCATTATAATCATCCAACTTACTGAAGTGTGAACATTTCTAATGCTAAGCCATTACAACTGCTGACTTAATCAAACTGTGCATATAATACACCTATAAGATTCTTGGTTATACGGGCTTCAAAACACCATCATCTCATCTTGGCTTGATTTTCCAGTATTTTCATTCGTCTCTGACAAATTTTAATAATTTTCATCTCTATCAACATTAACCTCAACTTTTCTGATGCCAAAGAAAACATAAAACTAAAAAACAAAAACTATAAGGTTTTAGTCCAAAAGTTATAACTACAACTGCCACACCATCATCATACAGCTCTACAGCCTTCTTATAGCCGCCTTTTGATTTGAAATCGATCAAAGAATGAATTCAGTTCGCCAAACGTGTAACGAGTTGTAAATTCAAAATGAAAACTTCGTTAACCCTGGGTGCAACCATCATCATCATCAACATCATTCCAAGTCGCTCAACATTCCCCCGCACTGATGCCCCCATCACTGACAACGACTGATGACGAGACGGGACGGTACGGTTGTCTGTATACTGTGAGACTGGTACTGGAGACTGAGACTCTGACTAAGACTAAGACTGGACGAATAAACTGTATTGCTTTAGTTTTTAAAAAGGTAATTTTCATTTATGGCAAAGTCACGGGCGCCTCCGTGGTATCCGTAACTATACGATTATGTATAAGACTACCAGCACGCCATAAACCAAAAGACCAAAGAGACTTGATTTAATTTTTTGCACATTTTTTTGCACACCAAGAGTGTAACTCCGGTGTAACCTCAACATTGCACTCACGTCCACCCTTCAAAAATTGTGGATATTTCTTTCTCTAGGAACAACCTCGTCGGGATGACAGCAAACATGCCACACAGCTTGGATAGGCATAACAAGTCCTTCAACTTGTGCTGGATATTGTGGGTATTATACTATACAAAGAGCAAGTCTTGACTTCTGCATCTCTATCTGTAGAGTAAGTTTGCTTCTGCATCCTCGATCCTCTATAGAAGATGATGCTCTATGGCCATGATGATGATGAGGACGACGACGACGACGACTACGACGATGATGACGAGGAACCAATGTTGCATGATGCTCCAAGAATAAAGCAACAACAAAAAATAACCGAAGCAATAAAAATTAGAGGCCACTGAAGAACATTATTAACCGTTCGAAAGAACAACTCACAGTTTATACGGAAAGTTCTTCCCCTTTTCTTCTTTCTTTCTCGAACTCCCTCACTGTCTCCCCATACTTCCCAAATGGTTGCAGATGGACACGTCCAGATAAAACAGTGCAAATTTGAAATTTATTACCTGAATGTGGGGTGCTCCCCCACAATGTGCAATGTGCATAGGTACATAGTATATAGAGGCTAACACCATTCGCCATCGCCATCATCATGGTCGTCTTCGTCGTCATCGTTTTCTCGTAGCCTTCGGTCGATCGTCCCATTATTTTAAAGCATTAATGCGGTGGGGGACAAAGCAATGCGGAATCGGGAACAACTTAACGTTTTGCGAAGAGGTTACAACTATTTGCTGTCGCACCCACAGAGCCACCTATATTAGAGAATTCCCGAAGGAATCAAGAACTTTCTTGGTATCTAAATTACCAATTTTTTGTTCGTTGTTGTTTTTGTAGAATTGAACGTCAGTTGTTTTATGTCAGTGAAATTAGAATATCCGTACAGTATGTTTCACAACTAAATGATTTGTCGTATTTAAATTTGAGTTTAATTTTAATTTGCTACCGTATATACAGAAGTGTAAAAGATGAAATATTTTAGTTCACCTAGAAATGGATACGATTTATGTAGATAACATCAATATAGAAAAATAAAGGTAAAATAACAGGACAATTCTCAAAAAGCTAAAAGGTCTATCAACGTTAAGAAATAGATCGTTACCAACAACCAATCAAAAAACAAACTAAGCTCACATTACAATTCTTCAAAATCACGAATCTTAACATCGTCGGCATAAATGATGCACTAAGAATGCTTCAACACAGACGGTAACAAATATTTATAAATAAAAAAGAATAGGACCTAAATGACTACCTTGTGAAACTCCAGAGTTTGACTTTGAACTTTTTTGATTCACAACCATTGAAAAGTACAGATCTATCCAATAAATTAGATTGAAGCTGTCTTACAAACTGTTCGTAAGAAACCCAGGTTTCTTAATTTAAAAAATCAACACTCGATATGCGAGAGTTTGTAAAACGCCTCAATGAAGGCAGCAAATTGTTTTTTAATTTTAAATAAGTCAATACAGTTTTCTGCTAGTTCATTTTAAAGGAATACATAAAAGAACTTTTCCAAAAGTGAGCTTATCACAGGTACACAGTTTAAGGCATCAAAGCTTATAGTTTCAGAGTTTTAAGTATCACGATTAAAGACACTTTGAAAGAAGTCCGAAAAAAGTTTTAAAGGGTGATTTTTTAGCTATTATCTTTTTGGCAACACTGGCACGTTTCGTGTTTTGTTTCACTGTCAAATATCTTCAGTTTGGTCTATAATTTAACCATGAATCGTCTTACAAACGAACAAGGCTTGCAAATTATTGAATTTTATTATCAAAATGCGTGCTCTGTTAAGAAAGTTCATCGCGCGCTTCTTCCATTTTATGGTTAGTTTAATCGACCCACTGAAGCAGCTATTTGGGCTATTGTGACTAAATTTCGCACCAAATTTACATTGTTGGACATTAAACCACCAACACGCTTACGTAGAGTGCGAACTGAAGAAAATATCGCAGATGTATCGGCCAGTGTTAATGATGACCATCAATTATCGATTCGTCGCCGTTCGCAGCAATTGGGCCTCTGTAACTCAACAACGTGGAACATTTGGCAGAAGGATTTAGGTGTGATGCCTTTCAAAATACAGCTGGTGCAAGAATTGAAGCCGAACGACCTACTGCAACGTAAAATTTTTGGTGAATGGGCACTTGGAAAGTTGGCCGAAGATCCACTTTTTAACCGAAAAATTGTGTTCAGCGACAAATCTCATTTTTGGCTCAATGGGTACGTTAATAAGCATAATTGTCGATTTTGGAGTAAATATCAGCCAGAAGCATTGGAAGAGCTACCAATGCATCCAGAAAAAGTCACAGTTTGGTGCGGTTTATGTGCTGGTGGCATCATACGCAACAATGGACTTATTGACAGGCGAGTTCGGTGAACATTTTATTTCACGTTCGGGACCGGTCAATCGGCCGCCTAGATCGTGCGATTTAACGCCTTTAGACTAGTTTTTGTGGGGCTATATGTTAAAGCTCATGTCTATACAGACAAGCCCGCTTCAATTGACGCATTAGAAGACAACATTGAAGCATTTATTCGTGGGATACCGGCCGAAATGTTGGAAAGAGTATGCCAAAATTGGACTAAGCGGATGGACCATTTGAGGAGCAGTCATGATCAACATTACTATCGATTCAAATAAAGATTTCATGCTTTCATGCACTTTCCTGTAGTTTTTAAAAAATCACCCTTTATAACCTGTGAATCCTGACTTGAAGCAAGATTTTTTGATGTTATTTATAAACTTTCAAAAATACCTTGTACTCATTTTTAGGTCCCGTAAATTAAAGTGAATTAACGTCAACTTTCAAGAAGCCACGACAAGGATTTTTTAATTGTCAAAAGTTCGTCCTGGAACCTATACAATGATTGGGAAGCCGGAACGAGAGACTTAATTTTAATCGTTCAGAGTATCTCTTCATTCGTTTTTGATCCATCCGTCTGAAGTGGAATGCCCTATCCTCTAGGAATTCAAAAACGTCAAATTAGCTACCAATCCACTTTTCCAATACAGGTTTCATCAATACTTAAAAAAATAAATACATAGCTCCCTTGAAAAACAGTAAAATAGTTTTTACATTTAACTTTCAAATCTTCTTGTCCAACCTACTGTCCTAACTGACCACCACGATAGGATGACCTGCATCGGAATGTAATGCACAAATTAATAATGCATATAAAAACATCTATCTTGCGGTAATGTTTCTTTTTGAAGTTTCTCCATTATACTAAACCTACATAACTATTAGATGATAGGTATGGGTAATGGGTATTATGTAAACTACGCGTAAGGCATATGAAACTTGTAGGATAAGGTCAGTTTAAGCCATCATAGACTATGCATACTTTTACTCATTTAGCTGATGTGCTTCTAAAAAAAGGAGGTCTGGTAGCTTCCTGATCCGTGGATCAGTCTGCAGCTGTATCAAATTAAAGATCACCGGTCAAGCAAAATAGAAGTAGAAGCAAACAAATCAAATTCTTATAATCGACCAGATGTGCGGGAAAAAATTTAGAAAAATCCAAAAACAAATAATAGTAAGGAAGATGGACTTATGATGGCTTGACCGGATCATCAGACCGGATTTTATTCCAAATTAACATCATCTTCACCATCATCATCAACGTCATGACTATGAAGGTGTTTTTTTTTTTATTAACACGATGAGGCCGAATAATGCATATAGTTAGTTAGTAAAAATATAATGCTCAACACTTTTATAAGAAAGTGCTGCCGACTTTGATCGCAAATTATTGACCGCAATAAAAGAGCAAATTTTATCGATATAACTAATCGATTACGTACATATATATTATTGAAAATGTGGAAAAAAAAAGTTGAAATGTGAGATTTTTCGCAATAAATGTTGGTATAGATAATAGTTTTTCCGTGTCTGGATAAGATAATTGACATATCTGACGACATTATTTTGACCATCATCGTATCGTGTGGTATAAAGAAAGTAGCTTCATTCGATAATTTAATAAAATTGAGGTTAATAATTGAATTTTCTTGAAAGAGCAACTGATTAGGTGAATTTTTTACTTCATGTCACTTTGAGAATAAGACCTGACGTCTTGTAGCTTTTACATAAATGGAATATGGAGCTAGCAAATTTAGAATGAAAGATACAAAACATACAACTATTGATTTTGGATTTGAAGAATAACTCAAGGTTAAAATATTTGTCTCAACTATGTTGCTAATAGGGTAATCAACAAATTACATGAATTTTTAACAAATTCTTCAATACCTAAAGACCTTAGAAAACCCGTGAAAAATAGTGCTGTAGGGAGAAATGGGATATGAGCGAAAATTGCTCAATTCATAAACTTACTTCGTTTGTGTTTAAAATGAAGAAGGCAGTTCCAAAAGTACTGAAAGACCTTGACACACACAAATCAGCTGGCCCAGATAGTATCCCTCCTATTGTTCTGAAGAGGTTTTCTTGGACGCTGGCAAAACCACTGCTTGAGATTTTTCATCTTTCCTATTCTACATGTCTCTTTCCAAACAAATGGAAAACAGCATTTGTCCAGCCTGCCCCTACAAAATGTCAATCCTCCTGCCTTACTAGCTGTCAATTATTGCACTTTAACACTTCTTTCCAAAGTTACGGAAAAGCTGATCTATTATCAAACAAACAAATCCTTACATCGTTTTGGAGAAAGTTAGAATATAGCACTTGATATTTTAAAAGAATTTGGCACTGAGCTCTCTTATCAAAATTGCGTGGTTTATGTGTTGATGAATCTCTTCTTCGTTTGATTCGAAACTACCTTTCAAAACGTTCAATACAAAATGTATTGGGTGATCTTAAGTCTGAAATTCGTAAAATAAATGCTGGTGTCCCCCAGGGTTCCGTCTTGTCTCCGACTTTCTTCCTTATAAAGGGTGTCCCAAAATTAACGCAAGATTTGAATTTGCCGCCATTTGTGCAGTGAATTGTTGGCAACCCTGAAAAAAAAGCAATTTGACAGCTAACAGTATAGGGTTATTAAAAATGGAGCGTTACACGAGAGAACAACGTGTCTTCATTATTAAAGAATATTTCAAAAATAGTGAAAGCTTGGCGGCTGCAGTTCGAAAATTTCATACAAAATATGGTCGGAATAGTGTTTTAACTTCGTCAACTGTGAAGAGATTAATTGAAAAATTCATGGAGACTGGATCCGTTGGAGACGCCGAACACACTGGTCGTCCAAAAACAAGCCGTTCAAATGTGAATGTCGAAGCAGTGCGTGAGAGTGTTGCTGACAATCCAGGAACCTCAATTCGACGTCGTGGACAAGAATTGCAAATTTCAAGAACCTCTCTACAGCGTATACTCAAAGATCTGTGTCTTCATGCTTACAAAATTCAATGAACACAACAATTGAAGCCTAATGACCATGGACAGAGAAGAGAGTTCGTTGAATGGATTATTGAACATCAACAAATGGACCCTGATTTTTCGAGCAAAATCATCCTAAGCGACGAAGCACATTTTCATCTTGATGGCTTTGTCAATCGCCAAAATTGCCGCATTTGGGGTTCGGAGAACCCACATGTGATTGTCGAAAAATAAATGCATCCACAACGCGTGACTGTATGGTGTGGATTTTGGGCTGGAGGCATAATTGGGCCATATTTTTTTGAAAATGATGCTGGTCAAGCAGTGACTGTTACTGGTGCTCGATATCGCGACATGATTACACAGTTCTTTCTGCCAAAATTGGATGATATTGATGTGTCCAATATGTGGTTTCAACAAGACGGTGCCACATGTCATACAGCCCGTGAAACAATTCAATTACTGCATGAGACATTTCCAGGTCGTGTACTCTCTCGTTTCGGTGATCAAAATTGGCCTCCTAGATCGTGTGATTTAACACCATTAGACTTCTTTTTATGGGGTTATTTGAAATCACAAGTCTATGTCAACAAGCCCACAACCACCCGTGCATTAAAGGAGGAGATTCAACGCTGCATCAACGAAATTCAGCCACATTTATGCAGAATAGTCATGGAAAATTTCAACAAAAGAGTGCGCATGTGCATGCAAAGCCGTGGAGGCCATTTGTCCGATGTGTTATTCCAAACATAACACTATCCTATGTACTTTACGAGTCAATAAAAATATAACTATCAAAAGACTAAAAACGGCGTTTTCTATTTAATTCAAATCTTTCGTTAATTTTGGGACACCCTTTATATATGAACTATTTCTTGTCTCCCACATCTAACCCATTAAACTGTTTCGCTGACGACTATACCCTCAGCTTTTCATATTTATTTCTAGATTCACATCCTTGTTCTTCGGATGTGAATCTTAAGAGGCAACTAATGATAAGCTCATTAAATTCCGATCTCGAAAGCATTATCCCATGAGGAATTATTATCGGTGTAGATTTGAATGCTTCAAAAACTCAATTTGTCTTTTGTCGTTAAAGCGTAACCAACCATCATGACGGCACTTCATCGAAGAAACTAATCAAATTTCAATACTCGGTATGTCTATCAAAGACCCCTCTTTTAATAAAAAATCTGATATTTGACAATGCCAAAAATGCTGCTAGGTGCTTAGGACTTTTCCGACGACGACGCGACGACGGTCCAAGAAATTTGTTAACCCTTCTGATCTGGATGTTATTTACAAAGCCTTCATTCATTGAATATAGTTTTAGTTTTTAGTTTTAGTTTTATGTCATCAATCAGATTACAATCTTATAGACTAGATACTTATATAAATAAATAAATATTACTATAAATTACATTTTTTATTTATAATTTACAATTAATAAATACAACTTAATGATAAAAAAAAAGATTAAGTCTTGAAATTTTTTAGGAGGTTAAAGTTTAAATATTATTTAAAACATATTTTTTAAATGATTCTCTCGAAACATCAAGATTAAAATCAATCCTATTGCAAATTAAATTCACTTCTCTTGTGCAACGCGTAATGGGTTTATTCCTGCCATATTTTTTACGATGAAACTGCTCATAAAAATGAAACCGGTAGCGTGTAGTTCTTGAGGGTGCATTTATACAATTAACTAGTCTTCGTACAGGAGGACAATTAATATTAATATTATTACGATGTCTCTTATAAACATTACTGAAAAATAAGCCCTACGATCATAAAGAGATTTCATACCAAATAATAAACATCGAGTATAATAAGAAGGCCTTACAATCCTCCAGTTTAGTTTATAAAATGCATACCTTGTAAAATGTTTCTGACCTTTTTCAATTCTGTCTATTGAATTATTGTAATAAGGGTTCCAAACAATGCTACAGTATTCAAGAACTGACCTTACCAGAGAATTGTGTAGAGATTTTAAGGTATATGGATCTGAGAATTCCTTGGTGTTTCTTTTTAAGAAACCAAGCATTTGATTTGCTTTGTTTATGATATAATCATAGTGCGGTAAGAAGGAAAGTATAGTGTCTAAGATCACTCCTAGATCCTTCTTTCTTGTTACACGCTCTAAATTTGCATGGTTTATAGTATAATCAAACACCATTGGATTAGAATTACGGAAACACGACAAGACTTGACATTTAGAAGCATTTAACAGTAGGTGATTTAACTTGCACCAATTATCGAGCCTTAATAGATCTTCCAAAAGAAGAACACAGTCGGCTTGACAAGAAATCTTACGGTAAAGTTTGAGATCATCCGCGAAATGAAGGCAGTTTGAATTATAAAAAATATCAGGTATATCATTTACAAACAACAAGTATAATAATGGGCCCAAATGGCTTCCTTGTGGATCACCAGATGGGACCGAGATATATTTCGAGAGCGAGCTATCAACTTTTACTATTTGAATTCTAGCAGCTAAATATGATTCAAGCCACTTTAGTAGGGAAGAGTGAAACCTAGAGAAGTTAGTTTGTTTATTAAGATTTGATGGTTAACTCTATCAAATGCCTTTGCAAAATCTGTAAAAATAACATTTGTTTGCAACCCTTTTTCCATATTTGTAATAATGTTATTTCTTATTAATGCAAATTTGTTGCGGTTGATTTCCCTGCTACAAACCCATGTTGAGAAACCGAAATATGGTTCTGAAATAATACAGTTTACCTGTTGCAAACTAACTTTTCAAATACTTTTGGAATACAAGAAATGTTTGTAACTCGCATATTTGGGCAGGTTCCCATAAAACAAGTTTGAGTCTATTGGATAGAATGCAAAATAAAAAGCTTTAAAAATGAAAAGCAATAGAATTATAACTGAAAACTTCAAATCGCTCAAACTCCGCCGTAATAGTTAATGTCTTTCGTCGTTTCACAGATATTTGTTCAAATAATGTCCTGTAGAATAAACCGGTTGCATTCCGCACATCAAACAATTCAGCTTAAAGGGATTCTTTTTTTAACCGCACATCAAGAATGTTGAATCCCCTAGCCAACACTGAATGCCTTACCCAACCTACCATTTTGTTATTCAAACTTTAAGACCGGTATCTTCTCTTAAGTCCTTCCCTATTTTCCTAACGCTCATACTGTGTTTAGACTTTAAAGATTTTAAAGGTATTTATAACCCCCAATTATTAAAACAAAGAAATGGAGACTAAAGTAATAAAAATTATTTAAAGTTAAAATTGAATTGTATAAGGGTTAAAAGGGATTAACATAAAAATTATGATTTTTATCCAATTAACTTATGTTTAAGATAATACTCAATTCGGACATAGATGTCGCTCTGATCAAAATCTAAACGGTCTTGAGTGAATTTTTATACAAAAAAAATAAGATCTGTTAAATCTCCAAGGCTTGATATCACTTATTTTGCAAAGTCTGTGTTAAAGCTGAATGCAGATTAATAAAATAACAATAAAGATTGAAATTTGATAAATATTAAAAAAAGAGTGTGGGATGCGACCCACACTGATAACTTCCCATCCCGTCTGTCTATTTGTCTTGCTTAAAAGGTCTGTAGGTTTTCGTGTTGTGTTAAAAAAGTTGCCAGTTGAATTATTCTTAAACATTTCAAAATTACCAACAATATTTTGCATATAATGAAATAGTTTCATTTCAAAATATATTTCTGTTAACGAGCTTTTTAGTCTAAAATCAATTTTTACCAATTTTAGTAGCATTTCTTAAAAGTTTTTATTTCTTATATAAACCAAAATACAAATTGAATGAATAAAATTAGTCAATGACTTCTATTATTCACGAGATATCGAGAACCGAACATCAATTTTTACCAAATTTGCGACTATTTTTTGTAGATTTTATTTTTTTATGAAAAAACAAACGGTTGGATTCTTATAAAATAAAAAAATTATTGAATATCGAAAATAATATTTTTTTGTGAGATAAAATAAGTTTAAAGCCAATATTTTTAATTTTTGAAAAGCTATTTGAGTCGAAAGTATTTTAGTATTGTTTTTTTTTCGGGTTTTATTTTTTGTAAAAAAAATGTCAATTCAATGTTTCTCAAAATTGTATCGAATGTTGAAAACAATATTTCTTATAAGTGAGAAAATCAGTTTGAACCCAATATCTCAAATTTTTGAAAAGATATTTAAGTCAAAAATCAATTTTTACCAACTTTTATTAATTTTTGTTTAGGTTTTTATTTTTTGTAAAAAAAACATTTTTCCAATTGTTGAAAACAATATTTCTTATAAGTTGACAAATTAGTTGAAAGTCATATTCTCAAATTTTTGAAAACATATATGAGTCGAAAATCAAATTTTACCAACTTTTATTAATTTTGTTTAGGTTTTTATTTTTTATAAAAAAACTGTTAATTCGATTTTTCTCAAAATTTTACCAGATGTTAAAAACGTTTTTTTTTCGTTGCACAAAATTGTTTTGGTGACAAATATTTTGTTTAAGTTTTTTTGATTTATAAAAAAAACCATTAATTGGAATTTTTCCAAAAATATACATATATATGTTTGGTATCACGTTACAATACATATTATAAAATTTAATTCAAGTCTCTAGCGTTATTTGTTCGTGAGATATTTAGGGTTAACCAAAATGTTCATCTTTTTTTCAATTTGCTATGGTAAAAAAAAAAAACACCCACTAAATTTTTTTGAGAGTCATTTCTGCATTATTATCTGTATAACAATATTTTTTTGAAGTCAATATCTCTACTGGTTCTTGAGCTACGGACGTACGGACGTACAAACGTACACACGTACACACGCACGCACAGATATCTCTCCAAAAATCTTTTATTTCGACTCTAGGAACCTTGCAACGTCGAGAAATGTCAAAATTTTCAATTCGACAAATCAGACCGATTACAATAACTTCCTATGGGAAGTTAATAAGATCTGTTAAATCCTCAAGGCTTGAAAACACTTATTTCGCAAAGTCTTACTTTAGTTGCAATTTGCGTATTAAATATTTTCCTAAGCCACCTTAAATTCTTCAAATTTCATTATCTAACTGTACGTGACAGAAGTTCGTCATCAACTCATAGTACTTACATACTAACCAATAATCAAACTGCAAATTCAAAAAAAAAAAAAATAAAAATAAAAATAAAAATAGACAAAACAGTCAAATAAAACTAAGTGTTAATCACATCACCATCACTACCAACACCAGCAGCATCAAAAACAACTGACAATTTGCCCATTTTAACACTTCTCACATAGTTAGTAGTTAAGACCTATGTATGTATGTGTACTTATATAGCTTTAAGAGTTAGAGAAACCTCAAAAATACACTTTAACATCAAACTTATAGCCAATTACATTCTATACTATAACTTTCGCACATATACTCGTACTTAGTACATAACATACATATAGGCCTCTTTCGACTCTCTTATAGCTCTGAATCTAGCTTTAAAACTGAATCTGACGTTTTTCAAGGAGCTGCTCAAAGCCTCTCATATACCAAGTCGTATATTTTGTATTCTTTTTTTTCAAATTTTATTTCCAGCTAATAGCTGCAATTTAATTGCCAACATATTCAATTAATTACCAAGTTGTTAGTGTCTCACTGCATCTATACCCACCTACCTCCCTTCACCCACTCAAGCTATGTTTACCATCATCTGCCTTGACTTAGCTTTTACCTAGTTGGGGTAATTAAATTATCAAATCGTCGATTAGCCAGTGATATTTTGTGGTAATTGCTCGCACTCTGTCGTCGTCGTTGATGTTGTTGTCGATAGAAGTTGAAAAGTCGAATCAAATAGACTTCTTCGTCTAGCGACGACGACGACGACTAAAAATTGTCGATGTTAAATTGTCGTAGGTACACAGATATGTAGGTATAGATTCTTGAATGAGATACAAACAAAAATAAGTCTTGTTCGCTTCTGAATAAAACTTTCTTCATCTTCCATTTAGGTTGTCTTAAGACTAAAGCTAACATCAACATCAACCACCATCATCTGAGCAAAATTTGGTACTCTTTAAAACGATGATGACGAAGATGATAATGCCGAGGATAGTGATGGTTTGTGGTATAGGATAGACTAGAATGTTGAAATCATCAATTTGGTCGTCATTTGGTTGTGTGTTGCCTGGAAATTCCCTTATCCATATTAAGTCATTATCGTCTATCGGCTTTTTAAGCTCGTAATCTTGTAAATTGTCACCACTAACTTTTTTTTCTTTTTTTCTATGTTGTTGTTTGATTTATGATTTAGCCAATTAGTATTTACCTGTTTTTCGTTTTGGTTAATTTTAATGAGATGAAATACTCCAAAAAATAAAATTAAAATCAAACTAAATTCCTGTGTTACTTATTTTAGAAATTACTATCATTTAGTGTTTAAGACTAAGGTAATAATTAAAATAGTGTGGCTATCAGGAAAATTTTAAATTAAGGTGAACATTTAGTGACCACTTCTAATGAAATAAAGTGTTTCATAAGAAAATTACGAGTTTGGTCACTAAATGCATACAATTGTAACTCAACAAAATATTCACTCCAATTAATCCAAAGATTGTAATAAACTATACATTTTCACGAAAGCAATAAAGAGCCCTTAGATTAAAATTGGAAAACCATCACAGAGCTATAGATGAATGGGGGTTGAATCTTATAGAAATCATAACTGAGTTTAAACCACAGCGAATCAATATGGATATGGTCTGGTCACGTCAAAATAGTGAGACATGATTGAATAAAGCTATACTTAGGTACCTTTGTCTACGCAAAGCAACACGTGCACGTATTGTAGGTAAACTCAAACTCAATCTCAAAGATATCAAAAGCAGAGGTTACTTCTTGTAAAAATGATGATGAAGATGATGGAGCGAACTGCTATTATTATTATTATTGTTATTATATTTTTATTATTGTTACAAGAAAGTGAGTGAACCTGATGAATACAATGTTGCAGAGGTTTATACCTTACCTATGTGTACATTATAAAGATAATGATTTTTGATATTAAAAGCAAAATTCGATTAAAGTTAGAAGTAGAAGAACAAAAAAAAAGTAGGTTAATTAGGTGGTTACTTTATATGGATTTGAAGTTCCTTAGACCTCAGCGAGTGAATAAGAATATTGTGTACTTGAGCAAGGAATGGAATTCTATTGTACCTATACCATAGTAAAATTGAAATTTATAATAAAAGCTATTGAAATTTTTAACAAGTTTTTGTTTTTTGAGAATTTTTATTGAATTTTGGTAATAAATTACTCATAATGAGAGGTTTTGTGAAGCCACTGAGTTATTTTTTAAATCACGTTTTTAAGTGAAATTATTAATTAGAAGAAAAAGAACATTAAATATCAAAATTGTTTCGTTTTTAAATAATTTAATATCAGTTTTCCTCAAGTGTTCCCACTGACAAGCCCATTTTGTTATGCCTTGGTTTCTCGATAGTCGACCTTGTGAATAAAAAAAAAAGCTAAAGTTAATTTTGGATGAAGGCAAAACCAGCTAGCTATTAATAGGAGCTAAATCTATACAGTTCTAGCTTAAGCTTTGCTTCATATGAATAAAAAAATAGATTACGCTAAACCTCTTTATCTAGAAAAATGTAGCTTAAGATTAATATATCTAGCTTTGTTTTGTTTTTTTGTAAGCTTAGAAGCTTAAGATAAAACTGTCTTTATCGTTACCAAAAAGCAAAAGTTAGCCAATTTTAGTTTACCAAATCTGTTATCAAATTTGTTTACATACTTGTTTATAAAGCCAACACCACTGAGGAAAACCGGAATAAGTTCAAAAAAGCTAGAAAGACCTGCAACGGTCATATTCGATGAAATAAATGTTTGCATGAACAGAAATTAAGGCAAAAAATACTACAATGTCACAAAGGTAGTAAAAATTTCTAGTCATTTGTAAAAAACGTACGAAACACCACGTCATTCGCGGTTCCAACGCTCGTCCACAATGACACTCCCTATGTGTACTCGATTGATAAAGCCAATTTGCTTGCAGCACAGTTTGCTGTTAATTCGACGCTACCAATGAGTGTAATAAGTCCTCCTGTTCTTGAGAGCGTAAATTATTCCATGTGCGAGTGCGTATCTTCTTTCGCACTCGTACAGTTGCTAAAGTACTAATAGATCTTGACATTCACAAATCCGCTGGCCCGGATAGTATCCCCGCTATTGTTCTAAAGAGGTGTTCTTCAACGCTGGCAAAACCACTGCGTAAGCTCTTCCATCTGTCCTATTCTACTGGTCTCTTTCTGAGTGGATGGAAAACTGCATTTGTCCAGCCTGTCCCTAAAAAAGGCGAATCCTCCTCCCTCTCTTACTATCGTCCAATTGCACTTACGCCTTTCTTTCCAATGTTATGTAAACGCTGATCAATTTTCAGCTTTCAGCAGTATGGCTTTCGTTTCAATAGGTCCACTGGTGACCTTATGGTTTATCTCACCGAACAGTGGAACAAATCTTTACATCGTTTTGGAGAAAGTAAGATTATTGCACTTGATATTTCAAAGGCATTTGATAGAGTTAGGCATCAAGCTCTCTAATCGAAAATGAGTGCTTTTGGTATTGATGAATCTCTTCTTTGTTGGGTTAGAAATTACCTTTCGGACCGTTCAATTCAAGTACTATTGGACGGGTTCAAAATAAACGCTGGTGTGCCCCAGGGCTCCGTTTTGCCTCCAACACTCTTCCTTATTTTTATAAATGATCTTTTGTCTGAAACTTCTAACCCACTAAATTGTTTCGCTGATGACAGTACCCTCAGCTTCTCATATTCGTTTTTAGATTCGCATCCTTGTTCTTCGGATGTGGACTACCAACGCCAGCATATGATAAGTCCATTAAATTCTGATTTTGACAGCAATGTTCAATGGGGGATCAAAAACCGTGTAGAATTTAATGCTTCGAAAACTCAATTCTGTCTACTGTCGCAAAAGCGTAACCCTCCCCCAATGCCACTATCCATGGGTGATACTTGCATCGAAGAGACTGAACAGCTTTCAGTGTTAGGTATGTGCATTACAAACCACTTGTTGTTAAGTGATCGCATATTTGATATCGCCAAAAATACTGCTAAGTGTTTAGGTTTTCTCCGAAGATGCAAGAAGTTTTTTACCCCTAGCCTATATTCGTCCTAAACTCGAGGACAAGTCCCATATCTGGGCAGGTGCTCCTATTACGCACTTGAGTCTCTTGGACAGAATTCAAAAGGAAGCCTTAAAACTGATAGGTGACCGTTGCCTAACTGAAACTTTTGTATCTCTCGAGCACCGTGCGTCGTAAGGTTTAATGCCTGTCATTATTTTATCGCTACTTTCATAAACAATGCTCTAATGAAATAGCTAGTTGCATTCCTCCCCTCAAAGAATTCAACCGTAATACCCGTTCTTCTAGGAATGCTCATCAGTTTGCCCTCGAGCCTAATTTCGGACGTACTTTAAAGTGCAGAGATTCTTTCTATAGTCGCACTACACTAATGTGGAATGCTTTACCAGACTCAATATTTCCCACTCATTCATTGTGCAGACATTCAAAACCAATGTACATCGGTATCTCCTTTCTAATCCTATCCTCCCTTCCTAATTTCTCGCACTGTGTTTAATCATTATAAGGGTATTCTTATTCATATCCCCTTGAGTGCCCGCATAATATAAAAAAAACTTGCAGTTTATGGTAAGTATTGCTTACCGATGATTGTAGTACCCGTGGTGTGATGGTTAATGCGTTGGACTGTCATGCCAGAGGTCTTGGGTTCAAACGTTGCCTGTGCCATCTAAAGTTTTTTCACGGAATTTTCACGAGGAATTTATAAATTTTTCAAGAGTAATTCTTGTCATGAAAAGTGCTTTCTCAAATAAGACGGATGAGCTTGCATTGTTCTGCTAGCTTTTCTAGGACAGGTAGCTTCAATACAACGGTTTTGATAATATAAAGTTTTCTCAATGCTGGCTACACACATTTTTACTAAACTTTGTATCTGTAAAGCAATTCTAAAAAGACTACTTCTAAGGTTTTTCCAAAATGGAAATAGAACGTCACAGAGCCACAAATGAAAAGAGTGGGCTCACTACCCATTGTAACATTCCTTTTGTTTTGCAAACACGAAAATTGGCAAAAACATGTCTCTATAATAACGCGCTCTTGGTAGAATATTTCATTGAATTTTAGTTTTCCATCTGTTGGCAGACAGTCAATGTGTATTACCGTATCCAGAATTTCCAATAATGGTACCCTTTTTTCGCATATTCACGTAAGGCATTTGAAGTCAATGTGTATTACCGTATCCAGAATCTCCAAGAATGGTACCCTTTTTTCGCATATTCACGTTCATTAATAAATATATATTGATGATCTTTTCAATTCGTCAAATTCTTCCTTTAAAATGCTCAAAGGTCAGAGCACCTTTATTATTTGAAAATCGAAATAAACTATGAAAGTCGTCGTCGTCACTAATATTTGACCGGTCATATTTGCACTTCAACTGAAGAGGAATCTCAATCTACATTATCAAAGCTTTCTAGCCAAGTATCCAGGAATAATCTTGAAGCTATTGTAAATCACACAAGCTGGAAAAAAATCAAAAGCCTCATGAATCTAACTTCGGCTTTTTTAAAAAAGCTATTACTAGAAGACATCTTTTAGTTTCTAGCTAAGGCTCATTTTTAACTACACAAAATCTAGTTTTGACTTGAAAATCCAAGTTTTAGCTTTAGCTTCTTTTTTATTTATAAGGAAGTGCGCAATTATATACGTTACATAGCAAACAGAAGGCAGTGACCTCAACTATTTGGATGAAATTTGAAGTCACAAGTCGAAAACTATTTAGAGTAAAATCTCCCAACTGCACCACTTTATCTTGTATCAATGAATTTCTCAGAAACAGCTCCAACATTTTAATATTCATATTTTTATCGACATTTCACGTTATTTTACACAATTGTAAAAATTTTGGCAATCTAGGTAATAAAAAAAGATATTAGGTGGTTTTTTTACTACAATCTCTTTTCAATCTTTTAGATTGCCAATAGCCTCTCATTTTTAGCCCAGTTTAACCTTGTTATTTCTGAACTCTCAAACTTTTTTTTTAGCTTAGAAAATCCAGAAGGCTTTTGAAATTGTATTTTTATAGAATATAAATTTATAATTTTCTTAAAAACTTAACTTTTTATTATAATAAAAATATTAAGGTCTGAGAAAATAATTTAACAAAAGAAATGGTGTGTGCATTTGAACGAACTAATCAAAGACACAAACCATTTCTTTCGATTAGTTAATTTCCTGGTATACCAGATTTTTTGGGATGAGTTCTTTCTTATGTTATGATCGGTTTTAGTATGAATTTAGCCAAAGGATAGAGTTTTTATGGGTGGTGTGAACACATTCCATCTGAGCTCATACTTCAGAAACACCTCATGCCGGAAACAAATACTCATCCCATGAAAAATGCAACACTGATAATCAATGTTAAGGCAGATTAATGGTTTGTGGCTTTCCTTTTTCCGTTTGGGTTTGGGGTTGATTCAAATTATTTTTAATTGTTTCGTCAAGGTAAATGAAGATTTAGAAAATTTATCTTTTTGAAATTTGGATTAGAATTCCCCTATGGAAAAATGTTCGCATACTTAAGATTAAACTTCATCACTTTTAAACAATGGTAAATATTCAGTAAATTGATAAATGCAAACTTTTGATTTTCACCACTTTACGAATTAACAAACTCCCATGAGATCGAAAACTGATTCTATTTTTATAATCTGTCAGTTTATTGTTCAATCCGAAATTAAATTATAATTTCTGCGATTTTGTTATAATCTTTTATCTCTGGAAATACTCAGTTCTATGACCACTATTTCCAGTAGATTAATAAATTTCTCTTCAAAAATGTTAAACAATATACATATTTCTTCAATCTGTGACAACATGATTTTCTCATGAGATAACCATACATTTTTAAGTTATTTTATTTCCCAAAAAGTGACACTAATTAATTGTTTGTTTAGTGCAAATCAAAGACAAAAAATATGCAAAACATCCCACAGAAGTAGGTAGGTAGTAAAGTTTCTCATATAATTTTTCTATCATTTGTCAAAATTTATTTATAAGGCCCCCGAAGCTCATAGCTGATCAGAGTTCCATTAGTTATATACTCAAAAAATAATTTATAAACAAATAAACAAAAAATATTAAAACAAACAGATCCAAATAAAAATAAACAATAATTTAAAATTCAACTCCGAAAACAAAATCAATATGAAATCATTAAAACTGATAATCATAATTAATCACAATCATCATGGCACGAAAATAATGTTTTTTCTTCTTTTACGACAACGATAACTTCAAGCCTTAAAGACGAAGTATGGCATGAGTCCGAATCTGAGTCTGAGTACTCGTGTATATAGTTATAGGTTAGGTTCCAACCTGACTTTGCAATTTGCGCCAAAACAAACTCTCTTCCAATTCTTCTCTTTCCACGGCGGCGGCGCTGACTGTTATGGTACATAAGATAGGTTGGTAGGTATATCCGTGGCCATCATTCTCATTTTTTGTTGTTGTTTTTTGCCAAATTACCATCACCATCATCAGCACGCTAGCTATGGCATCTATAGCAGCAGTGGAACATCCTCAATCCTCATCCTTATTGCATTCACATAGAAATTCCATGCCATTAGTTTCTTTGTTTAATGCCCAGCATCAAGACATCAAGGCACAGGAAGATGTGGTGGAGCTCACTCGGAGTGATTTTCATTAGAAATTACCAACGCACGCTTTTCAAATTTAAGAACTTGACGCGTCAAAAGTGACAGAATGTGGAAGAAACCTCAAACCATCATGATTTTACACATATGCATTTCTTGGCTATAGGAATATATGTACATGTAGACTTCCACCAGAAGAAAATTCATGACATGACCTTCGTGAATATTTCTCTTTAAATTGCTCTATATGTTGATTTCTTAAGATTGAGGGGTTGTCTATACTGTTTTTTTTTTTCGTCTAACAAAAATCGTGCAAAAGTCGTCAATTTATAACAACTAACAATTTTTTGCCTTCTTCTTCTTTTTCTTCCAGATGATCCTCATGACCTGCCCATATGTGTTCTCTAGCCATCTACTTGTTTTGTTGTAAATTTAAATGACAGCTATCAACATTGGTGCATGGAGAAGGAGAGAGAGACATATCAAATCAAATGCACCTGACAGTTGAAGAGAATTTTATTTTTCGTTTTGTTTTCTTCAGTTTTTGACAGTTCTCCCGCATGCATTCGAATGGATATTTTATGCATAGGTCATCGTTTTGTATTTGACATTTTGACAGAAGGGCATTAAGAAGCACACTGCGCTGCGCATGTTGTCCCTATGTACCTGCATGCATTTTAAAGTGAGGGACACAAGAAAAAAACGACGACGACGACGAAAAGACGTAGACGACAAGACGAAAAGAACAAGGCATAGTGTAAAACGCAGAACCTTGGCATGATTGGCTCCGATGAAATGTCGTCAACAACGAGCATGGATATAAGTGAGACATTTCGACCTGAAGATTTATCGAAAACGGATTTTTTTGATTTTGTCACAGCACCGGATATGGGTATTGGCATTGGTGTTGGGCATGATAGGCCGCCTGGAACTAGCGATACAAATGGAACGACAAATGATCCAGCGTTAGATGGTTATGATCAGGTGAGTAAGAAGAATCGTTTTGGTTTATTTTTTGGTAGTCTTTTTTTATATCGAATAAATACAAATAAAGTTGAAACTTAGATTGAACTCATGTATAGATAAGTATTAACTTTAACTCAAGCAGGCACATGCAAACAGAGCTTAACCTGTATGGATGGTAGTTTAGTTTGACATTCAATTAGTTCTGGTTAAGGATAAAAACTGTGAAATGTCAAGCTAGGCTATGGACAAAATAAGTTATTAGTCGGCTTTAAAAATAAGGGTTCAAGTGGAGTTGTACATTTTAAAATGTGACCAAAATAAAATCTGCTTCAATTTGGCCTTCAAGTTCGCAGTTCATGTGAAATAAAAATGTTTTCTCTATTAAACTATTCACAATTTCACACGAAAAAATCGAGGTCAAACATTTCAATATAAAAGGTTTTCCAAAAAGGACTTGACAACTTTTTTTTTGAAAACCACCATTTGAGATAAAAACATTTATGAATAGAACTTGACTTCGTTCATGTGGCCACTGTGGCACGTTTGCAGGGTTCCATTCATTGGACCACACATTTCGCGTTCAATTTTGACGCTGAAATCGTCGGTCGTCAGCTTTTTGGAATAAACATATGACTCTACATTCGTTCACTTTACCATAATGTAAATGTTGAGTTAACTAACTAATACAAATAATACTAATACTCTACCATATCCGCTTTACCTGCTAACAAGGCTCTTCTATGTTCTTTGGGGCTGATCGTTATTGTCCCAAAAGTCTTTTCAGGACTGACTACAAATTCTAAATTGGGTTAAGGTCAGGACTTTGGGCTCGACATTGCATCAATTTGAAATTTTGTTCCGTAAGCTATTTCTTCAAGATTTTGGAAGTGTGTTTTGAATGACCTCCTGTTAAAATATGACTTGGGTTCAGGTTAGGCGGTCCTAACTGCAAAATTGCAAAGAGGAGTCTGAACAATTAATGACCAAGTGGAACATCCCCAAACCATTACTTTGATGATTCACTGTGTCTTTAATGGAGTTTCTGTGGATGGTCTCTACAGGACCGATTAAATCCAGATTCATCTACTGTCAAATGTCTGTGTTCACTAGAGAATTTTAACTTTGCCTTAACATTTCTTACCGACAATGCAGGGTTTTGTTTTTTTACGGCTGAGATGGAACAAATGTCATGGAGAAGGTTATGCTTGCGGTCCAACGCCAACGGACTTATTTATTGTCTCAGAAGCATCCTTTGGTATATTACGTTGGCGTGTTAAATACGTTGTCTTACATTTATCAAATTTCAAATCAAATCAAATCAAACGATTTTTATTGTATTATTTCCAAAATTGATGTACATATGTAGCTCTAAACTCCTTGATAGAATTAGCAATTTGAAATATTTTAAAATCAAATGTATAGCTTAGCGATGTAGTATTATTTAAAACAAGGCAAATCATTAATACATAAAATAAACACCAACGGACCAAGGTGACTCCCTTGAGGTACACCAGAATTGACTTCAAATTGACATAAAGGGTTACGCTATAGATTTAAGATATGACGAGATTCTCAAAACGAAACGATCGTTAACTCTAATTTTACTTAATTTATTAAAAATAATTTCATGACTTAATTTGTCAAATGCCTTGCTAGTCTGTAAAGATGCAATCGACTTTAGAGTGCTTTCCGAATGCATCTCAACAAAAAGTATAGAATTGTAAACAATTTATGATTGTAGATTTTTCTCACAAACCTTTGTTGATTTTTACGTATGTATAACAGAAGAACAATTAAAAAAAATTATGTCACAGACAAGGGAATAAATTTAGGAAAAGCGGGCAATTTTGCTATAGGACGATAATTCGTAAATAAATTTGTTGAACCTTTTTATGAACTAGTGTTAGGTATGAATATTTCCAATGATATGGGAACTTAAACATTTTAGAGACTAGTTGAAAAGAAGAAACAATGGATAAGAATCATAAGACACACATTTTTTCGACATAAATGATGATATTCCATCAGGACCAGGACTAAAACTTTCAAAACATTCATTTAGTTCTAAAATATTGTCACGTGTAGAGGGTTCATAAATCGAAAAATTAATTGAAGAAATAAGAGAAAAGGTGCTTGTAAAAGAAAAATCTTTAAAGGCAGTTTTAAAACAATCTTCTAACATGTTCGAAATTTACTCTGGAAATGGCTTGATGAATTTTGAAAGGTCATATTAATTGGATATCCTTTAACTTTTTCTTTAAAATTATCTCAAAAACATATGGGAGTTCATTTTTAGATCACACTCAGTATTCAAAATTAATTGAGAGTACAAATAGATTGAATCGGTCACAAAGTCGTATTGCAGTTCTTGGTTAACTCTATACGTGTTATCACTCTTCGATAGATTAAACTTCAACCAGACCTTATTTTTTTTTAATTTTTAAATGCGAATCAAACCATGGTGGGCTACTATTTACAATTTTTAATTCACGCATTGGGATAGTATCAAGAAGAATATCGAATAAGATTTTATGAAGTTGATTTGCTTTATTATTCCCATAATTATTAAACAATACATGAACGAGACAAAAACAAGTATCTTCTTTGTGCACCACACTGTATGTAGGTGAATTAAAATTTCTCAGATCACTTGATTTTTTAGGAAAAATTAAAATATCTATCAACTATCAAGCTTATAGCTCTCAAGGATTTCGTTTCACTCTTTCATGTCTTTTAAACAAAAGTACCTAAACGTTGCTTTCAACAAAACTTAATAGTTGTCCCAAAACAAATGTATGTTCCACTTAATTATTTTATTAATTTATAAATATCTAATAATTCCTGTTACTTTTGTTAACTTTTTGTGAAAGAAAATTAATACATGAACTTAAACTGATGTGGAATGTAAAACTAAATTTCACGCTGTCACTTTTATATCAAAAGTCAATTTTCATCCAAACTATCCTGTAGTGGACACGGTATAGAAGACTTAAAAGAAACATCTGCAATTATCTGGTTAATTTGAGAAGGTAAATAAATTTCCATCATCGGATTGCTGCTGTCGTCAGTCGGTCTCGGCCTCGGTCTTGGTCAGCCCTCTTCTTACGTTCGTTGTCGTCGCGTCGTCGTCTTGACGTTGTCGTGTCCCATCATCAGCAACGTTGCAAGAGCGCATAATTTAAACTTTCCGTCCAATCGACCAACAAACCGAGGCGGCCAAGCGACTATAGATTGGAACATTATACACACCATCCACTGAAGTTTAGTTGATAGGAAAACGTCATTAGGTTTCATGATAATCAATAGATTAACACGATTTCCGATGATTTACGATATGACCTCAATGAGTATAGAGGAATATAATTTTGTGTTGTTGTTGTTGCTTTTACCACCATCACCAGAAGGAATCGTCTTTAAGGAGCTTAAGAATATTACTCACGGTGGCTGAGCTCAAAGGCTGGTAATTCTTCATTCATCATAATCACGCTGGCTGGCAGCAGAGCTCTAAACAGTGTCGGGAAGGAGAGGGTATGGGACAGGGTTCATAGTTTGCTAGCCAGCGTCAAACTCACGTTTCCCTGCGTGGGTCAATAATTTTTCCATCCACCGCTCTCCAAAAACACAGAATGACGACTATACGTAGCCGACACTCGTTTTTTTCGTCAATTTACACTGTGCGCACTATAAATCATTGTCAAATTATTATGACCGTTGATTGTTGATGTTTTGTTGTTCTTATATTTTGATTGTCTTACGTGATAATGTCAATTAGCTAGTCATCGTGCCATGACCATGGATGACCGAAGACCATATAGACTTCCATCTTCACGGTCATGGACAATAGGAATAACTGATGATGGAAATGACGTGAAGGCGGAGGATGATGATGATGATGGAAAACTGGAAGCAAATTATAATGAAGATAGAATCTGAGAATCGCAGATCACTGAAATAAGCTCTAACAATGGCATAGCGGAATGATCATGATCGGAACGGAAGAAGGCATACTTTTATATGACCTTTTTTCCGTGACGTGACGTCGTTTAAAGGTTAAATCAGTGGATTATGTGCGCTAGAACACACAAGTTGAAGATTGATATTATTGGGAAAATCTGTGCAATTAACACCTATAACATATAAACAAGGAACGTGTTAGGGAAGAGTGGGATTATGATAAAAATAATTACCTACTGAGGAACTCAAAAGTATGGTGCAATTAAAATGATGTCAAAACCTTTTCTTCTATTAATGATTGGTTTAAAAAAACATCAGTTTTTCGTACTAGAAGTATACAGAGTTCTTTTTTAGATTAATGAAGTCAAGCTGAAATCTTGAACAAAGTTTCATACTAAAAAACGGGTGTTTTTTCATGTATAAAGCATTAAGATAGCAACAATATTTCAGCTGTCAAGTGATTTTTTTTTTAGTTTGGTTTGGCATTTAAACATGAAGAGACTGACGCCTGAACAACGCGACGCGGAATTGACTGCCTCGGATTCTTCTGTACACTTTCAATAACAGCGGCGATGTTTTTAACAGATCTCACGTTTTGTTGACGTACGGGTGTTGACTGATTATTCACTGAGCTAGTGAATTCGAACTATGCCACCAAACGTTGCATACTCGACTTGGAAAGAGGACCATGCACCCCATAAAAAGGGCGAAAAGCTTGCATCTTAAAAATAAAGCTTTATGATTTTCACATGTTCCCTGAAGATCGTGAAGTATATGTTACCCTCTTTGAAGAATTTAAATCACTCTTCAATTATTTATATGCCGAATATCTTATACATATAAAAAAAATTCTCTTAAGCTTGACCACAAAAGCCTTTGGAAATTTTTCAATACAATAAAAAAAAAACCTGATGGCTATCCAGTAAATTGTACTTATAATAAAGATAACTTAATTAGTACTCCAGAAATTTGTATTGCGTTTGCTAACAAATTTTAGCAATATTTCATTAACACTCCCGTAAAAATAGATGAGAATTTCATTCTATACTTGCGAGAATAACCCATGACTACCTTCAATAATTGGTTCAAATGACGTTAAACAAAGTCTGAAATTACTTGGAATTACTTAAAGATTATTATTTCTCTAAAGCGGATGAAATTCCTCTTTTTGTGTTAAAATTTCTAAGCTCAGGTACATTCCCAATCATATGGAAGAAGGCAATTATTACAACAGTCTTCAAAATAGGTTACAAGTCCGAAAATAGTAGTTACTAATCTCCTAACTGTCCTATTCTCAAAATTGTTGGGTTTCCTCCTCAATTCATTACATGAATTTCTTCTTATCTTGAATAGGCCTTGTGAAGTTAAATTCAGAAGTTCTTTTTTTGAGAAATCAGAAGTTCCCCAGAGTAGTCATTTAGGACCTATACTCTTTGTATTAGCAATTAATGATTTATCCCTTTGTGAGCTATACAGTAATATTGGTTTTAAAAATCTTGGAGTTATTTTCAATTCTAATCTCGATTTCACGGAGCATATTATTTAAGTCGTTAGTAAAGCAAACTCTATGTTAGGATTTGTTAAACGTAGGTCTGAAGAATTTCAGTACCTTCCTCTTTATTAACATCGAATAAAGCTTCTTAAAATGTAGCCTCTATCGCAAAGGAGGGTCAATAATGATATTTTCTTTATTTATCAACTTTTAAATGGGATAATTAATGCGACTGCTTAATTGTAAAAGTTTAAACTAAGTTTAAAACATAAGTAGTCTACAAATCTACAATGAATGCATGTTTTCCAACACCGCACTAATTATGGTCATGCATTAGCCATTTAATCGCATGTCTAAGCTTTTAAATATGAACTCAAACCACTTTGATTTTAGCATGAGTAAGAGTATTCTTAAAAATATATTAAAAACCAGTGTATCATGCACTTAAATCTATACTAATATAGAAAGCTACATTATCACTGAGTAACATAGGCTATATTTAGTACTAGATTACTACAGAAATCTTTTGAAATTCCGATTAAAACCAACCGAAGGTGTAAAAAAAATTAGCCATAAAAAAATGTTTTCTAATTTAGTGATTCATGGTCGTTTTAATTAGCATGCTTATAACATAAATATTTGTACCTATTTATGTCTACCCGTGCGAAGCCGGGACGGCCCGCTAGTGTTGTATAAATTTGTTTGTAACTAAATTTTTATTTTTATTTAATTACATACATATGTCAATAAATAATTAAAATTTGTTGTCATTTGAAATTATAGTTTCTTTGGAAAGAGAAAGATCAGAACATGGGGTGATGGACAATGATTATGTATTAAGACCGTCATGTCAGAGGATGAAAGCTAAATCCCACCCTTCTATTCCTGCTATGTCATTTTTACACAAGTTTTATTGAAAGTAGTAAGTAATCACAAAGCACTGCTTTTTTACGAGCTGTTGAGCCTCCGAATTGATTTATTTTACATTAAGACCGTTTAACGTCCTTACAACTTCTAAGTTTTCTGATAACCAATATAATTTGCTCATATTTCATATGTACAAAAAATTACACAGACTAAAACGCGGAACTGACGTTAAATACATATCTTAACTTCCCACGGCTGCAAAAATAGGAAAAAAAATGCACTAAACGGTCCATAAATCTCAATCGAATCTACAGACATACTCACCTTTCTGTTTACTATGTTTGCAATTGATATTTAATTAGAATCTCATAACATAAACTACAATAATATACACTGTGAGCTGCTTCAGACGAAGTTTCAAACGGTCTTAGCCGCGCGTCCCAAGCTCACAAGCATTGCGCGCTTATATATCTAGATAGGTATAGAGATAGTTATATGTAGGTATAACCATTAGAGGGAATTTCTCTTCAACGTGTCAGAATCTTTAATTACCCAATCGACTCAGGGTATAACATTTGCGGTGTGTGTTGTGTCTGGGAGCGTTCAATACTTCTAATTAATAATGATTATTCGAGATTAAACCTAATGCTTCGTCGTTGATGATGCGCTGCCGCGCACGCCGCGCCGCCGCCGCAATGCCGCACAAAACATACATATAGTAGGTACAAAAAAACATATGAATCCATTTAATTTGCATATACACAAACCATATTGCCTAAAGCGGCCATAAGGCCTTTTTTTGAAAATGCAAAAGAAGAAGAAGAAGCGAACATTATGGGCTACAGTTGGATACACCTTTTACAACCTCTAACTACTTCTTTGATGCTTTGCTTGCTGCAGCACATAAACATACATATAAACTATAGACTGAACATCATCGTTTGTTTATTACGAATTTGCTTCTGGGCTCTAAGCTGAAGACATTATACTCGAGCTGTTGTTAAATGAGTAAAGTTCGTATTTTTATTTTATTTTTGTGGGACAGGGGGAATCCTTTAAAATATCATCAAAAATCACTTCCGTGTGTAAGCAATATATGAATAGCATAAGTACGTAAGTAGTTGTCCCGTCTCAGAGATACAGAGAGAAACTTTTGCCCGAAGGAACTAGGGGTAGTGAAAAATGATCAGATGTACACTAAGATTCTATAATGTAAGTTGTTGTGCCGCCACCGTTATCGCCGCCGCCGCTGGAAATGTTTGTCATTAAAATGACCAATGACGTCTGTGGGTTATTTTTTGGTGGTATCTTTTAACCAGATAATGCGGTTTTTCTTACACCTTTTTTGGAGGGAAATAACGCACAAGTTTGGGGTTAAGAAAATAGGGAAATTATTCAAATATTGGCAATAAAGATGATGGGGAACATTTTCGAACATCTTAAACTTAGAATACTTGAAGAGTAAGAGACTTTTCAAAAAAAAAATCACCCTGGGCTTGGGTATTTGATGGACATATAAAAACAGATTTTAAGGAAGGTAATTCTTCCATTAGGCTAAAATTTCCTTAAAGGGTTCAACTACCACGACTTTGTTTTAACATACAAAAAAGGAAACAAATTTAAAAAAAAGTACTTATACGCCCAAGTGCACTATTTCATTTTCTCCTTATTTTTCGATAGAACTAAACTATGATGGATGTTAGAAATAATAATTATTTATAGGTGAAATTACATTTATATTATTAATAAGGGTACTATATACTACATTCCATTCTGAAGTTTTAGGCAATAGGGGTCATACATTTTTGTTTTCATTAAAAGTAAGTAAGTAAGTATCTTTGCTAATTTCTAGAAGTCTGGGGAATGCAAAGAAGTATTCCCAACACAGACACGTACAGACACATATTTCTTTGAAAACAAAAGATTTATATTCTAGAGACCTGAAATGTCGAAAAATGTCAATGTTTTCTATTTGACAAATCGGACCACTTTCAATATGGGAAGTCAATAAAAGTGACTAATTTCGATTTGTTTTACACAAACTCAAGTTAACTTTATTTATTAACTTCCCACAGGAAGTTATTGCAATGGGTCGGATTTGTCAAATTGAAAATTTTGACATTTCTCGACGTTTAAAATAAACGATTTTTAGAAAGATGTCTGTGTGTACGTACGTTCGTACGTCCGTAAGTTCGCGACGTTTTTTTCGTCGTCCATAGCTCAAGAACCAGAAGAGATATAGACTTCAAATAAATTTTGTTATACAGGTAATAATGCAGAAAGGGCTTTCAAGAAATTGCGTGGGTGGTTTTTTACCATAGCAGTTTAAAAAAAGGTAAAAATTTTGGTTAACCCTAAATATCTCACGAACCAATACCGCTAGAGACTTGAATTAAATTTTATATTATATATTGTAACGTGATACCAAAAAATTTATTTTTGGAAAAAAATCCAATTAACGGTTTTTTTAAAAATCAAAAAAAATCAAAAAAAATATTTGTCACCTCGAAAATTTTACGAATAAAAAAAGATTTTATCTCCAAAAGAATTTTGTGCAACGAAGAATAACGTTTTCAACATCTGGTAAAATTTTGAGAAAAATCGAATTGACAATGTTTTTATAAAAAATGAAAACCTAAAAAAACATTACTCAAAATTGGTAAAAATTGAATTTGGACTTAAATATTTTTTCGAAAATTTTAGATTATGGCTGACTTATTTTATCTTATAAGAAATATTGTTTTCAACATTTGGTAAAATTTTGAGAAAAATCGAATTGATAGTTTTTTACAAAAAATAAAAACCTAAAACAAAAAATTAATAAAAGTTAGTAGAAATTGATTTTCGACTCAAATAACTTATCAAAAATTTGAGACATTGGCCTTAAACTAATTTTATATTTTAAAAAATATTGTTTTCAACATTCAGTAACATTTTGAGAAAAATCGAATTGACAGTTTTTTTACAAAAAATTAAAAACCGAAAAAAAATTGAAAAAAGTTTTATACTTAAATATCTTTTCAAAACTTAGAGATATTGGCTATAAACTAATTTTATCATATGAGAAATATTGGTTTTCAACATTTAGTAAAAATTTGACAAAAATCGAATAGACATTTTTCTTACAAAAAATAAAAACCTAAAAAAAATTAATAAAAGTTGGTTTCCATATATGAGGAAACACATCTTGGGAAAGAGAGAGTTTCTATTTATTTGTCTAAATAATGAATAAGAAACAGCACACAACTTTTGAACTTAGGCAGTAATAAGCTTTTCTTTGGATGGTTCAGATGAACCGGCCTAAATTTCCTCCAGTTTCTTTTAATCAGGTTTAGCAGGTTCTTCAATTAATTTTGTTTCCTCTTCAACATCTTCAATTACCCTGAAAGTAATAGGCTCCGGCTGCCTAGCAGGGAACCAATCCGGAATGATCTTATCATGCATTCGCCATACTTCATACTCATTTGAAATGTGCTTCTCCATAACGACATACTCAAGGACGTCCTTAGCAATTATAGGACTACCACGCATAAGACGACCGAATCGATCGTAGATGGCCAATTGTTGTTGGGTGTGAAAACGAACAGTCACTTGAGCGAAAATATTTTCTTTGTGATGATGTCTGTGCATCGGGCATGTACGACTCTGGGTGGTTCAAGTGATTTGAGGAATTTCCAGTGAATAGTTTTGTCTTTCGTGTTGTGAACACGGTTGCCAGTTTGGTCTTTTAAGACCAAATTTGGTCATTATTTTCTCACTTGGTCGCATGGTCATTTTTTATTCCATTTGGTCCCTTTTTTAAGAAATTGAAAAAAAATAACTCGACTCTATTCCTTTTACAATCTCAAAAATAAAATACATACCTAAAGAATTTTGGGAAAAATTCAATTATCATAGAAACGCTTAAAATGAATATTGTTTTCAAAATTTAAGTTAGTTCGTTCATAACTTGATGTTACTTCCTCACAGCTCAGCTGCTGCTCAGAGGAATTTTTTTGAATTAACTTTGATAAAAACGAAAGGCAGACTTAATTTGGGTACCATTAATAATGTAATGCTGGCCAAAGAGCCTCAAGATGACAAAAATAACCATAGCGTTTGGTCTGCAAAAACATTTTTTTGAATTAATTTTATATGAATTTTATTTATTCGATCTCCTGACTTATTCGATCTCCTGACATAATGTTAACATATTGTGGTCTGAAAAAAAAAATGAGGCTGGGGTGCGTCCCACACTGATAACTTCACATCCCGTCTGCCGATTTGTCTTGCTTAAAGGGTTTGTAGGCTTTCGTGATTTGGTAGTTGTTAGTTGAATTATTCTAAAAAAAAATAAAAATTACCAACAATATTTTGAGTATGATAAAATAGTTTGATTTCAATATCTGTTCTTGTTAACGAGATTTTTAGTCGAAAACCAATTTTTACCAAATTTGACTGTTGGATTTTTATGCACAATTTATGGAATGTCGGAAACAGTATTTTCTGTGAGATAAAATTAGCTTAAAGCCAATATTTTTTTAATTTTTGAAGAAATACTTGAGTCGAACGTAAATGTTTACCAAGTTTTACTATTGTTTTTTTAAGGTTTTTATTTTTTGTAAAAAAATGTCAATTCGAATTTTCTCTAAATTTTACCAGATGTCAAAAACGTTATTCTTCCCGAACGTACGTACACATGCACGCACAGTCATCTCTCTAAAAATCTTTTATTTAGACTCTAGGAACCTTGAAACGTCAAGAAATGTCAAAATTTTCAATTCTAGAAGCCGGACCGATTACAATAACTTTCTATGGGAAGTTAAAAGCCATTGCGGACAAAAATTATTTTGGTCCTTTTTTGGTACGATTGGTCATTTTTATTTTCAGCTTTGGTCATGCAATTTTTTTTCAAGTGGCAATCGTGGTTGTGAATCATTTCGGGATAGCACCGCTCTGTGACGTTTTGTCGTAGCTCGTGCTTTTTTTGGCTGCCATCAACTGATGGGCGTTAATGTAGATATCTTGAGCCTGATATGCGAAGTCGTCTTGATCGAAGTCCTCTTCAAAACTTTTAATTTTTCGCACGGCCATCATACTTTTACCCTTTTCCAAAAACTCGAACTTTTGTTTTGCTCCTGTAGACGATATAATAGACTTTTTGCCATCACCCTCTGGTGGCACGTACGGCTCAAACATTCCACCTGTGCAGCTGATATGAAATGGTCTTTCCATCCATGGTCTTGGTGGTAGGACTCCTCTTTCTTTCATACGACTACGAACTTCCTCTTTTGAGAGTTCTTCTAATTTTTCCTGGAAATCAGGGATATCAATTTTCACGAATTTCAAAGATTGTAGTTAGAGGCTTTGAAAGGGAATGCATACATTTTTTTAGAACAACTGATGGGACGCCATCGGGACCAGAGCTAAAGTTCTATTTGAGGCTTACAATTTTGGCAAGTACCATTTCTTCTGAAGATGTTCACTATAAGATTTGCTAAAGTATTTAGCAAATAGATTTGTTATAGATAGTTGTTTGATCTGAGGAAATTAAGTTGGAGAAACTCATTGAAGGTGGAAACCCATCAGATTTTCGTTTTACATTTATAAACTTGAAATCATTTCTTAAGATTTCTTGATTCTTTTTGCACAAAATATTCTTTAAAACTTCACACAAGATCTTACATTTTCAAATATTTCTTCAGCATACGCATTTGTATTGATTTTTAAAAACTTTTAAATCTTATCAATGTAATAATTCATCTAAGTTGTTGAGTGATTTTTGATTTTTAAAAACTTTTAAATCTAAAATATACGACTTCAATATAATAATTCATCTAAGTTGTTGAGTGTTTACACTTAAATGAAGAATTTTAAAAACTTTTGGAATACTTTTACAAGCAAGGAGTTGTTGAACTAAGTAAGTAAGTAAGTAAGTAATTCATTTATTAACAGTTTTTTAAAATAAATACATAAACATTTGTTTTGAATTTTAAAGCTTTGGCTTTGCCGTCAGCTCGACTAGCAACTTAAATTTTTTCTTACATTGGTTTTCTTTCTTTTAAATTTTGGTTTTAATTATATATTGATTTTTACATACATACATATATACATCTACTAGTTTAATCATATTCACTCATAATCAGTTTTCTAAATCTGCAAATTTCCTTCAGATAGTTGACAAGATTTTTCCAATCTGGTCCATTCAATATTAGGATTGTCTCTTGTAGAGTGAGAGAGAATTAATTAAAATATGAGAATCCCTTGTATTTGAAAATTGGACATACGCTTATAAAATGGAAGCAGTCTTCTTTGGAACTGGTTGAAACTCCCATTGTATGGTCTACCGTTGAGACATAAGACTTCGCATCTAGCTTTGAAAATTAAAGAAATATCTTTGTAGCTTAAAGATTCATTGAAGTAGTTATTGTTGCTTAGATTAAATTGTAACTGGCTATATAATATTCGACTCTCTGATTCAATAGCTGTTTTTATAAATTGATTCCGAACCGAGTCTTCATTAAGCTGAATAATTTTATACATTTTTTCCTTAAGATCAAGAATGTTGCTTGTATTAATTTGCATATCTTCACCAAATGAAGTGGCAATTCGTTGCCATTTGTCATACCACCAGTCTTTGTTCCTTATTTCGTAAAGCAGCATCATTTTGCTCAGTCGCTCATCTGGAAAACCTAAGACTTTAATAATATAATCCGCTTGTAGTTTCAAAGTGCTTGTAAATAACTTTGGTAAGCCAGTTTCTAAGTAGATCGCATAGTTCGGGGTGTTGATTGGTAGGTTAAAGATTTTGTTGATGAAACTCCTCTGAAATTTCTCAATTTCCTCGTACTCTTCCATTCCCCAAACTTGAGCTGCATAACATAAAGTGGACTTCACAACTGAATTAAAAATTAGGTATTTGGTAGACAAATATACAAGGTTGTTCGAGAAAATCTTTCTCCATGTTAAGTTTATTAGACTTTGTGATGTTTTGGCTTTAATGTCAAAGTGCTTACTAAAATTCAGTCGTGGGTTGAGGTTCACTCCAAGATATCTATATTCGTTTGTCACTTCCAAACTTCTTCCGTTGTACTTCCAATTACTTCCAGCTTCAGTCCGATTGGATCGCGAAAAGATCATTATTTTTGATTTATCAATATTGATTTCTAACCCCCATTTATCGCAGTATGCAGACAGTCGGTTTATCATTAATTGAAGATTTTCTTTCGATTCCGATAATATGACCATGTCGTCAGCATAAAGTAAAGCATTTATCCGGATTCCGGCCATTCTAATTCCTCCAGGTAAGTCGTTAACTATGTCATTAATGAATAGTGAAAATAAAAGTGCAATAAGCGGACATCCTTGTTTGACACCAGAATCAGTACTAAACCATTCAGAATAATGCGCTCCATCCCAGACGTTAGCTTCTGTTTTTGTATACATATTCTTGATGACATGTAAAAAAATGGTTGAAACACCCATCTGCGAAAGTTTGTATATTAAAGCATTGCGATTTACCAAATCAAACGCTGCTTTGAAGTCGACAAACATCGAGTAAACCTTTTTATTTCTTGCCTCAAATGCTTTGACTATCGATGTCAGAGTAAAGATTTGGTCAACAGTGGAATAATTTTTCCTAAATCCTGCCTGGAAGTCTGATAATATCTTTTTCTCTTCTACCCACTTTTCCAAACGGTCGACAAGAACTCCGCAAAATACTTTAGCAATAATATTCATTAAAGATAATCCTCTGTAGTTTGAGACGTCATTTAAGGAACCTTTTTTATGTATTGGGAAGATAACCGATTTTTTGTACGAGGAAGGGACTTCCGCTTTCGTAAGAATTTTGTTAAAAAGCACAACAAGTTGCAACTTAAAACTTTGAGATGAGTTCTTAAAAAATTCGTACGGTACACCATCTTCACCTGGTGCTTTATTATTTTGAGCCTTTCGTAAAACTGCTTCTATTTCAAACAAAGATATATCGGTGTCTAATATATCATCGGTGATGAGAGGTTCAGCATAAGTAAAGTCTAAGTTAGAGTTTGTTTGAAGAAGGTTCGAGAAATGAGAGGAAAGATCAGCGGCGGATACACCTGTGCCAATTATATGTTGAGTACCATTAATATTCTTTGCAAGTTTCCAAAATTCCTTTGTATTCTTTGTTTTGCCAAGTGACTGTGCTTGTTCATTTTCAAAACCAAGTTTCTTTTCATAGCATAGACGTTTATACTGAGAATTCGACTGCATGTACCATTTACGTAATTCTTCATTGTCGGATCTCTTAAATGCTTTTAAAAGAGCAAATGATTTTTGTCTTGCTCTCATACACTCTTTATCAAACCATTTTTGTTTGAACGCTTTCCTTGCATTGTCGCTTGATTTGCTCACGGAATTTCTTATGCATTTTATAATTTCAATTGATAGAGTATCTGAAGACTCGATGTCAGTTGGGATTCTTGAGAGACAGATGTCCAGTTTGTGCCGAAAAGTTTCCGCTTCGTCTTCTCTCCATTTAAGTCGGGGTAACAGCTTTAGATTTGTTTGATGAGAGCCGGGTTCTGTTTTCCATTCTACGGTGATTGGCATATGATCAGAGAAATGTCTGTATGGAACCTTAAACTTATTTATGAGTTCAATCCAATCATTATTCACCATACAGTAATCAATCACTGATTTGCCTGATCCTCCAATAAACGTATATTGACCATCTAGGTCACCCTTGGTGCATCCATTCAAAAGAATAAAATCATACAGTTGAAGCATATCGAGTAGTACAGTACCATTACTATTGCATGTTAAGTCTTTGGATGTTCTAGAGTTATAGTTTAAACAATCATTGTTGATGTTTCTCAGGGTAGTTATTTGATTGCAACTTGTTCTAGCATTAAAATCTCCAATTAATAATATACTCTCATTTGCATGAATAGAGAGAGTATCATTTAGTTGTTCAAAATCTTCGGTCCACTTATTACAGTTTAAATATAGAGGCATTATATACATGTTGTAAGTTTTTAATAGTTTAATTACAGTTGTTTCTTGCATTACAGTAAAATCATATAATTCAAGATGTGATGTTTTTATACCAAATACAGAACCTCCACTTGCACGTCCTTTGATAGATGTTTTAATAGCTGGAATCCAATGTAGTTTATATCCATTGAAATATTTTATAAATTTACTTGTATTTTCTATTGTTACATGTGTTTCAAAAAGGAGAAATATTTCAAAAGTTTTGACAAAATTGAAAAAATAATAATTTACTTTTGAGACCAGATATGTTATACGCTAATATTTTACAAAAACAATTAATTAAAGAGCTGACGGCATTTAATTCTCAATTTCTTGATACACTACTACTACTACTACCACTGCTACTAGTTTGATGAAGTGGCATCCCTGGTGAAACATTAGTTGGTATTGATCTAGTACTTTCATCTTGACGTCTACGAGTATTTGGCTGCTTTGTGTTTATGACACTTCTGAAGTCCAGCTGTCCAAACATTTGTTGTAGTTCACTTTCGCCATCATTTCCATTAATTTCAAGTGTATTACTATTATTCAAATAAAATATTTTATTTTCAATATGAAGATTGTTGTTTTTAATTAGCACCGGAGCATTTGGTCTATTTTGTTTGATGACTTTCCTGTATTGCAACAAAATTCTTCGTTTTAACTGCATTTGCTTAGTTAGATCTCTTTGGATGTAAACACCTGTGTTCTTCAGCTTAGCAGAGTTCTTAAGCATTTTCAATGCAGTTTCGTTGCAACCAGTGTTTAATTTCATTTTGATTATGTTGTTGTTTCTGCTTATTTTAATGGGTTTGGGCATTCCTTGTATATCTGCTTTATCTAAAAGCAGCTGAGTTATGCATCGCACTTTTTCTTCCGGGTCAGTGATTTCAGATGGAAGGGAGAAAATAATATTTTTACCCTTAAGCTCACGGCTTTGTGCTTCGAGTTCTTCCTCTAGCAATACGCATCTTGCCTCGAATTGATGAACTTTCTGTGCTAAGTCTTCATTTTGTTTTCTCAAGAAGGTTATCTCTGTATATAGTGCATTGAGATCTTCTTTAGATGCCAAGTACGCAGTTGCCTTTTGGAGCTCAGTATGCAAGGAATCATCGATGATGTATTTAATTTTTTGCAAATCTGAATCTGATATGGACATTTTTGAGTTATTTTTAAAAATTTTTACTGATCTATTGTTAGCGTTGGTGTTTTGTTCGATGCCGTCGGGTGACGTTAGACAGCTCTTACGCTTATTGTTCATCAGATCCAGATGTCAAGTTTGCAGATATTTTAAGTGATTTTAAGTTTTATAATGTATTACCTGTTTTATAAATCTGAACAAGTTTTGCAGATAAGGATGTACGAATAAATAGATGATTATATACATATATTTTTAACTTTTAAATTGATTTTTAATAAAATAAAATACAGAGGAGATAAAGGTTTACAACTTTTCACTTTCACAGCAGCGTTGCCAATAGAATAGTTGTTGAACTATTCTGACCATGCATGCTGACGAACAATTATTTACAAAAAAACTAAAACTAGCTTTTAAAATTTGTACATACAATGTATCAGATTAAGATACATAGACACGTATTTTTTAGTTTAAACATAAGTCCAACTTCCTTCAGCTGCATTCAAAAGACATTCAATTGTAACTTTTAAGCTGCTTATGTAACAGAATTTGATTTTATGGAAGGTATGTGACCTCCTTCTGACTGAAACTCATGATCTGTCACTATAGTTACTTTTAAAAATTGACCAATAAGCAAAATAATTCTCAATAAGAATGGTTTAGTTTTTTTTTCCAGAATTCAATACCCAAAATGTAATCAAATATTATTTTCATCAATAGTATTTCAATCGGAATTACCAAATAATTTGCTGAAATGCAAAGTTCTGGAAATTAATAACCTTGGATGTAATCCAAAAATGCTTTCATACACGAACTTGAATATACCCATTACAATTTTCAATTACAGGTAATTAGTAAAGGCATTTTGTAAATTACAATTACTAGTAATTAAAATTTAAAATGCATAGTTTTGCTTGAGACACATAGGAACTATGTAGGTACTATATGGCATTTGTTAAAAAATTAGAACTCGAGATTTTAATCAAACATACGACAATACGATATTAGAAAAGTCTAAAAATTCAATTCAGTCCGTTTGTCTGTCTGCCATCTACGTTTACACGTAGAAGTTAAGGTCTTAAGTAGATTCGCGTTAGATGACTAAAAAAAACAGTTGTCCCCCTACAAGATATATTTTTATTCAATTTTCTATAATTTTTTTTTTTTCTTAATAAAAAACATATTTTTTGTATTATTCTAGAGTCCCATAGAATCGTTATTTTGTTTTTAAGTTGTCTCATTAACTAACTAGCCGATTTTAATTGCACAAGCTCTTATACTTTTTAATAATATTTGTTGATCAAAGTTGTCAAATTTTACTTTTTGGATCTTTAAACAAATATTTTTTTTAAATACGATATCTCAAAAACGCGTCAGTATTTTTTTCACGAAAATTTAACGTTTAACGTACATATGTATATTAACAAACAAAAAAGTAATACATTTTTGTCGATACATTAATTGGCATTTAAATTTTTGAAGACAAACTTATTTTATTGGTTAATTTTAAAATATAAGTTCTATTTGCAAACAGAGCCTTTGGATACAGGAGGAAGTTCGTGCAATCCAGGCGTGCATTTTATTTCAATAACAACTACAAGCTATTAAAATGTATCCTTTTTTAATTACATTTACGTGAAATTAAAATGGAAAAAAGTTCAATTACTAATTACTTGTAATCAAAAGGAAAGATGAAGTCAATTACGATCAATATTCAAAAATCTGAATAAAATAGGTTTTTATGCTTTGATTGTTATTATGTTTGAAAACAAAATCAATGAAATATTTTTCAATGTCTTAAAAAAAAAAACTCCGCCAGATTTCAATTTCAACAATTTTTACTTAAAGTTCCGACAAAATTTGAAGAATATGTTCAGTGCAAGGACTTTGAGAATTTTATTAGAAAATTCTTTTGGTTAATTCAAGTTTCAACTTAATCTTACCAACATATTATTTACGTAGAATTTCGAATGTCTTTTAGTGAGTTTGAAAATGCAGTGTCATTAAAAATACAGATTTTGGCTGAGTGTATAATGCTTCATTGAAAACCTTATAAATTGAAACAAATTGCACTTCTCATTCAAGTTGACCAAAGACAAAAGAGGCTGGGATGCGACCCACACTGATAACTTTCCATCCCGTCTGTCGATTTGTCTTGGTTAAAAGTTTGTAGGTTTTCGTGTTGTGCTAAAAAAATTCTTAAAAATTACAAACAATATTTTGCATATAATGAAATAGTTTAATTACAAAATCTAGTTTTTTGAACGAGATTTTTAGTCGAAAACAAATTTTTATCAATTTTAGTAGCATTTCTTAAAAGTTTTTATTTCTTATATTAAACAAAAATACAAATTGGATGAATAAAATTAATTTGAAGTCAATGACTTCTATTATTCATGAGATATCGAGAACCGAACATCAACTTTTACCAAATTTGCGACTATTTTTTGTAGATTTTATTTTTTTTATGAAAAAACAGACTGTTGGATTCTTATAAAATAAAAAAATTATTGAATATGGAAAATAATATTTTTTGTGAGATAAAATAACTTTAAAGCCAATATTTTTAATTTTTGAAAAGCTATTTGAGTCGAAAGTATTTTAGTATTGTTTTTTTTTTTTGGTTTTTATTTTTTGTAAAAAAAACTGTCAATTCGATTTTTCTCAAAATTTTCCGAATGTTGAAAACAATATTTCTTATAAGATAAAATTATTTTGAAGCCAATATCTTAAAGTTTTGAAAAGATATTTAAGTCGAAAATCAAGTTTTACTAACTTTTGATATTTTTTTTTTGTTGTAAAAAAACGGTCAATTCGATTTTCTCAACATTTTTCCAAATGTTGAAAACAATATTTCTTAAAAGTTAAAATTAGTTTAAAGCCAATATCTCAAGGTTTTGAAAAGATATTTAAGTCGAAAATCAATTTTTACCAACTTTTGTCGATTTTTGTTTAGGTTTTTATTTTTTGTAAAAAAAACTGTCAATTCGATTTTCTAAAAATTTTCCGAATGTTGAAAACAATATTTCTTATAAGATACAATTATTTTGAAGCCAATATCTTGAAGTTTTGAAAAGATATTTAAGTCGAAAATCATTTTTTTTTAGGTTTTTAATTTTTTGTAAAAAAAACTGTCCATTTAATTCAAGTCCCTAGCGTTATTGGTTCGTGAGATATTTAGGGTTAACCAAAATGTGCACCTTTTTTAAATTGCTTTGGTAAAAAAAACCACCCACTCAATTTTTTTAGAGTCCTTTCTGCATCTTTCTGCATTATTATCTGTATAACATAATTGATTTGATGTCGACATCTCTACTGGTTCTTGAGCTATGGACGACGAAATAAACGTCGCGAACGTAAGGACATCTCTCTAAAAATCTTTTATTTCTACTCTAGGGGCCTTGAAACGCTGAGAAATGTCAAAATTTTCAATTCGACAAATCGGACCGATAACAATAACTTCCTATGAGAAGTTAAAAATACTAAATTATATTTGTCTTAACTTAAAGTATTGAAAATATTGAACGCATTTAAATGACACTATCTTAAAACGTAGAATTCGATTCTCTCAGTGTGAAATCAAACAAAAACATCTCTTTTCTTATTTTCAAAATATAGACAAATAAAAAACCTATTCGGGTACAAATCACCCTGTCATTCAGGTTAATTAAATGATTCAAATTGAGAATTTATCTTCTCACAGTAGGTACCGTCAGGTCCGTTTGTCCGTACAATGTTCGTTTTATAACGTCATAAAGAGTAGATATTGTAAATTTAGTAATTCATGGCTGCTGGAGGCGCAACATAAGCCCATAAAAACCGACAAAAATATGAAAATAAAAAAATAAACAACAAACCACATCATCATCTAATGAACTAATAACACTGAATCCAGGGAGTCGGTATGTTATACGCTGTACATCGCGCAGCTACCGCAAAAAGATTGGTTCATCTACAAAGCTACCGAAATGGACCTCCAATTCATATCCATATGTTAGCAAGATGGCCACATCAGACTATACGAGTATAGTTTCTAGACTCAGAGTAGTCATATGGAAGTCGCCTTCGTAAAATATAGATACATATCCCCGATAGCTGCATTGTTGTGCTATAAATTTACATGCAGCAAGTTCGCATTCATGAGGGAATGAAAAACCGTGCCTTATAGATATGCAACTGCCATTTATGTATATCACTACCAACTTCTACAAACGAACCAATTCATCTTAATAAATCATGGTAACGTGTACGTTGCTGACATTGGTTTTGGCATCTTGGAGCGTGTCTACAAAACGCAGAACTCCATTAGAATATATGTATGTATGCTCTGAGTAGCTATATGAAGTTCATTTAAACTCCACGTATAGTTTAAAGTCTGATTATTAAAAATATGTTTCGGCGGGTTTTGAACATAAAATGTATAAAACATCTCACATCTGGGGCGGTCAAATTGGACAAATGTACCTGTCGTGTTAACTGTATAAACTCTAGCTTTAATCCTGCAGCTGTTGCCCTAAAAATCTGTTCCATGATGATGATGACGATGATGAAGTTTGACAGCGGGAGCACTAAAGAAAACATTGGTCTAATTGAAGTCTCTGCTTGAGACTCATTGACTTTATGTATGACCAACTTTTTTGTCCGTGCTTCAAGCAATATATCAGTAGTAGTTTTTTCTATATAAACGGACTCACAGAGGAGGACTACTTTGCATGATAAAAGAAAGGCTTGAAGGCTTTATTGTTGTCACGTGACATAGTATTGTATCTTTGGGTTATGTTCAACGACCTTTATATTGAATTTGATGATGGACACTCTGTGTGTCGTTTATATCAGATATTGCACGCAATTTTCTATGTTACACCCATCAATAGGAAGGTAGTAGGTGGAGCTGAAACGCTTTGAGAGCTATAGAAGCTAGATGAAATCTTAAAAGTTGTTGCATTGAGAAGAGTTCATGTGACCAAATTATGTTCGTTCTTCTTTCCTTGCGTGTTAATTTTTAAATCTTCACCAGCTCCACAAAACATAAACTTTCAACCAAGAAGTCTCTCGAGAACTCTACATCTTCTGATGGTCTATAGAAGAGTTCCATAGTTGTTATAGATTTGTATATAGGAAGTTAGTATAATGTGGTTCGCCTTCATCTAAAATTCCTAGGGTGAGTGATTTAGGATTGGATTGCGTGAATTATGCACCATCTGAAAATCACATGTTGAAAAACAAACATTATGGCGATGCGATTAGAGAAAGGTTGCGTATATGAGTTCGAGGATTTCTTATTAAATTAATGGTCATCAGGTTACTTCATTCGATGCATGTTTTTATGGACAATATGTTGGGTTGGTTCTAGGTGTGACTGGCGAGTTTATAAATTACATGGTGTCATCATTGTATCCACTTTGTGTGCTCAGCAACATTTGAACTAAAAATAGTCAATCCAGTATAATCTTTGGAGCTTATAAAAGACCAAAAAAACTCATAAGTTATAGGTACACTTAAAGACTTTTGTAAACCTCTAATATGCCAAAGACACAGTGTTACTATTGGATTGTTTTTTAACTTTTTAACATTGCAATGACAGGAAAAGGTATAGGCATTCCATATTCATGTAGTTTGGCGAAAGAACGAATCTCTGTACTTCACAGTGCGACCAAATCCAAGTTGGGAGGTAAACTGATGAACAGTCCTGGAAACTGTCCAGACATTACGGTCGATAGGAAGTTTAATGAATGCTTTCCCTTTTTGAAGAAAACCATTATGATAAATTTGCTGATATGAGCCTTAAATACAGTTAGGGCCAACATAAGCTCTTACATGTGTAGATTCAATATTGTAAAATATTGTATTGTAAAATTGTAGTATAAACATGGATTTTTAAAATTCAATATTGATATGGTATATTTTCTTTTTTAGTTCTGGAGTTCCGAAAAAGACAGCCACAGCCGTTTAGAGTCTACGATTTTCGAGGATCTCGATCGATATTGTTGGCAGCAACAGCAGCAGCAACAACAACATCAACAGCAACACCATCATCAACAACAACCTCATCATCAGTCCCAACAACAATCGTCACAAACTTCAGCGCAGCCATCTCAACAACAACACCAACAGCCACAACAACAATCACATCATCAGTCACAACAGCAGCAACTGCCCTCACCGGCAGCGTTAACAGCATCCAGCAATTCACAGAGCACCGCAAATAACAGTCAAGCTGGTGGTTCCTTAATTGGCCCTGTTGGAAGTACCACAACCATCGTTGGTGGCAATAATAGCAACGATAACACCGATGGTCAAATTTACACATTGACAGTATTAAATGGCAACGAGCCATGGATCAAACGTGATCCAGATGCCCAGCTAGCACCGTCACTGGATCTGGACTCGCTGCTGGGCAGTTTTCCCGGCTACATAAAATCAGAGTATCCTTACGATGATAGTGGATTCAGTACGGATGGGACAAAAGATGCCGAACAGGTGCATCAGTCACTGCAGCCGCACCATTTGCACAGTGTGGTCACACAGAGTACAATACCACCGGTCACAACGATAGCCACAACAAACAGTACAACACAACTGGCACAATTCCAAAACAACAACAATGATTGGCATATGGCGGACAATAATACAGAACAGGTGGGTTAGATTTCAAAGCGTTCTCCTAAATTTGTATTCAATCAATTTGTTGCAGAACTCTGCTGAATCTCTGTTGCGGAGTGCTCTGCAAGGCAAGGGCTATTCCAAAGGTCTGCATTTACAAAACGGTATTACGTTACTCCCTCCATCACCATCGGTGAAGGATGAAGAGCTGCGGCGAGCTCTTTTCCACTCAGAAGCGGTGAGTTTTAATCTTAAAATTAGTACAACAGTTTTTTTTTAACTTTTGCGCCTTTTGTTTCAGGACCCACTGTCTTTTGCTGATACTGCTCTTGCCGCTCAAATATTTGACGATAGTCAGGGCCTTGGCAATTCAGCAACTTCCTCAGCTTCATCTCATTCTCACGCCCATGTCGTGGCACAATCACAACTGCAGCATCAGCAACAACAACAACAATCGACGAATTCGTCCAACTCTAGTTCGACCAATCCCAGCAGAAGCACTCAAACAACTGCGACGACAGCTGGCATTATTGTCGACGATATGTTCCTATCCCTCGAGACCGCCTTCACCAATGAATTTGAGAAGATCAAACGGATCGCAAACGAGGTCCAACAATTCTGCACGGCTAGTGATTACCCCGAGGTGATAATGGAGATAACTGGTCCCCCACAGAATTGTGTTCAACTCCAACCACAACAGCCACCGCAGCAACCGCCACCACCACAGCCACTGCAGCCAGAGGTTTCGACTTCCAGCAATAGTAGACCGCCACCCACAGGTAAGGGCGGTGGGGGAGGTGGATCGAAAAAGTACAAACGATCAAATTTAAATCCCAATAACCGCACCAACAACAACAACAATAACTCCCACATAGCCAACAACAATAACCCCAGCAATACCACCAGCCCCACGCACTGTAACGGTCAACGCAAGGAGCGTTCTCTACACTACTGCTCGATCTGCTCCAAGGGCTTCAAAGACAAATACTCAGTAAATGTTCACATCCGAACTCACACCGGTGAGAAGCCTTTTGCTTGTTCGCTGTGTGGCAAGAGCTTTCGACAGAAGGCCCACTTGGCCAAACACTACCAAACACATTTGGCCCAGAAGAGTAACGGCAGTGTTGTCAAAGGTGGCAGCAAGCATCACCGTTCGTCGGGGGCGGTAGCTGCTTTGGCTGCACAGCAACGTCAAATAAGTCCCAACACTCCAACACCGCCAATTCCAAACGGACCATCACAGCCATCACTGCCAACTCTGCCACCTGCCAATGGCCTGCTAGCGAATAGGTAGAAATGCCCTCTGCTGCCTGCTGGCTGATGAAGTTCCAGCAGCGGTGGTTTTATTTTGTTTTTAAATTAATTTCTGCATCATGTCGCAATCGTTCCTAGTTAAATTGTATTTTAATTTTACTTTTATTTTGTTGTTTATTTTATTATTATTTTCATTCAAAATGTGATTATTTTTAATGTTTAGACAATTTTGTGAAGCGTTCTTTCATATCTTAAGTAAAAGCGGACGGTTTTGTTGTTGAGATCTTACATTTATATTTTGCTCATTAAGCTGCAGGGACTCGAAAAAATAATCAAGTTTTATCAAAATCATGATCTCACAATGTTCACGATTTCTTAGACTTAAGATTCTGTGTTGTTTTTTGTTTTTTTTTTTTGCCTCAAAATCTGAAGAGTTGTACAAATTTTATCGGCGTTATGCACTCTAAGGCTTTCCGCTTTAATGAGGCATCGATAACTAAACAAAACCAATCCTTTTGCCTGAAATCCTTATCGACGGAGAATTTTACTTACTTCGTCGGTCTGGCCGATGATCTGTCATCGTTGACACAAACGGGCCTCGTTCTTGTCTGCAGGTTCGATTGCTTAGCCTGGTAGGTAACTACAAACGCCAGCCAGCGTGTTCATCTTTCCAACTTATGGGAATTTAGGACAATGCAACAAGTTGGCTTCTTGATGTTTTGAAATCAATTTTTCCGTTCACTGCTTTAAACGTCGTCGTTAAGTGCAGTTGCCGATTTACGGAAAACTCAGTTTTCTTGTGAAAAAAGGGAGAAACAGATATAAACATAAAAGGTAGACGTGTGGTTTTCAATAAGAAATAAAATGCATAGAATTTAATGCTATGGCCTTGAGTTAATCTTTAATATAAAGCAGGGAGGCCCCAATAACGCACAGAATATTGCCTTGCAAGGCGTCAATCGTCCCGGGCTTATCTATGTGGAAAAACGAATTCACATAACCCCACAAAAAATAGTCCAGCGGTTTAAATCGCACGATCTAGGAGGCCACACCACAGGCCTACAACGCGCAATAATGCCCTCACCAAAATGTTCAATAAATTCAGTGTTTCGTTGCTTCACGTGAACCGAACGTTGTTTAAGAGTAAGTCTATTTATTATTAAATTGCAAACCGGGCATTTATCAAGTGACAGCTGTCAAAAACACTAATCCCGAAAAAAGTATTGCCAGATTAAGAAGCACACATCTAAAAAACACCCGTTATTTGTAACGAACGCGTTCAGATCAAGAGAATTTTTATTTATATGGTAAATCTGACAGCCATGGAGAATATTGGCATTTGCTCGATCCTCGTCCAAAGTTTGAGCATAAGAATGACATAATGTCCAAATGACAATTCAACAAAACTCCGCAGTTAGCTTCACAAAAACAATAATTTTTAAGCACTATAAACAGAAATAACTACATACAAGTATGTATGTACATACGAGTACATTAAAAAAAAAGGGATGTAAATATTCTGTGTTTGCATAAACAAAAACCACAACGATAACAACAAAATGTATGAACAAATAAGTACCTATACACTTAAATGAGGCTTCGGATATTGCAATTTTGTTTCAAAAATATTTTTTCTAAATTAACTAAATTTACAACAAAAAAAAAAACATTTATTATACAAAATATTTATTAAAAAAATATATTCTTAACCTTTTTTCTTTCATATTTGTTTCTTCTAACAAAAGTGTGCCAAAAATATTGAACGAAGCTAAAATGATGATAATAAAGTGATAAATGATTATAAGTTTATATTTTTTGATACAAAAATATTTAGAAAAATTTAACACTTTGCTTTTTGTTTAAATTAAAAAAAAAATATATATTTTTGTTGGTGTGAAAAAAAAATCATTTGTTTCATAATTCAACCTTGCCATTAAAACAACAGGATTAAAAAATATATAATTATAAAAAGAAAATAGAAATTATTTTAAACTAAAAAAAAAAAACAAATAAATAAATAAAACAAACATGAAATGCTCATTAATAATTATATAATTCCATTTTTTGTTAAATGAGAAATTTGAAACGTTCTTTACTTGTATTGTTAGTAGTTTTAATATTTATTTTTATTGTTAATATAAATCCTTGAATAAATGAAAATAAAACATAATATTATATATTCATATATATTTCTTTATTATATACGTCTTCCTAATCACGAAAATAAGTATCATCATACTGCCATTGTTTGTGTAATTTAATTTTTTTATATTTTTTAATTGTTTTTAATGTATACAAATATATATTTGTATACGATTCTATATATAATTTAACTATATTTATTGATTTGTTATAATGTATAGTTTTGAAATATATTAAATTATAGTAAAATATTGAATTTTTAAAAAAATATATAAAATCGTATTTTGTCAACGAATATTATTTTTTTCCTTGTATAATAAATAAATAAATTTTAAACAAAATTGTGGCTGTCTAGAGAAATTATTATAAAATTAAATAAAATATTAAATTTTTTTAAATATACGATTTGTGTAAATAACTATTAAAACCCTTTGTTTGTATAGAAAAAATAAATAGAAATAATTTTGTATAGAAGAAATATAGGGTGTAATTTTTGTATTTGTATTTTTTAATTTGTTTATGAAATAACAAGAAAATCTTAGATATTGTATTTTGTTTTTATTTTGTTCTTAATTTCAGAATTTTTTTTTTACATACATAAATAAATGAATACATAATAATTTAAATTCTTAATAGTATTTGAATATTTTGTTCTTAATAGAGATTACATTTATATTTTACTTTAAAAATTCTTTTCAAAAGTAGATTAAGAATAGTTTATTTTTTTTTGTATACATAAACGATTAATGTAAGTTAAATTTAGTTATGTTGTTTTAACAACAAAAACATTTAATTTAGTTTAAATAAATAAAAACATGTTTTTTTTACAACAAAATAAAATAAAATTAAGTGTGTATTATTACCTTCCATAGGAAGTTATTGTAATCGGTCCGATTTGTTGAATTGAAAATTTAAAAATTTCTCGGCGTTTCAAGGTACCTAGAGTCTAAATAAAAAATGTGTACGTACATTCGTACGTAAGTTCGGGTAGCTTTTTTCGTCGTCCATAACTCAAGAACCAGTGAAGAAATCGACTTCAAATAAATTTTGTTATACAGATAATAATGCATAATTAACCCAAAATATCTCACGAACCAGCAACGCTCGTGAGTGGAATTAAATTTTATTATATACAGGGTGTCCCAGGGGAACCGGATCAAAAACAAATGAATGTAATTCCAAAAGTAAAAGTCTTAAATTGTTTTGCAATTTTAAGTTTTAAAAATAACGTCGGACAAATGGTGCCCATCTTGTTCGTAACAGGTGGCAAGTCGGTCCAAGAAGTTTCGGTGGACGCGCTCCAGTAGGTCTTGTTCAATTGACGCAACTTCAGACGTTATTGCTTCCTACAACGCTTCCAAAGTGGGGGGTTTCGGCTCGTTAACTCGTGATTTTAGGTATCCCCAAAGGGAGGCGTTGAGGGTTCTCAGGGGCATAATAGCGGCAGTTCTGTCGATTAACAGAACCATTGAGATGGAAGTGCGCCTCATCGCTCATGAGCAGCAACATATCGTCATTCACTTCAAACAACGAGAGCATCTCCAATGCGAATAAAGAACGCTGTGCGTAATCAGTAGGTTGCAACTTCTGAACGATTGCCAACTTGTACGCATGAAACTTTAAATTATGCTTGATAATTTGACTCACTGAAGAGGATGAAATGTGCAGTGATTGAGCTCACTTGCGCACGGAACGGCCAGGGCTCTGGAGAACAGCTACCCTCACTCGGCCAACGTTTTGTTCAGTTGCAGCTGTCCGTACGGGGCCAGGTGGTTTCTTTTTCATTACACTGCCCGTACTCCGAAAAGAAGTTACCCATCTCATAATTGTGTTTCTTGAAGGAACAGTACCGTGACGTCCAATGTTGAATCTGATTCGGAAAGCCCGCTGCACTGCCACCACCGGTTCATTGTTTTTAATAAATCCAACGATCCATTGTGGTAACTAAACGGCACTACCTGAGGTTGCAAACGAGCCCATCCCCACCTCGCTCGACCGCACCAGTGAGGAGAAAGGGCCCCCACTTTTCGTCCGGTTCCCGTGGGACACCCTGTACTAGCTGACCCCGCCACTCGTTGCTGAGGCTAACGTTTTTTGTCATATTACATTGTATAAGCTATTTAAGGGGACAGACATGGGCACCACCATGCTTTTTTACATACATAGATGCCATTTGTAAAAAAAAAAAAACTAAAGTTAAAATGTATTATTATTTGTATTCAAGTTTGTAACAAATGACTATATTTCAAAGTTTTTAGTAAATAACATGTGACAGTTAAACTTATAAGTGAGTTAGGTAAGGCGGATAGTTTAAAATCTTCTAACAATAATATTTATTTTGTTGAGTTATAAATACTTTTAATTTCAATTTAATTTAGCGCTAATCGGTGCACAATATTTTTGGTTAACCTGTCTTTCGCTAACACAAATAGGTTCGACGGTTTTCCCACTCGTGAACATGCAACATGCCTATGAGAAAAGCATAGATTTTTCAAATATAAACCGCAAATGGACATTGCCTATGAGAAAAACATAGATTTTTCAAATCTAAACCACAAATGGACATTGTTTGGCATTGAGATGTATAGACATGGCAAAAGCTAAACGAATTGGAAACTGTAACCTTAGGAAGGGTATGGTAGAATCTGGAGATATTATTGGAATGCGTGGCAACAGGACCATTTTCCTTTAAACTTTCCAGTTTAACGTAAAAGTGATCGATGATTATGTATTGGCTTTTCAGGTATATGTAGTTAATTTAAAAATGTAATTGTTAAATGTTCACTATTATTTTCATTTACAATAATATTGATTGATTTAAAGGACATCAGACCGCCTGATAACAACTGTTGTATCTGGAAGTTAATTTTGTGTACATCAACATTTTTGGTTGCCAAAATAGTTCGATGACTGAGCCAGTTATGATTGAAGTAATTACTCTGTATATCCGGAAAAATACTCTGATTCAATTATTTTTTTCCTGAAGAAGAGTGCAGAAATTGTCTGGCAGTTTATTTGGTTGTATTGTATTCACTATAATAAGATTAATTAAATTCAGTTTAAGTAACACGTGGCCGGCTATTGTAACACCAAAAATGGAAAAAGTAAAATTCACTGTATTTCGTTTACTACAAAAGTAAATTTAACCTAAACTTTAGCCTTAGCAACATAATGATGGTTAAGCTATTAAATTGTAGCTTATATGAAACATTTGGAAGTATGACATAAAAGCCATCTATTGAATATTTACTCAATCCAAATAAATCAAATAATAGACAAATAACTTGCAATAAAATAATATTGCGATCATAAATTGAGACGTAAGCTATCCTATCTTTCAAATTAGATCAAACTGCACACGGTGAACGAATTTGATTAAAATCGGTTAAGTAGTTTAGGAGTCTATCGCGGACAAACACCGTAACACGTAATTTATATACATAATTAAAATATTGTAAAGTGATACCAAACTATTATATTTTTGGAAAAAGAATTCAATTACGGGTTTTCTTATAAATCAAGAAAACTGATAAAAATAATTGTGCCCTCAAATATTTTACGAACAAAAATGAATTTATCTCCGAAATAATTTCATGCATAGAAGAATAACGATTTTGCCATCTAGTAAAATTTTGAGAAAAATCGAATTGATAATTTTTTTTTTTACAAAAAAAATAAAAACCTTAAAACAAGTTACTAAAAGTTGGTAAAAATAGGTTTTCGACTTAAGTATCTTTTTCAAAATTAAAAATGTAGGCTTCAAACTAATTTCATCTTATAGAAAATATTGATTTCGTCATTCAATAAAAATCCAACAGTCAGTTTTTTTATAAACATTGAAATCTACAAAAAATAGTATGCAATAGTACCAATTTTGGTAACAATTGATGTTCGATTCTTGATATCTCGTGAATAAATGAAGGTATCGAGTACCCGTAGTGTGATGGTTAGTGCGTTGGACTGTCAGTCGTTCTTTGACTTTCAAAGAGATAGAAAGTGTTGACAAGTGATTGATAGTTAATTTAAAATTTAAAATTAAAGTTAAGTGCATTTGTAGGGTTTTGCCTTTAAGTCGGCAGTTTGCCACTAGCAATAACAAGTAATCGGTGGCCTAGTGGAGGTGGCGTCCGGAAAAAGAACGACAATGACCTTCCGTGTCTGAAACTCCAAAGAACTGAAGAGAACAGAGACGTACTCATGACAGCGCAAATAGATCCAGAAGAAGCCATCTTTGACGATGACTTTTACATAATTGAAGATCCGAAGGAAAAAGTGGAGGCGGTGGGAGCTGCTTTCCAGCAAGTGTACAAGGTGAATGTTAGCATTCGCCCCAACCACGACCTGGAAAACAGAGCCCTACTTAATCACTTTTACCTTCGAAATGATATAACACAATGGCGATCTGAGAACCGTGGTTTCGTGCGGTTCAATGACGATTCCTTGGCAAATGCCATAATCGCCGAGCAAACGGGACCAAGTCCCTTGTTAGTAACGAAGGTTGAGCTTCAGCTCATCTTCAACTCAATAAAAAACAAAAAGTCAGCAGGTGTCGATGGTATATCCAACGTTGTACTAAGACATTTACCGATGGAGGCAATTGACATTTACACCACACTCTTCAATAATGCACTGAATAATGCATATTATCCAGGGCATTGGAAGACCGCTGTGGTTCATCCTCTCCCGAAAAAGGGAAAGGACAACTCCAACCCGTCAAATCTTCGGTCGATAAGTCTTCTTCCGAGCATCAGCAAAGTTTTCGAAAAGATCATCAATAGGGCTCTGACTAAGTGGGCTGCGGACAACAAAATAATTCCGGATAAACAGTTCGGGTTCAAGGCGGGTCATGACACAATTCATGCTGCGTCTAAACTCGTTTCTGATATCCAATGGAATAAAACAAAACAACAATGCACAGGTGCTGTTCTGGTTGATTTGGAAAAGGCCTTTGACACCGTATGGTTAGAGGGTCTTTACCTAAAACTGAGCAGGCTTGGCATAAGCAAGCCATTGTTGTATATACTTTATGATATGCTTAACGGTAGAAAGTTTGTTGTCAAAAGTGGCAATGTAACTTCTACCACAACATTCTTAATTAAAAATGGTCTTCAACAGGGAGCGGTGAATTCGCCGATTCTCTTCAGCATTTACACCAGCGATCTGATGGGTAGTCTTACAAAGGCAATTGCGTACGCCGACGATCTAATTGCGTACAGAACGGCCCGAAAGGTTGAGGTTATTAGAATTCTCTTGCAGCGTGATTTCGACAAGATTCAGCGATATTGCGACGACTGGAAACTGAAAATAAATGTCCATAAGTCGGAGACAATTCTGTTCCGGACTCCGTTGGCTGGGGCCACGAGGGATACGTGCAAGAATTGGCGCAAGATGGTCATCGTTGATCTTCACGGGCAGCCATTAGCGAGCAAAAGTGTAGTGAAGTACCTCGGTATCTGGTTAGATCGGTATTTATATTTCGACAGACATATAAATGCTGCTCTGACCAGGGCCAGAGGAGCCTTCGCTCTGACGAAACGTCTGTTTTTTAGCAGTCGGCTTGACCCCAGAGTGAAGGTAATTTGCTACATGGCCCTCATACGGCCGATGATCGTTTATGATTGTCCTGTGTGGTTCAACGTTGCCCCTTCCCAGATGGAGAGGTTTCGGGTGTTCGAGCGGCAGTGTTTACGACGCTGTACCGGCTTATATCGAACAGCCGAATCTTCTTACGTGCATTACTATTCCAACGAGGTCCTATACAACGGGGCTCGAATCAACAGAATTGACAATTTCGTGATAAAACTCGTTCGAGGTCACATTGCAAGAGCTATGTCTTCAACCAACAATTTAATTTTCGGGGCGTTCTACCCGAACGACGAATATTTTGAAAGTGCACGCTTGAGCGGCTTCATTCCACCAGAGGCATTCCTCTTTTTAGATAGATGCGGTCTGATACAGGATAGATTGGCAGTTCCGTTAATCTACCACGTCAGACGACGAACCGTGGATAGGCGACTCCTGTACAATCGGGACGTCATGGCACAAGGCGGAGCAGAGCTCCTTCGGTTCAGTAGGGCTGTGTCCGAACGGGACCGAACTGATAGGGTGAAGCAGGAGAACCAGTTTTGGTGGCTTCAATCGGCACTTGATAGTGAGTAGTCGGGATGGGGTTTTAAGCCTTGGCCGGCTTACATACTTGTTTTATAGTTTTAGGGTTTAGTTTTAAGTAGAATAGGCATGGTGGCACAAAAAAAAAACATACAAAAAAAAAAAATACAAAAAAGGAAAATACAAAAAAAATAAAAAAAAAAAAAAAAACATGGAATAATCAAAAAAAAAGACAAAAAAAAGACAAAATATGAAAAACAAAAAACATTAGATAGTTAGATTTGCTGCTGTGGTTGTTCTAGTTTTAAGAAGTTTATAGGTAGAATAGGTAGTTTTAGTTAGCTTTAAGTTTTATATTAAGGACCTTATTTTAAGTAGTTTTTAAGTAAAAATAAAAAAGGATATTGACATTAGTTTTTTCTAAATTTTCTAATGAAGACAAAAATAAATAAAATGAATTGAAGTTAAATAGATCTTAGGGCCGAAAGGCATTAGCATTAAGTATTATTGTTTAACTTAGAGTGTCCGTATGGGACCAGTAAGTTAGTTGTAAGTTATGGATAATTAGGCTAGTTTTATGAATTTTTGTCTAGCTTTAAGATAGTCTTAAGAATGAATTAATAAAAATGAATTTGGAAAAAAAAAGTGGCGTCCGGAAACAGAACCAAGGGTCGCGGGTTCGAGTCCCAGCCGGAGTCGACGAAAAATCTATCAGCTTTTTTTCATAACAGAGAAATTGTGGATTTTATTAGTTGGGAGCAAAAAGAAATGGAGAAGGAGAAAAGAGCAGGGGTATCGAAAGATACATCTGCCAACATATCGGGCGATGTTGCGGCGGTGCCAGCAGCGGTACCGAAAACAACCGCAACAACATTAGGTCAGGCATCTGACCAGTCAACGGCCAGACCAAAAAGAAAGTTAAAAAAACAAAGCCCAAATAAGGTTGAAAGAACCAACTCGGCTAAGCGGCAGGCTAACAAAAAAAAATGGAAGGGAGTGGTAAAGGGGGCTTTACCACTGAAAGTGAGTACTCAGACTACGCCGGGTCTGAGAAAACAGAATACATTTCCGAAGGTGGAGAGGGGCTCTTCAGGCCTCCGAATAGTGATTTAATCCTATCGGAACCAGAGCCAGTCCCGCCGACAAGGAAGGCTCTGGAGGTAGAGGCGGACCTCCAAGAAACAGAACTGGTACAGGCCCTGCAAGCCAAACAGGCAGCCATCAACCAGTTCGAGCAAAGCCTCAATAAGCTCAAGGAGGAAATAGAGCCCCTCCTCAGTCAGCTAAAGATAAAACAAGAGGCGCGCCGAAAACAAGAGGCAGCGCAAAAGCAACTGCAACAAAAACAACAACAGCAAAAGCAACAGCAGCAAAAACAACAGCAAAAACAACCACAACCCAAGCCCGCTCCCAAAAACACAGAAGCGGAGCAAAATAAAAAGACGACAGCAGCAGCGACAGGCCCAATTGCTGAGGGCCCATCGACTTCGGCTAAGGCCAAGCAGCAGCAACAACAACAGCTACAACCAAGGCAGCAGGAGCAGCAGAAACAGCAGCAGCAGCAGAAGCAGCAGCAACAGCAGCAACACCAGAAACAACCACAGCCCAAGAAGGAGAAGGTGTCACCAATAAGGACACACAGATTTGACCTGGACGACATAAAACAGGTATGTAAGTCGGCCACTAAGGGCAAATTTGTCATACAAATTTTAAACGAAAAAGAAAAGAATTATTCGGTCCAGTGTTTCTCACTGGCCGATTACAAGTTAGTAAAAGGGTTACTAAAAGAGGCCACAGCTGAGTTCTTCAGCTACACGCCTAAAAGCGAGAAATTTAAGACGGTCCTTCTGAAGGGCATAAGTTCCTGCACGGAACCGGAGGCGCTCTTAGCTGAGCTCCGTGAAAATGCCAATGATGATCTCGATTTTATCGGGGTCAAGCCTTTCACTACGGTGAAGTCCAGGCGAGGGGGTTACAGGCTGCAAATGTTCCTCGTAACATTAGCGCCCCAAAGTAGTTTTGAGAGTCTGAGGGAAATCAAATGCCTCGACTATCAAGCCATACACTGGGAGACATTAAAAAGGCACGACGACATTTTACAATGTACGAAGTGCCAGAGGTTCGGCCATGCCGGAGCCAACTACAATATGCAGTTGCGCTGCGTCAGGTGCTCTGAAACCCACAACGAGGGAGAATGCAAGCTGGGGAATGAGCGGGTTGAGGATTTGACCCAGCTCAAGTGTGTCCTTTGTGAAAACCAAGGGCACCCGGCTAACTATAGGGGTTGCCCTAAGGTCCAGCAAATGAAACAAAAACAGGCCAGTCAAAAAGCCGAAGGAAGTCGAACAGTTCGACAGGCTCCAACACAAAAATTCGTGGATCCCAAATTCTCTTACGCCCAAATGGTGTCAGGGAATGGGAACACGAGACAGGCTCCACCAACGGTTGCCCCAAAGGCCCCTGTGCCTAAGGCACCAGAGGTGCAGCCTGACATTGTAGCCTTGTTGTTGAGCATTCAAGGTCAACTTACAGGGCTGCAAAGTCAGATAAAGAAGCAAGGCAAAAGGGTAGATCATCTCTACTCTTTGTTGCCTGGCCTGGCGCAATATAGACCATAATGGGCGCGCTGCCGGAGACGCGCCTAAAAGTCCTAGCTGTGAATGTAAATTCACTGATTAGGATTGAACGAAGAGCCAATATGTTCCAATTGTTGAAAGATTACAGTCCCGATGTGTTTATGGCTAGCGAAACTAAGCTAAACCACAAACACAAATTGACTCATAAAAATTACAATATCGTAAGAAGAGACCGGCCCGACTCCACTCAAGGGGGCGGTGTCGCTCTCTTTATACGAAAAGGCATTAATTATAAAGTCATATATAACAATGAATTGCGAAAGCTCAAGACGCTAGAAGTTTGCGTTGTATGCATCTCTCTCACTCAAGGGAAGCGGATGTATATGATTGCGGCTTATGCGGCTGGAGCTCCGCAGGTTACTTACTTTGCTTCAGAACTCGAGATTCTTTTTAGGGAACTTAAACTGAGCTTGGAAGAAAACTATTTCATCTTGGCCGGTGATTTGAACGCAAAACATGAAGATTGGGGAAATCAACATAGTAATCCCAGAGGTAACCATCTTTTTAATTTGATGAATCTTTACAGCGTTGAATATGGCGTCGACCTGCTGGCTACTGAAAAGCCATCGTATCCAAGAACCGGCTCCTTTCTGGATCTTTTGCTGTACGACACCAGACTGACAGTTACAGACAAAGTGGGTAATCACCCTCGAAACTGCTTACAGACAGTCGAGTACGACAGTGATCACTGTGGACTGTCTGCTGTAATGCAGATTCCGAACGAACGCGTGGAGTTGGAGGAATACGTTGCAACGCATTCTTACAATTACAGTAAGATGCGCTGGCCTCGTTTTACCAACGCCCTAGCGAGAGAACTTCGTTCGAGTGACATAGCCCCACCAAACAACAGAAACCTGACAAATACAGAAATTGACCAACATTTACAACAGATGGACGAAACAATAAAACGAACAATGGAACGGACAATACCAAAGTACAAAGAACGGGACCAAATGGACGCTTACAGAAACGCGACTATTGACGCACTACGTAGGCACAAGAGTGGCTTACTGACAAGACTCAAAAACTTGTACAGACGACTTACAGACCCACACGACTTGGAGGTTAGGACACTGAAGTCGTCAATAAAAAATGTCAATCTGTTGATTAAGGAGAACTACAGGTTATCAATTAACAAGTACTGGGACCGCAAGATCCGGTCAGACAATGACCTTCCGTGTCTGAAACTCCAAAGAACTGAAGAGAACAGAGACGTACTCATGACAGCGCAAATAGATCCAGAAGAAGCCATCTTTGACGATGACTTTTATATAATTGAAGATCCGAAGGAAAAAGTGGAGGCGGTGGGAGCTGCTTTCCAGCAAGTGTACAAGGTGAATGTTAGCATTCGCCGCAACCACGACCTGGAAAACAGAGCCCTACTTAATCATTTTTACCTTCGAAATGATATAACACATTGGCGATCTGAGAACCGCGGTTTTATGCGGTTCGATGACGATTCCTTGGCAAATGCCATAATCGCCGAGCAAACGGGACCAAGTCCCCTGTTAGTGACGAAGATTGAGCTTCAGCTCATCTTCAACTCAATAAAAAATAAAAAGTCAGCAGGTGTCGATGGTATATCCAACGTTGTACTTAGACATTTACCGATGGAGGCAATTGACATTTACACCACACTCTTCAATAATGCACTGAATAATGCATATTATCCAGTGCATTGGAAGACCGCTGTGGTTCATCCTCTCCCGAAAAAGGGAAAGGACAACTCCAACCCGTCAAATCTTCGGTCGATAAGTCTTCTTCCGAGCATCAGCAAAGTTTTCGAAAAAATCATTAATAGGGCTCTGACTAAGTGGGCTGCGGACAACAAAATAATTCCGGATAAACAGTTCGGGTTCAAGGCGGGTCATGACACAATTCATGCTGCGTCTAAACTCGTTTCTGATATCCAATGGAATAAAACAAAACAACAATGCACAGGTGCTGTTCTGGTTGATTTGGAAAAGGCCTTTGACACCGTATGGTTAGAGGGTCTTTACCTAAAACTGAGCAGGCTTGGCATAAGCAAACCATTGTTGTATATGCTTTATGATATGCTTAACGGTAGAAAGTTTGTTGTCAAAAGTGGCAACGTAACTTCTACCACAACATTCTTAATTAAAAATGGTCTTCAACAGGGAGAATTCGCCGATTCTCTTCAGCATTTACACCAGCGATCTGATAGGTAGTCCTACAAAGGCAATTGCGTACGCCGACGATCTAATTGCGTACAGAACGGCCCGAAAGGTTGAGGTTATTAGAATTCTCTTGCAGCGTGATTTCGACAAGATTCAGCGATATTGCGACGACTGGAAACTGAAAATAAATGTCCAGAAGTCGGAGACAATTCTGTTCCGGACTCCGTTGGCTAGGGCCACGAGGGATACGTGCAAGAATTGGCGCAAGATGGTCATCGTTGATCTTCACGGGCAGCCATTAGCGAGCAAAAGGGTAGTGAAGTACCTCGGTATCTGGTTAGATCAGTATTTATATTTCGACAGACATATAAATGCTGCTCTGACCAGGGCCAGAGGAGCCTTCGCTCTGACGAAACGGCTGTTTTTTAGCAGTCGGCTTGACCCCAGAGTGAAGGTAATTTGCTACATGGCCCTCATACGGCCGATGATCGTTTATGGTTGTCCTGTGTGGTTCAACGTTGCCCCTTCCCAGATGGAGAAGTTTCGGGTGTTCGAGCGGCAGTGTTTACGACGCTGTACCGGCTTATATCGAACAGCCGAATCTTCTTACGTGCATTACTATTCCAACGATGTCCTATACAACGGGGCTCGAATCAACAGAATTGACAATTTCGTGATAAAACTCGTTCGAGGTCACATTGCAAGAGCTATGTTTTCGACCAACAATTTAATTTTCGGGGCGTTCTATCCGAACGACGAGTATTTTGAAAGTGCACGCTTGAGCGGCTTCATTCCACCAGAGGTATTCCTCTTTTTAGACAGATGCGGTCTGATACAGGATAGATTGGCAGTTCCGCTAATCTACCACGTCAGGCGACGAACCGTGAATAGGCGACTCCTGTACAATCGGGACGTCATGGCACAAGGCGGAGCAGTGCTCCTTCGGTTCAGTAGGGCTGTGTCCGAACGGGACCGAACTGATAGGGTGAAGCAGGAGAACCAGTTTTGGTGGCTTCAATCGGCACTTGATAGTGGGTAGTCGGGATGGGGTTTAAAGCCTTGGCCGGCTTACATACTTGTTTTATAGTTTTAGGGTTTAGTTTTAAGTAGAATAGGCATGGTGGCACAAAAAAAAAATACAAAAAATACAAAAAAAAGAAACATACAAAAAAATATAAAAAAATAAAAAAAATAAAAAAAAAGACAACAAAATATGAAAAACAAAAAACGTTAGATAGTTAGATTTGCTGCTGTGGTTGTTCTAGTTTTAAGTAGTTTATAGGTAGAATAGGTAGTTTTAGTTAGCTTTATGTTTTATATTAAGGACCTTATTTTAAGTAGTTTTTAAGTAAAAATAAAAAAGGATATTGACATTAGTTTTTCTAAATTTTCTAATGAATACAAAAATAAATAAAATGAATTGAAGTTAAATAGATCTTAGGGCCGAAAGGCATTAGCATTAAGTATTATTGTTTAACTTAGAGTGTCCGTATGGGACCAGTAAGTTAGTTGTAAGTTATGGTTAATTAGGCTAGTTTTATGAATTTTTGTCTAGCTTTAAGATAGATTTAAGAGTGAATTAATAAAAATGAATTTGAAAAAAAAAAAAAAGTGCGTTGGACTGTCATGCAAGGGGTCTTGGGTTCAATCCCTGCCTGTGCCACCTAACTTTTTTCACGGGTACTGCCTCTTGCGAGGAATTGACAAATCCTCCAAGAGTAATTCTTGGAATGAAAAGTGCTTTCTCAAATTAGCCGTTCGGATTCGGCATATAAACTGTAGGTCGCTTCCATCTCTGAGAACATTACTCGCACACAGGAATGCTTGAGAGTTGTAAGTCACTAGGCCCTGGTTCTTCATGGACTGTTGCTCCACCTAATTTATTTATTTATCGACATCAAAAATGGTTTTTGACTCAAGTATTAAGAGAACAAACAAAAATATTGACTTCGAATTATTTATCCCGCACAATATCCCATCCTCTTTTTTATCCAAGGTTTATATCGAAAATGGCGAAGGTACCGATGATGGTGGTTAATATGAAGAAAATAATGAAAGCTATGAACTTTCTTACGATGACTTGTTGAACGTTGTTGAATAATACGCGTACATACATGTCAACATTACATTTACATGTGTCTGAGGACTTTCTGATATGCAATTTTTAGTAAGACTCAAATGAAAAACAATATTGTTTTACTAAAAATGTTTTTTTTTTATTTTTAAATTTTCCCCTGGAGAAAATAAATTTTCTTTTTTTTTATAAAATAAATTTGTCTACAAAAATTTAAATGGCATTTAATTATTCAAAAAAAAAAAAACAATTTGTTCTTAAAAATATTTTTTTTATGCAGTTTTGTAGTGCTCATAAATATATACGCTTTAACTTTTAATTTCGTTAAAAATACGTTGACCCATTTTCAAGATATCGAATTTTGAGAAAAACAATTAAATATTTTTTTAAAAATCAAAAAATTTAAATTTTGGATCAACAAATACTATTAAGACACTAAAAGACCTTGTGCAGAAAAAAATTATTAAAGTCGTTCTTGGAAAACCCTTTTGGAGCAATACAAAAATACTTTTCTTATATTAAAAAAATCCAAGTTAAGAAAAAAACATTTAAGAGAAATTTAAAAACAAATTTTTTTTTTAGTCTTAAAAAAAAATGAAAAACACTAAATGCGAATCTGTTTAAAACCTTAATTTTCAAGTTTGTAATCAATAGACCCGGGCAGTTGAGGGCGAGGACAGATAGGCAGACAGACTGAAGATTGTCTCAGCCGATGCATATGATTCTTTTCAAATTCCCATAGGAAGTTATTTTAATCAGTTCAATTTGTCGAAATGAACATTTTTACATTTATCGATGTTTCAAGGTCCCTAGAATCTAAATCGAAGATTTGGAGAGAATTTCTGTGTGTGCTTGGGTACGTATGCAGGGTCGTACTAAAACAATTTTTAAAAATGTGAAAATTTCGATTGACCTCAAATATCTCACGAACTAATAACGCTAGAGCCTTCAATTCAATTTTATATTTTAGAGTACGAAGTGATGCCAAATACATTTTATTTTGGAAAAAAAATCTGTCAACTATTCTTTTTTTAATTTAAATAAAAAAAAAAAAAACTAAAGAAAAAATTGTTGTCACTTCGAATATTTTACGAAGATATAAGGAAAAATTTTATGCAACGAAGAATAACGTTTTTGAAATTTCGTAAAATTTTGAAAAAAAAACCTTAGTAACTGTTTTTTTTACAAAAAAATAAAAACCTTAATAAAAAAAATGAAGTTAAAGTTGGTAAAAATTGATTAACGACTCCAATATATGTATTACCAAAATTAAAGATGGTGTCTTCAAAATAATTTTATCTTATACAAAATATTGTTTTTATTGTTTGAATTTTTAGAAAATTCCAAAACTGTTTAGCAAGCAATCTACAAAAAGTACTTCGCAAAATTGGTAGAAACTGATGTTCGGTTCGAATATCTCGAGAGTAGATGAAGGTATTGACTTAAATAAATGAATAAATATTGTTGCTAACTTTATAAGAATTCAATTGACAACTTTGATTACAAAACACGAAAACCTACAAAAACAACTAAAAACTTCATTCCCTTTCGGTATACCATTTTTGTTGTCCATATGTCAAAAACCAGTAGAGGATATATACTTGAAATAAATGTTGTTGAACAGAAAATAACATCAACAAAATACAGAAAGGACTATCCAAAAAATTTCTGTTTTTTTTTTTTGCTATAGCCGTTTTTAAAAAAAGTATGTAAACATCGACCCAAATATCTCACGAACCAATTACGCTAATGACTTCAATTACATTTTAAATTATATAATGCGACGTAATATGTACCAAATTATAATAATTTTGAAAAAAATAATTTAATTATTGTTTTTTTTTACTGACGACAAATTTTTGTCACCTCGAATATATTACGAACAAAGAAAAGATATTACCTCCAGAATAATTGTTTGCAAGAATAACGTTTTTTAGATCTGGTAAAATTTTGAGAAAAATCAGAGTAACGGTTTTCTGACAAAAAATAAAAAACCTAAAAGAAAAACGAAACTTAAAGTGTATAAAAATTGATTCGACTCGAATATCAAAGCTTATTTTTTTTCATAAAACATATTATTTTTAATAATTATTACGACGATGGACCCAGAATAAATGAAGCTATTGACTACAAAATTATTTCATTCTATGCAAAATTTTGTTGCTAATGTAGGTAAATGTTCTTAGAAAAATGCAATGCAAAATGCAAATCTTTCAAAAAATGCCATTAAAATTGATAAAAATTGTATTTCGACCTCATACATATTTTATTATATTCAAAATATGTTTGCTTTCTTAGAAAAAATCAATTGAAAACCTACTAAAACAACAACAAAAAAACTGATAGGAAATGGTTTTCGACTCGTTATTCTTCGTTGCACAAAATTCTTTTGGAGATAATATCATTTTTTATTCGTAAAATTTTCGAGGTGACACATTTTTTTCAGTTTTTTTGACTTATAAAAAAAACGTAATTGGATTTTTTCAAAAAATATACTTGTTTGGTATCACGTTTCAACATATTATATAAAATTTAATTCAAGTCTCTAGCGTTTTTGGTTCGTAAGATATTTAGGGTTAACCAAAATTTTCACCTTTTTTTAAACTGCTATGGTAAAAAAAACCACCCACGCAATTTTCTTGAGAGCTCTTCCTGCATCTTTCTGCCTTATTATCTGTATAACAAAATTTATTTGAAGTCGATATCCCTTCTGGTTCTTGAGCTATGGACGACGAAAATAACGTCGCGAACGTACGGACGTACGGACGTACGAACGTACATACATACGTACACACGTACGCACAGACATCTCTCTAAAAATCTTTTATTTCGACTCTAGGGGCCTTGGAACGTCGAGAAATGTCAAAATTTTCAATTCGACAAATCGGACCCATTACAATAACTACCTATGGGAAGTTAAAAATTGTGAATTTGCGATTCTTTGCAAAATACAGTGTTGGAACAAATAAATAGAAACATATATCTTCATCATTTTCAATACACGATTTTTTTTTAGCAATTAAGTCTTTTGTCGTTAGTGCTTCTTTTTTTTACCGTACCTAAAGGTGCGTGTCCATTTGAGAGTAAACGTGCTGCGAGTCGCTCTCAAGCTGCTCTCGAGAGCGATCTCGCAAGTGGACATAGTCTGGAGAGTAGCTCGTGGAGAGTTGACTAATTACTCTCGACATTCGATCTTTTTGAAAGTCACTCGCAATTGGACACATGTGTTTACCACTATCCGAGATAAGCTCTCGGAATACCAACACAGTTCGTATTTTGCGAGTAGCTGTCGAGAGTAAACATGGCAAAGCAGTGGAAACTATGTCTTTTTTTCATATAAATTTGATTTGAAAATACATTTTTACCTTCCCATAGGAAGTTATTGTAATGGGTCCAATTAGTCAAATTGAAAATTTTGTCATTTCTCGACGTTTCAAGATCCCTAGAGTCGAAATAAAAGATTTTTAGAAAGATGCCTATGAGTGCGTGTGTACGTACGTTCGTACGTCCTTACGTCTGTACGTCCGTACGTTCGCGACGTTTTTTCGTCGTCCATAGCTCAAGAACTAGTAAAGATATCGACTTCAAATAAATATACAAATAATAATACAGAAAGGGATCTCAAGAAAATTGAGTGGGTTGTTTTTTTTTACCATAGCAGTTTAAATAAAAGGTGAAAATGTTGGTTAACGCTAAATATCTCACGAACCAAAAACGCTAGAGAATTGAATTAAATATTATATTATATATTGTAACGTTATACCAAACAAGTATATTTTATGAAAAAAATCCAATTAACGGTTTTTTTATAAATCAAATAAAAACTGAAAACAAATTTGTCACCTCGAAAATTTTACGAATAAAAAATGATTTTATCTCCAAAACAATTTGGTGCAACGAAGAATAACGTTTTTAACATATTTTTTTAACAAATTTTGAGAAAAATCGAATTGACAGTTTGTTTTATAAAAAATAAAAACCTAAAAAAAAACATTACTCAAAGTTGTTACAAATTTAATTTTGACTCAAATAACTTTGCAAACATTTGAGGTTATGGCTCCCAACTTATTTTATTTTTTAAGAAATATTGTTTTCAACATTCGGTAAAATTTTGAGAAAAATCGAATTGACAGTTTTTTAACAAAAAATAGAAACTTAAAAGAAAATTTAACAAAAGTTGGTAAAAATTCATTTCCGACACAAATATCTTTTTAAAAATTTGAGATTATGGCTTGCAAATAATTTTAACTTATAATAAATATTGTTTTCAACATTCATTTTCGATATTCTGTAGTTTTTTTTTTAATAAAAATCCATATTTTCAAAAAAAAAAAAATCTACAAAAAATAGTACGCAAATTTGGTAAAAATTGATGTTCGCTTCTCGATATCTCGTGAACAATAGAAGATATTGACTTTAAATTAGATTCATTCATCCAATTTGTATTTATTTATTTAAAAAATAAATTTTTTTAACAAATGCTACTAAAATTGGTAAACAATTTTTTTCGACTAAAAATCTCGTTTAAAAACAGATTTTGAAATCAAATTATTTCATCAAATGCAAAATGTTGTTGGTAATTTTTAAATCTTTTAGAATAATTCAACTAACAAATTTTTTAACAAAACACGAAAACCTACAGACCTTTTAAGCAAGGCAAATCGACAGACGGGATGGGAAGTTATCAGTGTGGATAAAATACATGTCCAACTGATAATATGCTAGCAGAAGAAATCTATCAAGTGGACACGATTATGAGAGTACTCTCAGCAAGAAAACTCTCAATATTCTAGCAGAGAGCTCGCGATAGCAAAACTTCTAAAATTTGGCTCGCAAATGGACAGTCTCCCGAGAGTTGCTCTCGAGATTTAACTAGCAGAAGTACTCTCAAATGGACACGCACCTTAAGAAAAGAATGCTTTTAAATGGTAAAATTGTTTTGTGGAAACAACTTTTTAATAGAAACAAGCTATTTTAAATGTTATTCTAACGTAAGGATCAATTTTTTTTGTATGCAAATAGGAGTTTTGAGTTTGTTTATAAGTTTGTCAGATGTTCGATACTCAACAACATTTTTGGCACGAGTACGATAACTTTGGCGCCAAGATATAATAATTTACTATGGAAAGGGGGTCTATCTCCCCCCGTTTAGGCGGTAGGGGCAATTTAAAAAAAATATTATTTAAAATGGAAAAAAATAATTAAAAAATAACGGTGATACTTACAATTAAGTTTTGTACATTTTTTTAAAGCCAACATTCTGTTTTATTAGCCAGTTTTTAATTCAAGTCAAAACTATGCGTAGTTTTTGAAAAATTTAATTTTAAACTCAAAATTTGAGTAAAAATAGTTAAAAAAAGGTTTAAAGTGTAATTTTTCAACATTTCAAGATTATCTACCATTGTTTTTATTTCAGAATTTATTGCTCTTATTTGTTTTTGATCAAAAACTGAAAACTAGATGATTTTATGTCTTTTAGTTTTTGAGAAAATTAAAAATAACCACAACTACTATTTTAATTTAATTCTTTTTTTTTTTTGCTTGAGTGGTCTTATTTTGATAGTAACAATGGTAGGTGCGAGTTTGGGTGTATGCAACAGTAAGGTGTGCGAGTTTGGGTGTATGCAACAGTGGGACCTGCTTGGGAACACTATAGGATTTGGGGTGGGTGCAAGTTGGAGTGCGTGCAAGGTGGGGAGGGGGCAAGGTTCGGTGGGTGCAAGATGGGGTGCATGCAAAGTTTCTTTTGCATTTAAATAAGCTGGATTTAAGAAAAATTAATTTACCCTAGGTGTATCTTAATCCATATTCGATTATTACTATCAAAATAAGACTACGTCAGAGTTGCAAAAATTCCAATATCAATTCAATGCATTACTCAAAATTTTTTTAATGGATATTGTGCTTGACTGAAATAAAATATATAATGCTAATTGTACATCTATGAATTACCCATTAAAAATTTAATTTATTGCCATCAATATTAAACTAAAAATAAAAAATTATTTTATTGCAAGTTTTTTTGAATTAGTAAATAAATATTATTTTATTGCAAGTTCAATTGAATTAAAATTAAAAAATAACTTCTATTCAAAATGAGCTACAATTTTTTAATAAATTAATAAATAAAAATACGTATTTTTATTTTAAAAGTTTTGCATTGGAAAATAATATTTTAATTTGATAGAACACAATTAAAAAATAACATTAAATAATTAATGCCATACGGTAACATTGAAAAATAAAATTTAACAAATAATTAAAAAAAAAAAAGAATTAAAAATTGAAAAATATTTTCTAATTTATTCAAAATGCATTATAAAATTCAATGCATTATTTGCAACTCTGGACTACGTAAATACTCAAGCAAGGAAAAAATAATTTAATTAAAAGATTTTTTTTTGGTAATTTTCAATTTTCTCAAGAACTAGAAGACATAAAGTCATCTAGTTTTCAGTTTTTGATCAAAAACAAATAAGATCAATGAATTCTAAAAAAAACAGTAGATTATTTTGCAATAAAATAAGTACCTGAACTACACTGTGATAATTTATGTTTGTATTTTTAATTTATTAGTCTCTTGTTTTTAATGTTAATTTATTAACTAGTTTAAATTTTTTTTTCGTTTTCATAAGATTTAAATAAGATTTAAAAAACAAAACAATGTAAAATACAACAACAAAAAAACAACATATCATAATAAAACCCCTGAAGAAGTCGTGAGTAGCGACGAAACGTTGGGTAAAAGATGGAATAAAGTTTTTTATTTGCATTTGAAATCAATTGACCAAAATAGCCTGCATTACCAAACATAAATCTACAGATAATTTGAAAGTTTTGAAAAACTACACTTTAAACCTTTTTTTTAATTTTTTTGCATACATTTTTAGTTTAAAACAATTTTTTTCAAAAACTATGCATAGTTTTGACTTGATTTAAAAACAAGCTAATAGACAAAAATGTTGGCTTTAAAAAAAGGTATAATACTTAATTGTAAGTATTACCGTTATTTTTTAATTATTTTTTTTCCATTTAATGTACATATTTTTTTAAATTGCCCCTACTGCCTAAACGGGGGGAGATAGACCCCCCTCCCATAGTAAAAATGCTTGTTTTTAACTGTTCTATACAAATCCGTCATTAAACTTTGTCGCCAAAGTTATCGTACTCTCCCCTTTTTAAAAGTCATCTATAATTTTAATAAACATGGGTCGTAGATTACATTATACTCATTTTGAACGCGAAGTGATGAAAAAACTAAGACAAACTGAGAAAACGATGGTTGAAATTGCGAAGACCTTAAAGTGGTCCAAGAAAAAAGTATTTAAAGCTTTACATACATTCAAGCCCAAAAGAAGAAACAATATGAAGAAACGCGATGAACTTCTTTGCGTTTTGATACACTATTGGTAAGAATATGTAAGAAGAAACCATTTCTTTCTTTAAGAGAACTCAAAAATGAATTAAACAGACCAGTGACAGCTAGAACAATTATAGAAACCGAAAAATAGAAGCAAATCTTCCTGGTAGAAGTCCACGAAAAATGCCTTTTTTGAGCAAGAAAAACATTACACAAATGGCTTGCCTTTGCAAACAAACACTTACACCGTTTTTATTGGAATAAAGTTTGGTGGTCGAATGAAACGAAGATCAATTTGTTTACTTCCGATAGAAAAATGTATGTGGGAAGGCGAAAAAACAAGGAGTTTAACTCAAAACACACACTGAAGGCAGTGAAATACGGTGGTGGAAATATATGTATGTACATAGGTCCAATATTTTGGATCAAAGATTAGATTTGCGCTGTGGATTATGTGCACATCTTAAATTCAGTTATGCTACCATTAACTGAAGAGGAGGTGCCAATCAAATGGGAGTTCATGCTGGATAATGACCCGAAGCACCCCTCCAAATTGGGTAAAAAATACTTACAACAAAACAAAATCAATTTTATGGAATGACCCTCACAATCTCCCGACCTAAACCCAATTGAGCACTTATGATGGGGTATCCTAAAGCGAAGGATCACAGATTGTAAAACCAAAAAGAAAGACGAGTTGTTGTTGTTGGGTACTCCATACCCGTAGACATGGAGACGTAGACATCATCTAATTTTCAGTTTTTGATCAAAAACAAATAAGAGCAATAAATTCTAAAATAAAAACAGTAGTAGATAATCCTGAAGTATTGAAAAATTACACTTTAAACCTTTTTTTAACTTTTTTTACTCAAATTTTGAGTTTAAAATTAAATTTTTCAAAAACTGTACATAGTTTTGACTTGATTTAAAAACTGGATAATAGAACAAAATGTTGGCTTTAAAAAAATGTAATTGTATTACCATTATTTTTTAACTATTTTTCTTCCATTTTAGGTAATAATTTTTTTAAATTGCCCCTCCCGTCTAAAGATAGACCCCCCTTCCCATAGTAAAAAATGCTTGCTTTTAATTGTTCTTAAAAAATCTGTTATAATATCTTGTCGCCTGAGCTATCGTACTCTTGCCGAATAAGTTATTAAAAATCTATCCGTGTAGTTTTTATTGTCCAATAAACACGAAGCATGTTTCTATTATTTTTTCCATCACTGTAGGTATCACTAAATTTTGCCAAATAACTGAAAACATTTCTTTAGCTAGCCATACACGATAGAGCCAAAGAGCCAATTGGACCGGAGCCGATTGTGGCCGTGTGTAGGGAAACTGATATAGCCATCTATCAACTATCGAACTATCATATTCTATCTCAAACAATAATTTAAGAAAACAAATTCTTTATTTCTCTTTCCTTCTTTTTTATTTTTTCTGGATCAGTGCCAACTTTTTTATATGGGGTTATTATTTTCGGCCTTGTTTTTCTGCTCAAAATGTTCATAATTTTAGCATATTTTTCTAGATAATTGAAAGGAAATTTTGAATTCACTTTATTAAAACCCTTTTTCAAGTTTGAATATTATCCAAATAAGCATATTTAAGCTTGTTCTAAAAATGAAAAAGAGTCTAGGATGCGACCCACCCTGATAACTTCCCATCCCGTCTGTCGATTTGTCTTGCTTAAAAAATGTTAGGTTTTCGTGTTGGGTTAAAAAAGTTGTTAGTTGAATTATTCTTAAAAATTTTTAAATTACCAACAATATTTTTCATATAAAGAAATAGTTTAGTTTGAAAATCTAGTTTAATTAAATAGATTTTTAGTCGAAAACAAATTTTTACCAATTTAGGTAGCATTTCTTAAATTTTTACAAATTGGATGAATGAAATTAATTTGAAAGATATCCAGCACCGAACATCAATTTTTACCAAATTTGCGTGCTATTTTTTGTAGATTTTATTTTTTTATGAAAAAACGGACAATTGGATTTTTATAAAAAAAACTACTGAAATAAAAAGAGTTTGGAGACAATATTTTTAATTTTTGAAAAGCTATTTGAGTCGTAAGTAAATTTTTACCAACTTTTAGTATTGTTTCTTTGTTAGGTTTTTTTTTTGTAAAAAACTTGTCAATTAGATTTTTCTCAAAATTTTAAAAGCAGTTTAAAGCCAATATCTCAAAGTTTTGAAAACATATTTGAACCGAAAATCAATTTTTACCAACTTTTATTAATTTTTTTATTAAGGTTTTTATTTTTTGTTAGAAAACTGTCAATTCGATTTTTCTCAAATTTTTTCCAAATGTTGAAAACAATATTTCTTATAAGCTAAAATTAGTTGGAAGCCATAAATTTTCTTTTAAGTTTTTATTTTTTGTAAAAAAAACTGTCAACTCGATTTTTCTCAAAATTTTACAGAATGTGAACAACAATATTTTTTAAAAGATAAAAGTAGTTTAAAGCCAATGTCTCAAATTTTTGAAAAGTTATTTGAGTCGAAAATCAATTTTTACCAACTTTTATTAATTTTTTTGTTTATATTTTTTGTAAGAAAACTGTCAATTACATTTTTGTCAAAATGTTACTGAATGTTGAAAACAATATTTTTTTAAAAAATAAAATTAGTTTAAGGCCAATGTCTCAAATTTTTGAAAAGTTATTTGAGTCGAAAATCAATTTTTACTAACTTTTATAAATTTTTTGTTTTAGGTTTTTATTTTTTGTAAAAAACTGTCAATTCGTTTTTTTCTCAAAATTTTACCAAATGTTGAAAACAATATGTATTTCTTATAAGATAAAATTAGTCAGCCATAATCTAAAATTTTCGAAAAGATATTTAAGTCCAAATTCAATTTTTACCAATTGTTTTTTAGGTTTCCATTTTTTATAAAAAAAATTGTCAATTCGATTTTTCTCAAAATTTTACCAGATGTTGAAAACGTTATTCTTCGTTGCACAAAATTCTTTTGGAGATAATATCATTTTTTATTCGTAAAATTTTCGAGGTGACACATTTTTTTCAGTTTTTTTGACTTATAAAAAAAACGTAATTGGATTTTTTTCAAAAAATATACTTGTTTGGTATCACGTTTCAACATATTATATAAAATTTAATTCAAGTCTCTAGCGTTTTTGGTTCGTAAGATATTTAGGGTTAACCAAAATTTTCACCTTTTTTTTAAACTGCTATGGTAAAAAAAACCACCCACGCAATTTTCTTGAGAGCTCTTCCTGCATCTTTCTGCCTTATTATCTGTATAACAAAATTTATTTGAAGTCGATATCCCTTCTGGTTCTTGAGCTATGGACGATGAAAAAAACGTCGCGAACGTACGGACGTACGGACGTACGAACGTACGTACATACGTACACACGCACGCACAGACATCTTTCTAAGAATCTTTTATTTCGACTCTAGGGACCTTCGAGAAATGTCAAAATTTTCAATTCGACAAATCGGACCCATTACAATAACTTCCTATGGGAAGTTAAAATTAAAAAAATAATCAATCTGTCAAAGTGGCTGTGGCTTGGTCGTATGCCGGGCAAAGGTCCAAATGGCTTTGAGCCCTATTACTGATATCAACACAACAAAGGCAAAATTAAGTGATGTTTCAACATTTTTCTATGATTTTAGTCTGTACAGAATAGATAAATTGTAATATATAAACCCAGATACTTTTTGGGTTTATATATTACAATTTATCTATTCTGTACAGACTAGAATCATAGAAAAATGTTGAAACATCAGATACTTTTTTGAGGCGTACCCGTGGCATGATGGTTAGTGCGTTGGACTGTCATGCGAGAGGTCTTGGGTTCGATCCCTGCCTATGCCATCTAAAGTTTTTTTCACGGGTACTGCCTCTTGCGAGGAATTGACAAATTCTCCAAGAGTAATTCTTGTCATGAAAAGTGCTTTCTCAAATTGGCCGTTCGGATTCGGCTTAAAACTGTAGGTCCCCTCCATTCTTGACAACAGTACTCGCACACCAGGAATGGTTGAGAGTTGTAAGTCACTAGGCCCTAGTTCTCAACGGACTGTTGCGCCACCCGATTTATTTATTTAGATACTTTTTTGTTGGCTTGTGTAATTTATATAAATTAAATTTTACAAATAAGACTTTTATTTGATGCTAAATTTATTTTAGATATTCTTTTACTTCGCAAGATAGAAGCATTTATTTCGAGAAAACACTCTTTGTTTAAAACTGATATGTTAAAAAATCTCAGATTTCCCATGAACTATTTTTCACCTTTATAACAAATGAACGCTCATGGCCAAAAATAAGTAATACCCCTCAAAGTTTATAGAAGCAATTTAAGGAAAAGGTGCCGTCTCCCCAAATTTCGGGCCCTTACAGATGTATCATGCATCTCTTATCAAAAATTTCAACCCTGATAAACAGAATATTAAGGTACCTAGGATATCTTTTGTAGTTGCAAAAAGAAGCATTCTATAAAAAGCTAGGAAAACTATAGACGAAAGCTTTTTATACTTTCCTACATATATCTTATATTAATTTCATATTGTTATGTTGCAATAAAATATTTATTTATCGAAATAGAAAATTATGGAAATAATGCTTATCAAATTAAAACTTACCGGTTAATGAAAGTCAAGAATTTCGTTCGAATCCCACTCAGATCACACGCACAAAGTCCTGAACTCCATTGTTTTTTCACAAATTATTTTAAATTTACTTTTTGCATTAATTACTTTAAATTAACTTTTTGAATTAATTAGTGTTATATTTAGTAATTCTTTTCTATTTGTATTACACTTTTGAACTCTTTGTTTCCCGTAGAAAATAAAAATTACAAATTTAATATTTAAATGACGTTTCACTTACCGAAAAGTTCACCACAAACTACAGTAAGTGTGACAAGCACAGCTCTCCCCAATAATATATTTTACCTTTGTTATCCCATCACTGGTGAACGAGAACGAATAAAACAATTTTGCTAATTCTTTTGTATTGCATTTATTTTGGAGCAGAGAGAAAATACTAATAGGGAGAGCCAAATTTCCTCGTCTCCGACCTCTCGACCCTTTTGTTTATCTATTAAATAAAGTGTTGAATTCCTATCGCTATCGGTGTACTGTACACATGGAGGCACATCTTTCTTGCATATGTTTTTGTCCTCACATTTATAATATTGAGTTAATACACTTACATAAATGTAAGTTGGAGAGCAACATCACAGATTCACAACTTGTGAGCTAAAAAAGGAGCACCGTCGAATTTGACTCCTAAAGCAAAGGTTTATATGAAAGAAAAAATTAAGAAAGGTTCAGACACTTAGATGAGTTTTTACTCACCGCTTAAAAATGTTCTTTAATGTTTTGTATAGGTGGCTAGTAAAATTTAAATATCATAATGTGTATTTTAAACTTACATTTACAGATTTCAATTGCTGAAGTGCTAAATTATTGTTGTCCAGCAAGGTATGGTCTAACTATTTAATTTGTATGACTCCCTACATATGAAAGCATTCCAAGATTCCAACAGTTTTCTAAATATGCCATATTTAAGAGCTAAAACACAATTGTTTACAGGGTTTTTGGTGCATTTCACGCAGAAATGTAAAAAATTGTTTTGAAACGTAGCTTTTTTTCGAAAAATAAAATATACTTTTCTTGTTTCCATTTCTATTAATGCAAAGAACGCTGCAAAAATTCAAGAGAGACGATGTGATATGAAGAACTGTCGGGCTTTTTTTGACTTAGTTTTTTCGGACTCAATTTTCGCAAGTCTATTATTACCAGCGCTATCAGTCTGCTTACTCGTATTTTGACCTTAAAGGAGTCAACAAAACTTTAAAGTTGTAGAGAGAAAAATGCTTGGTTCTTGAATTTGAGGATATAGGTGCATTTAAGTACATAATTTCTCAGAAAATTAAATAAAAACAAATTAAAGTAAACAAATAAGTTGGGAAGAAAATTTTATGTGGCACTCAAAAATTACACGTTCCAGAATCTCTTTTCACTTCAAATCTCAAGAGATTCAAAGCTTTTATATAAATAAATATGAAACGTTTATTATGTTTTTCAATTAGCCATTAGTTTAACAAAAGTGTCACTTTTGCTGTTTTTGGGACATTTATATTATTGAAATTCGTCTTTAAATCTCAGTTCTAGAGCATCCAAAGCAAATTCACTTCAAAAGTAGATTTATTTATTTTTTTAAGATCTTTAAAGATATTTTGTATTCAACAGAAAATCAAAGTTGAAATAAATAAAATGCACGACTGGGTCTAGAACTTGCTAATGTCTTCCAAAAAGTCTGTTTAAAAATATTTCCTATATTTTAAGATTTAAAAATGTAACTTATTTTTTTTTCGAAAATCATTTTAAATTTTATCTTAAAAATATTTTTGGTAAGCACTAAATAAAGTGCTTATAGATATACATTTTACATTTAAATTTCGTTATCGAGTTTTGTAAACAAAATTAATATTTTTTTAAAAATAAAAAAATGACATTTTTGATAATCAAAAATCATGATCATTAAATTTGATAAAAAAAGAAAAAGAAAAAGAAGATTATTGAAATCGGTCCATTAGTTCTTGAGAAACCTTTTTTTTATCTTTTGTTCTTGAGAAACTTTAAAAAAATGAAGGTTTTATGAAGGGTACCCTTCTGGAGCAATACCAAAATATGTTTTTCTTGTAAAAAGAAGCCAATTAAGAATACAAAATTTAGAGAAAGTTTAAAAAAAACACATATTTTTAAATTGACGATTTCTTATTCAAGGCTTCTTCTTAATAACCTTTATTTTTCTTAGAAACAATTTTTATGTAAATAATTAAAAGCATTACCTACTTAAGTTTTTTTCAAATTCTAAATTGAGTGAAAACAAAAATTTGAATTGTTTTTGACAGAAAACCGCTTTTTGGTGAATTTCGTTAAATTACTAACAAATCTTTAAATGAAATCTTTACTTAAAAAACTTTCGAAAAGAGACCGGAGAGCTTTATGGCTCATATGAACCTCCCCCTTCCCTGGATCGTCCATTGGTCAAAAGTTGATGAATTTGTGCTGTGTTTTTGGAATAGGGCTGAATATCCGATTCATATTATGTTCTTGGCCCAGTCTTCAGTTTAAAGTAGTACTTTTAGCAACAAAGTGGAAGTAAAATACAAATTTTGTTTTCATATGCAAAAAAAATAATAATTCAAAATATAAAGGGGGTCGTGTCCATAATCGCAATACGATTAGTTTTGAATTAAAGGGAATTCCTTTGAAAAAAAAACAAAGAAATTATCTCCCAAGAAGGGGGGGGTGTTGGCGTCATGACTCCCACGTTCCCCCCCCCCACCTGGATCCATTGGTTCAGACAACATAAAGTGATCTGAAGGTAAGTCAAGTTTCTAATATCTGATTAATTTTAGTGGAAAGATTTCTGGAAATATATGGTTTTTTTCCAGATTTCCTTTAAAATTTGATTTTTTTTTGTCCACGATTGGAATGATTTTGTTTTGTTGTCATTGTTTTAGTGTAACTTCGTGTACGTGCTAACGAGCGCGGTAAAGCTGTCAAATTTCCATCTAAAAATTTTTTTTATAATTTTATCAGTATAAATGCAAAAAAGGGTTAAATCTGCCGAAAAATCCAGATCTTCAGATTTGATCTTAAATCAAAAATAAATCAATTTATTTTTCCCCATGGAATGCAAAATAAAGGGGAAATTTGTGTTGACAGATCTAGATACAAAATAAATTGATTTATTTTACCCATGGAAAACCCCATTAGTCAAAAAACTTGCCGGATTATCATCAAGTCAAGACTACTTATGTCAAAATGAAAAATTATCATGTTTTATTTTCATTCAAATAAAAGCTGAACTTTATTTATATTCTGCAAAAGTTAATTTAATGTTTTGTGTAAAAGGGTTTCTTTTAAAATTGGAAAAATCATATATACTATTTCTATACAATACAAAATACAACTTACAATGAATTTGTCTAAGGAATTTATTTGTAAATTATAATTTTTTTAGTACTTTTTGTGAGATGAACTGAAGGTAGATAGGTTAGTGAAATAACTTCAAATAATGTGGTTGACTGCAAATGAAGTTCCTTGCGCTGTCTGAACCTGTCTATTTTGTTCTGAATTTAAAATTTTTTGGAATTGTAACGTCAAACTTGTAAGTTGTTGTCATTTCTGGTATACTAATTTTTGGGAAGTATTCTTTTAACAAACATTGAGCCGTTTCAGACAACATAAAGGCATTCTTTGAACCTAAGTGTTGACCAAAGCAACTAGTTTTTTGGTCAAGTGTCATAAGCTAATAAGCTTCAAACTCGGAACTTTCGTTAACATCTAGTACTTTCAGTCGATCGTGGCAAGATTTGTATTTTGTAATCAAATTTGACAAAGAACCCTTTTTCACAAAACGTTAAATGGAATTGTGTAGAAAACAAATAAATCAAAGAGTAATAAAATTAAACTTTCAGTTGAATGAAAAAACATGATCAACTGTCATTTTGACATAAGTAGACTTGGGGCCCCCGCAGACTGCAGACTTTTTATCGGCCGATAGTTTGGTCGGCTTCTTAATCAGTATGGAGAGGAATGCATATGCGCACACTACAATGCATATGCGCACACTACAGCGATTCAGTATCGGCCGATAAAAAAGTTTGATGGGCTAACCGATTCCATTCAAACTAATCTGTCGGCCAACTATCGGCCGACTGTTTAATCAGTATTGGTGCATACACGCCTGCGCATACATACATGACGATTGTTTAGTCGGCCGATGGTTCAGTTCGCTCTGTGATTTGGCGTCGTGTGCGTGTATTTTGAATATGGCGTCGCCCAAATCACAATTGTTGATTGTAGAAAGTTCCGTCGAAAAGTTGAAAAGTCGGCCGCCTGTTGGATAGTCTGCTTCCTGTTCACCGACTAAACTTTTTAGTTGGCTCGGTGTGCGCACTTTCAGCCCAACCCGACTAAACTATCGGCCGATAAAAAGTCTGCAGTCTGCGGAGGCCCTTGACTTGATAGTTAGGGAGATTTGTCTTGACTAACTTTAAAGTCAACTTTGCAATAATGTTGCCTTAATTGGAATGTAATTTTTTGGCAGCTAGCCAATCAGACACTAGAAACTTGACTTACTTTCAAGTCCCTTATGTTTACTTAAACTACCTGAAGGAGGGTATTGATCTATACGTGCCAAAAATTAAATGTTTCAACACATCTAAACCTCCTTGGTATAACAGACAGCTTATTAATTTAAATAATACAAAAAATAAAGCATACAAACTAATAATATCTCCTTTTCAACACGGTTTCGTTTCTGGTAGATCCACTTCTACAAACTTAGCTATTTTTAATAATTATGTAGTGAATGAAATGGAGAAGGGTCACCAAGTGGATGTTATTTACACAGATTTCGCTAAGACATTTGACAGGGTGCAGCACCATTATATTGAAAAATTGTGTTCCATCAAATTAAAATATTATTTTCCAATGCAAAACTTTTAAAATAAAAATACGTATTTTTATTTTATTTGGCAGACTTTCGCAATTATTAATTAAAATACTTTAAGTTTTTATTTCCATTTTTTTTAACCTGATTAATGTTATGACTTACGGTTATCACGCAGTTATAACACAAAAAACAACAATTATTCAAATATTATAATTTATTATTATTATTGTTCGACTGAAAAACGATTTTTTTTCAAAATTTATTTGTTAGTATCAGTCAATCTTCAACCTGGGACATTTTTACGTCAAGATTTCGAATATTAACTGAAATAAATAGTAATAATTGAATAAATTCCCACTAGGCATTGAATTAAAAAATTGTAGCTCATTTTGAATAGAAGTTATTTTTTAATTTTAATTCAATTAAACTTGCAATAAAATAACATTTATTTACTAATTCAATAAAACTTGCAATAAAATAATTTTTAATTTTTAGTTTAACATTGATGGCAATAAATTAAATTTTTAATGGGTAATTCATAGATGTACAATTAGCATTATATATTTTATTTCAGTCAAGAACAATATCCATTAAACAAATTTTGAGTAATGCATTGAATTGACATTGGAATTTTTGCAACTCTGGTAAGCGAACGGGAAAACAACAAATTTTTCGCACAATATTACTGTCTTGTTGCTGTTCTTTGAAAATTTGTTTTTAAATTTTATAACTGACAGCAAAAGCGAGCAATTTATTTAATTTATTGGAATTTCTATCAAATTTGAAATTTTTAATTTTTCTTTGGCTAAAATTCGTAGGTTGGGGAAATATTTTACTCTCTCGTGAGCGCTCTCTTTTACGAAAAACTACGAAATTTTTGAGTACGCGAACAGGATTTGGTTAAATTTCGTATTTTTTTATTAAAATTGGACTGTTTTAGGAGGGTACGCGAAGGGACCTAATATGTACATATTGATTCAAATCTATCAAATCCTATAATTGTTTCATCAGGAGTTCCCCAGGGAAGCCATTTAGGTCCGATCTTATTCCTCGTTTTCATTAATGACTTACCTAATGTACTTCAAAACTCAATGTGTCTCCTGTTTGCAGATTATCTGAAATTTTTTAGACGTACATACATAGGTATACAAAGTACAAGCGATTGCGATCTTTTGCAAAATGAAATCAAAAGACTTTCTGACTGGTGTAAGATAAATCAATTAAATCTGAACATTCCTAAATGTCAATCACTCTCTTTTACTCGCCGCCAATTTTCGATTGACAACAATAATTATAACATTGGAAATGATACACTTGAAAAAGTTTTTACAAAAAAAAGATCTTGGAGTTATTTTTGACCATAAATTGAACTTTCGCAAAAATATCGAATTTTTAGTTAACAAAGCGAATTCCGTGCTTGGTTTTATTTATCGAAACTCTGTTGCCTTATGTACATACATACATAATACGTATACATTGAAGTCTTTTTATAAGTTATGTACGGTCAGTTCTAGAATACTGCTGCATCATTTGGAATCCTTTTTATAACATCCATAACCGTAGAATAGAAGCAATTCAAAAAAGATTCACACGATATATGTTTAATAAATTAAGATGGAACATTGAAATACCCTCTTACATTGTAAGATGTCAACTTATTGGTATTCAGTCACTAGAGAACCGAAGGCAGATGTATGCGATAACTTTTCTTCATGACATCTTATCTTACCACATAGACTGTCCTTTTTTATTAGCTCTCATAGATCTATACGCTCCTTCACGTGATTTGAGAAATCGTTTCTTATTTCGCGTAAACGCTCATAGAGTAAACTATGCCTTCAACGAACCATTAACTCGAAGTGTTAGAGAAATTAATAACTTATCAAATTATATTGACTTTAATTTTCATATTAATAGAAATACATTCAAATAAATGCTCAATCTATTTTTTTTAACTTTCCATTCTTAGTTTATAATATAATATTTTTAATAAAACTTGTGTTATTCATTAGTCTATTTGAGTATACTGTTAACTCTAATCAATGGCGGATCCAGGGGGGGTCATAGGGGTCATGACCCCCCCCCCCCCCCTGGGAGATAATTTGTTTGCTTTTTCGTAGGAATTCCCTTCAATTCAAAACTAATCATATTGCATTAATGAATTGGATAGACCCCCATTATATTTTGAATTATTTATTTTTTGTGTATGAAAACAACATTTGTATTTTACTTCCTTAAACTTTGTTGCTAAAAGTACTACTTTTAACTGAGGAATGGACCAAGAACATAATATGAATCGGAAATTCAGCATATTCCAAAAACGCAGCACAAATTCATCAACTTTTGACCAACTGACGATCCAGGGGGGGTTCATATGAGCCATAAAGCTTATAGAGTTAAGTTGTATAAGTAAAGATTTCACTCTAATCTAAAGATTTATTAGTAATTTAACGACATTCACCAAAAAGTGGTTTGCTGTCAGAAACAACTAAAATTTTTGTTTTCAATCAATTTAGAATTTGAAAAAAATTTAGTAATGCTTTTAATTATTTTCATAAAAATTGTTTCTAAGAAAAAGAGCAAATATTCAGGTTCTTAAGAAGAAACCTTGAATAAGAGATCATCAATTTTATATTAAGTTGCCTTTAAATTCTATTATTAAATTTGTATTATTAAATTTTTTTGACACACACAAATAGTGAAAATTGAAGTGATTTTTACTGGCGACATATAGGAACTATATAGCAAGTTTTGCTTTAGTAAACAATTTCGAACTAGAGCTTTTAATCAAATATGACATTACGACGTCCGTTACGTCCGTCTGTTTGTCTTTCGTGACTCTTACAGACCAAACAATTGTGTTGATTGAAATTAAGGTTTTCAGCCGATTAGCGTAAGGCGTTTTTTTCATTTTATTAATACGAAAAATAACAGAAGTCCCCATGCAAATTTGTTGGTTAAAACATGTGATTTTTCTTAAACTTTCTCTTTTTGTGTTCTTAATTTGGCTTCTTTCTACAAGAAAAACTTTATTTTGTTTTTAACTTTTCTCAAGAACTAATGGACCGATTTCAATAATCTTCTCTTTCTGTGCAAGCTTTTTTTGACAATAAAATGATCAAATTGATGATGATTTTTTATGATCAATTTTTTTTTTTTTAATTTTTAAAAAAATATTAATTTTGTTCACAAAACTCGATATCTCAGAAAAGAGGTCAACATTTGTTGACGAAATTTAAATGTAAAATGTATATATATTTATAAGCTCTTTATTTAGTGCTTACCAAAAATGTTTTTAAGACAAAATTTCAAATTTAAAATGATTTTCGAAAAAAATAAGTCATTCTAGATTTTTTGACAAATAAAATGGCATTTAAATTTTTGAGAAAAACTTATTTTGCAGTACATTTTTAAATCTTAAAATATAGGAAATATTTTTAAACAGACTTTTTGGAAGACATTAGCAAGTTCTAGCGACCCAGTCGTGCATTTTATTTCTTTCAAAATTAATTTTCCGTTGAATACATAATACAAGATCTTAAAAAATTAAATAAATCTACTTTTGAAGTGAATTTGCTTTGGATGTTCTAGAACTGAGATTTAAACATGAATTTCAATAATATAAATGTCCCAAAAACAGCAAAATTGACACTTTTGTTAAACTAATGGCTAATTGAAAAACATAATAAACGTTTCATATTTTATCTTTGAATCTCTTGAGATTTGAAGTGAAAAGAGGTTCTGAACCGTGTAATTTTTGAGTGCCACATAAAAGTTTCTTCCCAACTTATTTGTTTACTTTAATTTGTTTTTATTTAACTTTCTGAGAAATTAGGTACCTACTTAAATGTACCTATATCCTCAAATTCAAGAACCAAGCATTTTTCTCTCTACAACTTTAAAGTTTTGTTGACTCCTTTAAGGTCAAAATACGAGTAAGAAGACTGATAGCAATAGTAATAATAGACTAGCGAAAATTGAGTCCGAAAAAAACTACGTCAAAAAAAGCCCGACAGTTCGTCAGTCTTGAATTGTTGTAGCGTTCTTTGTATTAATAGAAATGGAAACAAGAAAAGTATATTTTATTTTTCGGAAAAAAGCTACGTTTTAAAACAATTTTTTACATTTCTGCGTGAAATGCACCAAAAACCCTCTAAACAATTGTGTTTTAGCTCTTAAATATGACATATTTAAAAAACTGTTGGAATCTAGGAATGCTTTCATATGTAGGGAGTCATCCAAATTACATAGTTAGACCATACCTTGCCGGACAACAGTGTTCTAAAATAATTTGATAACTAAAGTTGTCATTTCAGCAATTGAAATGTGTAAAGGTTAGGTTAATATACTCGTACATGTATGTTTTTTAAATTTTGTTAGCCTCCTTTACAAAACATTAAAGAACATTTTTAAGCGGTGAGTAAAAACTTATCTAAGTGTGTGACCCACCCCTGATGAAAAGTCTGGATCCGCCCTTGACTCTAATTGATGTAATAAAGAAATAAATTAACATACGTATGGCGAATGATTTAAAACACATAGGTATTATTTGCTAAAATATTATATATTACAGATTTTTGAAGCACTTCCGATTATCAAAACCCGCATTTTTTCGGTTGTTGGTGGACATCAAAGATCGACTCAAGCCTACTAAGATATGTACAGCAATAGCGAACGTAATCAAACTGGCAGAGCTTTTCCGCAAATGCACTTTGCTATGTCCGGATTTGCTTCCATTAATGACACCAGCTTTTCCAATTATATTATTTTGGAAATAAATTAAAAAACATTGCATTTTTGTCCAAAAAATTATAAGAGTTGCTCTCAGCCGAACAGAAAAATGTAGACGACAAAGATCTACACCCTATTCGAAAATTTTCATTCACAATACCAAAATGTATTTTCGATGTTCGACTAACAATTAAAGTCGTTTATCGACAGAAAAGCGAAACTCGCCATAAGGGCCAATATTTCTGGACGTTCTCTCATTTTTTAAAAATATCAATATCATAACGTGCTGAACCTCGTATTTTATTTGATGCCACTTCTATTAATTAACGCACTGAGACCTTAAGTGGGCCATCTCCTTTACGCTTATTGCAAAGCACTCAATGAGCTTTCTTTGTGTTGCATTTTCCTTACCCAAAAGAAAGCAAATAAACGTTTTCCAAACATGATTCAATCTTAAGGAGTTAAGTAACTATTATTAAAAATTTAGTGTTTTTGAGATAACAATCAAGTCACAGTAAACCTTATCAATTAAATAATACTTCAATAAAGTAAGTTGGCCAACTGAAATTTGAAGTATGTATAACTAAAATTCAAATACATCGTAAGGGGCATCTTTTACGAATCCCGAAAAACCGTATCACGAAATCCGTTCGTAATGCAAAATTGTATGATAGTTTTTTTTTTCGAGATTCGTAAAAGTTTGTGATTACGATGGAATTCGTGAAAGGGCCGAGTGAGACGAAGTAGCCGGGCATACCTTTCACTATACTACCAAATTCCCACTTTGTAGATGAAATTTAAAACTAATTTTTATTGATTAATATTGTGTGTACTTAGTGAGTTTCATTCTTGGGGCAGACCAAGAAAAATCCTTCAATCGGAAAATGAATATTGATTTATTTTGAACTACAAATAAAAACCTTTATCTTCGCCAGCATTTGCAAATCCAAGATCATAAAACAAAAAGTCCAAATTCTAAAAGGAATACAAAGAAGAGCTTGAGTTTTTTATATAAATTTTATTTTTTTTTTTTTCTCAATAAAAATAAAAGACTCCTCAGACCTCGCTTTAGATTACTTTTGGTGCTTCAGCAACCTCCTCCAGAGGCTTGGATGGTGGAGGAATCTTGTATTCTGTCTCTGGGGTCTCGTAGACCTTCTCCTCCTTTGGCTCGACAACAGATACATTGTCTGGCAATGGCTTCTTGGGGCCAATCTTGTTCTTGGGATCGTAGGGCAACATGATTTTGACCTTAATACCCAACACTCCTTGACGCAACAGTACGTGACGAGTGGCGGTTTCGACGTAGTCGTTGCATGGATCTCCGGAATGGATCATCAAACCGTCGACGAACTTCATTGACTTTGCACGCTGACCACGCAACTTGCCAGAAACGACAACTTCGCAACCCTTGGCACCGGATTCCATGATGAAACGGAGCACACCATAGCAGGCACGACGGACAGCCAATCCTCCGGTCAATTTGTAACGGAGCGACTCAGCCTGAGCGATGGCGCAAAGACCGCGGGTAGCAACCTTCTCGGCGTAGAGTTCGATGCGACCGGCTTCAAAGTTGAAACGCTTCTGGACCATGGCGGTCAATTCACGGATGCGACGACCCTTCTCTCCCAAGACCTGTTGGGTTTTAGTGGCCATGATGATGATTTCTGTGCGGGAGGGTGTGACACGCACTTCCACACCGGAGTAACCATCTTCTGCGAGTTCACGAGTAAGGAACTCGTTAAGTTCAGCCTTGAACATGCCATCGGCAACAAACTATTTCAAATAAAAAAGCACAAAGTGAAACAAAAAATTATTTTATTAAAAATCTATGAAACACGAATTTTTTTTAGGTTAAGTCTCAAATTTAAATTGAAATTTTATCACTAATCCGACAAGTTTTTCACACAAATTTGGTGTCATTTTAAAGCTGTTGAATTGATTAATGGGTTTTGATAGATTTAGATTGGAATTTTTGGATTTTACCTTGCGTTTTTTGGAAATATTCAAACTCATATTTATTTTGTACGACTCTCACAGAACGTGGTCAAAAAGAAAGAGGGAGCTCAGCGTTATCGACAATATGGCGATTTCAGATACTTCATTAAACGATACTCGAAAGACTCGTGTCAAAGTAGTGTTTCAGTGATACCAAAATATCTTTTAGATTTTAACCTACTGTCGGTAGAGCAGTTAAATTTTTCTTAATGTCGGATTTTAACTTTTCTTTAGTTTTTCAAATAAATAAATACAACACCAAATACAAAAGTATTAACATTCTTAATAGAAACTGAAAAGAGTGAATATACAGCAGTAGAAACCAAACTTTATTAATTGTACATTGAACACTTCTAAAAACATAAACAAGAACAAACTTGAAGTGTGAAGTCCCAAATGTATGACAAACATTATCCCGAAGCGGAACAGTTCACCTCTGAGTTTACCTCTGCCAGTTTACCACCGGTGGAGGTAAACAGTCACGTACCGACATTATCCACATCAAAAAGTAAAAATTTCGATGGCGATGCGTTACTTGAATTCGAAATTTGAATGCCAAATTAAATTCACGCTTAAAGTGTATTTATCTTAAGGTCTTAAAGTTATGCGACATCCAAATTTTGTTTCCAAAATTACAAAAGCGAGATCTTATTTACACAAAGAACTTTTAGTAAAGTGTGGTAATTTAAAACTCATTTTATAAATATTCTCTTAGTGTGTATTATTTTTCGTGTATAGTTAATTTCATGCTAAGAATTTTTGTAAGAGAAGAAAAGTTGAATCGACAAAACCGTCAATTTTGATCGGAACAAATAACTATCACAAGAAAAAATTCACAAAGAAATGATTGTCACATATTATAATCATACATGTCATACACATAACGATTTTGTTATCATTTATCGGAAATCACCTGAACTGATACCATTATTCCACCATAGAATTAAGTATTAAAATGACATTTTATGCTAATATATTCTCATTACAGTTTGTTTATTTTTTAAATATTTGCTGCCAATTTTCCTCAAAGTACAGCATGCACTACCTTACCACTTGCAATACAAATCAAGCATCTACCAGTCATAATGAAAACTAATTTTAAGTTTTTTAAAAATTTTCATATAAGGAATTGGGATCTCAAATGTTTGTTTTATTACGTCATTAAAATTATAACACACAACTCACATCGAGTTACCTTTCAGTTTAAAAAGAAATTGGTCCTAATTTTCGAAAAGATATCAATGCAATTTGTGGCGGCAACTTTATTGCCATTACCTAAGCACACGTATACATTTGATTTTTTACACTTACTTGTAGGTCTTAAATAGCAAAGGTTTAAGATATTAAAGTGAGGAAACGCCAATCAATCATACAAAAAATGTTTTTTCTTTCAGTCCGGGAGTTATATACAGGAGGGTGACACCTAGTGACTCTTAAGCATCATTCACATGAGCGCGACCAACGAACGACGAATGAATTACAAAATGTGAGTTTATATACGTTTGAAGACATATTTCCAAACAAATTCTTAACAAAACGATAGCAATATAGTTTCTATTTGATTTATGATGCATACTTTTACTTTTCAATATCATATATTAATAAATTTAAGAAAACAAATTTATTCGTCGCGAAAAAAAATATAGTTGATACGAACTGTCAAACTTTATTCGCGTTCCACATTATCCACACTCGCAACGAATAAACAAATCGGGCGTTAGGTTAGGTTAGGTTAATGTGGCTGTGGATACAAAAACCACACACTTAGGCCAGAAGAAAGGCCCATTGTGATACCACATGAATCTAGAGAATTACTTCCCACTAGTCGAGCTTTTTATAAAGCGAAGGAGATATCTGATATCCTTTTTAGCTAGTTCACTGGGATCATCAAAAGAGTATTCACCCAGATGAAGTTTGCGTCTTCGTGAAAGAGCAGGGCAGGTGCAGAGGAGGTGAGAGATTGATTCTTCTTCCTCCTCGTCCATGCAGCTCCTGCAGAAGTCATTTGAGGCTACACCAAGTCGTATTGCGTGTCTGCCTATAAGACAGTGTCCCGTAAGGACACCTATTAGGGAGCTAATATGAAGTCTGCTTTGGGATAACAAGTCTTTAGAGCGCTTTAGGTCCAATGAAGGCCATATTTGTTTTGTGGCTGCGCATGTTGGTAAATTGTACCACCTAGAGTTTGCTATCTCGAAAGCTTTTTCTTTTAGCAGAAGTTTACATGTAGCTATCGGTATACCTATCTTCTCCCTTTCAGGTGAAATAGGTATGACGGTTCCATTTTTAGCGAGTTCATCGGCTCTACAATTTCCTGCGATGTCTCTGTGGCCCGGCACCCAGCATAGGTGAATGTTAAACTGCTGCGCCATCTCCATAAGAGATGATCGACAATCGAGGGCCGTTAGAGAGTTGGTTGAGACACCGTCAAGAGACTTGATAGCAGCCTGACTGTCAGAGAAGATGCGTATATCAGAAGTTGATATCACGTTTTCTCTTAGCCAGGAGAGAACCTCTTTGATCGCTAAAATGTCCGCTTGGAAGACGCTACAATGATTAGGGAGGCGGAATGAGATGCTTAGATTAAGCTTTTCTGAGTACATACCACTACCAACTCCCTCATTTGTCTTGGATCCATCTGTATAAAAATGGATGCTTTTGTCATCCAGGAGTTTTTTATCTTCCCATTCATCCCTTGATGGGATGGACACCTGGAAGTTTTTACCAAATTGGGGTTTTGGGATAGTGTAGTCTATGTACTTTGGTATAGAACCAAAGAGGTTCAGAATGATGGAGTGCCCAACATTGTTGTTGGTCCACTGAGATGAGGCGTTGAGTCTTATGGCTGTACTCGCTGCCACTTGTTTGCTGAAAATGTCGAGGGGTGTCAGATGGAGGAGAGTGTCCAACGCTGCTGAGGGTGTGGTTCTCAAAGCCCCGCTAATGCAGAGACATGCAGTGCGTTGGACTCTGCTGAGTTTGTCGCAATATGTGACTTTCTCCAGTGCAGTCCACCACACTGCAACCCCGTACATAAGTATTGGTCGGATGACCGATGTGTATAGCCAATAAGTTATGCGAGGTTGAAAACCCCATTTGTTTCCTATGGCTTTCTTGCAAAGGAAAAGAGCTGCTGTAGCTTTTTTAACTCTTTCCTGAATATTAGGTTTCCAACTCAATTTTTTTGTCCAATATCAGACCAAGATATTTGGCCTCATTGTTGAAAATTAGTGGTACACCTTTTATTGAGGGAGGTACAATTTCTGGGATCTTGTATTTACGCGTAAAAAGGACGAGGTCTGTTTTTTGAGGATTAATACTAAGTCCACAGTGATCTGCCCATCTAGTGAGCATATTGAGTGCGTTTTGGAGGAGGTCTCTCAGTGTATTAGGATGTTCTCCTATGACGGCGATAGCAACATCATCGGCATACGCAATCACTCTGTAGCCTTCTCTCTCAAGGGATATTAGTAGCTCGTTAACCACTATGTTCCACAGGAGAGGGGACATAACACCACCTTGCGGAGTGCCTCTACTGACAGACCTTTTCGCACAAAAATCCCCCATCTTAGAGTTGATGATCCTGCTTTTTAGCATTAGATTTATCAATTCACAGAGTGAGTATTCGACGTTTAGGGTCGTCATAGCAGAAGTGATAGCGGATGTGTCAACGTTGTTGAAAGCGCCTTCAATATCTAGGAAGGCCACCATAGTATATTGTTTTTGTTCTAGGGAATATTCGATAGTTCTTACTAAGGTGTGCAAGGCTGTTTCTACCGATTTCCCTTTGCAGTAAGCATGCTGAGACATCGATAGTCTCTTATCAATGCTGTTACGTATGTGGTTATCAATCAAACGTTCCAGAGTCTTGAGAATGAATGATGATAGGCTAATAGGTCTTAGATCTTTAGGGTTGACATGCGAACATTTGCCCGCCTTGGGAATGAAAACTACCTTTACTTCTCTCCATCGCTGAGGTATATGGACCATATCTAGACAACTCTTAAAAATCATCTCAATGATGGGCAGAGTTATGTCAGTCGTAAATTGTAACTCAGCTGGTATGATGTGATCTGGCCCTGGAGATTTGTAAGGTTTGAAACTATTCAGAGCCCAAGTCAATTTCTCTTTAATAACAAGACCTTGAGGAAAAGTTAAGTTAATACCCGACCCAGGATGGTTTGTTGTATTAACGTATTTGGAGCTATCAGGAAAGTGGGTGTCAAGTAGCAGGTTTAGCGTTTCTTCGCAAGAGTTAGTCCAAGTACCATCCAAGTTTTTAAGACAACTAGGCATGGTTGGATTTGTCGAGAGAATCTTCCTTATCCTTGATGCCTCCGAGGATTCTTCTATTGAGCTACAGAAGGATCTCCAAGAGGATCTTTTGGCTATTCTCAATTCCTGTTTATATTTTTTGAGGGATTCCTTATAGGAATCCCAGTCTTGTGGATGTCTAGTCTTTTTTGCACGATTAAAAAGCCTTCTACAGCCTTTCCGGAGTAAACCCAGTTCAGCAGCCCACCAATATGGTTTCTTCTTTCCCCTCACTGTAGTGAGGGGGCAGGCAGTTTCCATGGCTTTATTAAGGGCTGCTGTAAGCTCGTCGACTTTTTGATCGAGTTCAAAAGCGCATAAGGGCGGATCATAAAGTTCTGGTTTAATCAGATTCTTCAGAGTTGCCCTATATTTTGGCCAATCTGTTTTCCTATAGTTTCGGAATTGGATCGGTTTTGGAAACTCTTCAATAAGTGTGAATTGGATGTATCTATGATCGGAGAACGAGTGCTCCTTAGATACTCTCCAATTCAATATTTTATTTGAGAGATGTAAAGAGACAAGAGTCATATCTAAAACTTCTTGTCGATTTTTAGTAACGAAGGTTGGTTCACTACCTACATTACATACTACCAGATTAGTTGTTAAAATATAATCAAAAAGAGACTCACCTCTGTCATTTATATCGGTACTACCCCACGTAGTATGGTGCGCATTGGCGTCACAACCGATAATTATGTTGGTTTTAAGTCTTGTTGATTCAGCGACCGTCCTCTCCAGAGTGGTACCAGGTAGTGGGCCCTGGTGGTCGTGGCCCAAATACGCTGATACCAGCCAGTAGGTATGGTTGTCTATTACCATACTGGCTGTGGTGACGTCTTTATCACTGAAATTAGGGAGTAAAAATACGTTTAGATTACGTTTTACTAGTATGCAGGACCTTGGGTTACCTTTTCCTGTTACATATATCACGTAGTAACCAGGAGTTCTCAATCCTCGAACCAGGGATTTCACAATCCAGGGCTCTTGGATGAGAACGACATCTTCTCCAGTTTTTGTCAGGCGGAGAAGTAAGGAGGCCGAAGCCGTTTCGGAGTGTTGGAGGTTAATCTGTAGTATTTGCAGCATTTTGGCTACAAGTCGGCAGATCAACCTCCACCACTGTTGAATCCAGCTCATCCAGATCAGACGAAGAAGAACCTAATAGTTCATCTTCTTCCTCACTGGGGAGAACCTTGTCGTTTGAGTCGTCGGTCTCCATTAGGGATAAACCTTCGACGTTTTTAGAAGAAGACTGTGCTGCGACAGAAGAGGGCCCTGCCACATTCTCATCCACACCCAAGGATGGGAAGGTGATGTTAGCACTGGGACCCCCTACGTCTTGCGGCACAGCTTCTGATGCGGGCTCGGAGGAAGACTGTGCTGCGACAGAAGAGGGCCCAGGTACAACATCATCCACATTCAAGGAAGGGAAGGTGGTTGTAGCACCCCAACGTCTTGCGACACAGCTTCCGAAAAGGGTTGTGGAGGCTCGCATGAAGCGTCTACCTCATCTTTTTTGTAGATACGTAGCGTGATTGTCCCGAAACCGTATCTTATCACTCCCTTATCTCTCGCCAGAGAAGCCACAGAGTCTTTATTGATTACGATTATCGCACTTCGATAAAGACCCTTTGGCTCCTCCAGTTTCACGATCTTCCAGTCGTGACAAGGAAGGTCCGGGTTGCTAATCTTAATAATCTCGCGTATGTCATCCGGACATGAGGGTTCTTTAGGGATCCAAGCGCGAGCTCTTGGCCTGCATGGAATGTCTTCCTCGAGTTTTGCGCCTGGCCAAACTTCGCCCAGCATGCCGACAGCAAGCGTATAGAGATCGCGCGACCTCTGATCGTTACAAGCGATGAGCTTGACATGACCTTGATGCCAACCCTCATCGCTTGTTACAGGCGGTGGACCCGGATGATCCCGCATGACTTTTAAAAAGCCAGCCGAGAGCTTCAGATTCACCATCTGCCAACGGTCAGAAGTAATCGTGCCATCAATATTGCTCCTATCGATGACCGCAATTACGATCTTATTTGAATCCTTAAGCACATCACTAAAAGGTTTAGTGAGAGGTACTCGAGGAATATTGGGAGTGCTGGTGTTTTGCACTTTGGGTTTTTTCGGGACGGGAGTGGACTCCTCCAAAGACCTTTGTCGCTTTGACGTGGAGTCGTGGCGACTAGTGTTGTCTAGAATGGATTTAGCCCACTCCAGCTTTTTGCTAAGGATGGGATTACTTCCATCCCCCAGTGTTGAACCAGAGGATTTTATAATCCTCATCGCATTCCGTCGTTGTTTATACGAGCTCCTAGGAGCATACTGGAGAGGTTTACTCTCTTTAGTAGTGGAAAGATCATTTTTCACGAACTTTCCACTACCGACATGAGGAAGCGTTTTCGCCAATTGTACATCCTGCACCGCACTAGAAGAAGGGCAGTGACTTGACACAGGCCCTTTTCCGGTGCTCGGCGCAGGAGTAACGACAGCCAGCGTTGCCGCCGAACTGCCGCCCGGTGTGGATACATCCTGCACCGCACTAGAAGAAGAGCAGCGACTTGGCACAGACCCTTTTCCGGTGCTCGGCACAGGAGTAACGACAGCCGACGTTGCCGCCGAGCTGCCGCCCGGTGTAGCTGGAATACCGGTGCCGGTTTGACGCTTTTGCTTCCAGTACTGTTTTTGTTTTTGTTTTTGGTTTTGTTTTTGATTTAAATTCATTATGATTCCCACGAGTAGCGAAGTAAAGGGGGGGTCCATCTGTGCAGAGATTCGCTTACACAGATAAGGCTAGCTAATCCGGAGGTCGCCTGGTATCCGGATACTCCGTTAACGACTGAGCTATTTTTAGAAATTGGGCCCTCAGCCTGGCTGATCATCGGCACGGGTCGTATAACACCTTAGATCCAGCCCAATTGGGAAGTTGAAGGGAAGGATATGTTTTGGAGCAGGAGAGACGAACAGCAATTACGCCATAAGCGTCCCAGAAGGGAACTAGGTTGACATATAGTGATACACTATATATTCGGGAGATAAGGAGACATCAGCCAGCATAGTAACACAAAGCCGACGGGGGAGGGGGTAGGGATTGGGAAGGGTAGGGGTGAGCGACCTTTGGTTTCAGGACTCTTCTGGAGAAATAATTCCCGAGAATCATTGACCTTACTCAGCTTCTACAACTCGACAAGTTCGACGCTCAGGTAGAAGCAAATCGCGCGTACTTAACCTAAAAAAAAAAAATCGTTCTTGTTTTGGTTTCGGTGGTGAATGTCAAACTTCATTCGCGACGAATTAAAAACTCTCATGTGAAAGAAATGTCAAAATCGACGAATATTCGTTCATTCGTTGGTCGTTGGTCGTGCTCATGTGAATATTGCTTTAGCCGCTACGCTGACATTAGCTCGTGCATTTATTTTCTTACTTAACGTTGGTGTTGATGAACTGCTTCATGATTATATGTACATTAATTTTTTATAAAAAAAAGGTGACACTTATTCTTTGATTAAAATATAATTTTATTCAAAAGTCGCTTTAATGTGCAAGGTACCTAAGGAAGCTTCACAATAAATAGGCTGCACTACATTACCTGTTATTAAAACACGAGACTCATTTGACAATCGATTCTCTAATGGGATTTTTCCTTGAACAACGCGTTACTCCATACTAAAAAAAAATCGTATTGCCTTTTCCTTCGCTCGCTCGGTTTTACTTGCATTTGAACTTCGGTAAAACAAAAAGCCATTCTCATAACCAATTCAATTGTACTAATTTTGCTCTCGTGAACAAGTTCTAGTCGGCACGAAAGTGTTCGATTTATTTATAACTTTCCAAAATTAAACTATTAAAAGTATTAATTAGAAAAATGTCTGACGCTGTTGGCAAGAAGTTATGTGAATTAAAAGTTGTCGATCTCAAAGAACAATTGGAAAAACGTGCATTAGAAACAACTGGTTCGAAGGCAGCTTTGTCAGAGCGTCTGGAAAAGGTCAGAAGATAAAAGAAAAGAACCTTGTATGAATTATAGCTAGGGCGCTGAAGCGAATAGAATAAGAAGAGACGCCATTTTGATTTTTAATTTGTTCTAAATAAAATTGAGTTTTTAATTATAATTTGATATTTTTTTCTGTTTTTTTATAAATTAGGCATTGAAAGATGAAGGAAAAGATCCAAGTACTTATGTTTTTGAAAAGGATCCACCCAAGCATATTGTGGTGAAGGAGGAACCAATCGAAGTGGATGATAAGTGCGATGAGGAGCCGCCGGAGGATGATGGGGACGACGACGATGTTATAATTGATGAAGTCGGCGAAGTCGACGAGGAGGAAAATCCCCAAGAAGAGGTAAGCTTTAAGTTTTTTTTATCATATTGTTCTAGAACCTAGTTTTTTGTCCACTATTCTTAATGCACCTGTGTATCTATTGGGAGTGGGGAGAAGTAGTAATTGATATGCGCATGGTTCCATATTGATACCGTCTTTCTTGTTGCCGTGGAAATAATATGAATTATTATTCTCACTGCAGGCCAAGGTCTTGCCTTTACCGGTCTCCATGGAAAAACATATTTGTCCATAGAATTTCCCATTTTCGGCAGCATTTAATCATTTAGGATAAAATAAAGGGAAGACAAGTCACTGAAATTGAGATTAAAGGGCTCAACTTTCCTTTACGACAGCACGAATTTCGACTCGCGGTTTTTTTTATTTGATAGATATGTGCAAATAAATAATAACTACAGCAATTTTAGAGCGAGGAAACATTTATTTCTATTTTAAATTAATTTTTAAAGTTCACTTTTTTACATGCAAAACACGCAAAAATGGTTGATTTTGACATTTCCCTGTTTTTTGTTCAGTGTTGCCATACTTGCTTTTTTTTTGTTGAGAATTCCTTTGATTTTAGTGCTCAAATGCAAAAAGTACTTTGCATATACCCAAACTCGCACCTACCCCAAATCCTATAGTGACCCCAAGCAGGGGGGTTGCAGGGGGGCAGCATGCCCCCCTTACATACCAAGCTGTTAGTACACCGTGCTATCAATTCAAAAAAACTTGTTTTAGGCTCAAAAAATGAAATATAAAAAAAAGTAGGCTTAAGTCCGAAAAAGAAAATATTTTTTTCTATGACTTAAAGGTGTTTTCTCGCCTTATGCCCATGTTCTGCATTTCACTTATTGTGAATACACTTTGCGAAAGTGAATTTGGGTGTCCCACAATTCGTTACAGTGAATTGGATTTTCGAACATGCAAATGGGTGTTCTGTATTTCGGTTTGTTCCATTTTTTGAACGCATTCAAATCACATTTTTTATTTCTGTGAATTGGTCGTTGAAAGCTTTCTTCTGCTAGGAATCGGAGGGTTGCAGCAAGTTTTTGAATTGAAGGAATCTATGAAGGTATTATAAAAGGTTCATTTTCCCATAGAACATATAAAAAAGCGTCTTTGCTTAATCTAAAATTACAATGAAAACTTAAAAGAGGAAATCAAGAATTTACTTTTTTTATCAGAACAATTCTACATAATTTTTACACACTTACATTGTGTCAGGTAAATCCAATATATTTGATTTGTCTCGCAAAATTCGTCTTCTTATTTTTTCTCTTGAATTCTGCTTCCTTTTTTCACTTAAAATTGTCAATAATATTGCATCCATCTTCAAAACAGCAAACATTTTAATTTAGAAACAAAATAAAAATGGATGATCCTTCAGTTCTGACAGTTCGAAGCAATTTCAAAGTTTTCGAAATCGATCGAATTAAAGAACATGCGATTTCATTTCACGTGAAATTGAAAAGTGATTTCAATTCACTTTCGATCGAAATTTGGAACATGGGCCTTAATATTTAAAACATGTTCTATTGAGACCCCTACCTAACTGTAAAAAAAAAAATCAGACCGAAATTCGTGCTGTCGTAATGGAAAGTCGCCCCGATTAAAGTGATATGCATACCAACTTAAATTAGACATTCTTTAAATGCAAAGAAACTTTCCATACGTAAAATCTCCCATATATCGCAAATCCTTCTATAGTGTTCCTAAGCAGAGGAGTTGCAGGGCGGCAGCATGCATGCCCTAATTGGATACTTCCCTGTTTACACTATACTTTTTTAAATATAAAAAGAATTAATTCAAAAGTAGTTTTAGTTTGATTGAAAATTTATAAAAGCATAGGTATTAGGGATATTACCAAACTTTTGTTTGTATCAAAATTATGAGTTTACATGCAAATGAAAAAAAAAGCTAATAAAAAATAATTTAATTTAATTTAATTTAACCGGTGTCTTTCAAAACCGGTATACAACTTTTAGGTTATTGTTTTGTCTCTTCTGAAAGTAACGTGATTGACTTCTTACGCCTAGTGTAAAAATGGTCCCATCTCGAAAATTATCGTTAAACCTATTAAATATATACACCCAGCGACAAAAACAAAACCCTTTACTAGGATTGCTGAGTAGAATCTGATCTGTATTCAGAACTTTGAGATATATTTAGTTTTTTGTTTATAGCATTAATTGTATAGGTATGGGTGATAATACAAAAGTTGGGTAACTTTTGAGGATATTTTGTTTACGATATTTTTTAAATCGATTTTCTACAAATTCGGGTGTATATGATGGCTTATCTAATTCATATTTTAGCCGTGTTTTTTTGGTATTCCATATATAGTACAGTATCCAAATCAAGAAAATACGTCTGTGTAAGGTAATAGTCGATTTCAAAGTTTTAACCAAACAATTTGACATAAAATAAAAACTTCAAGAAGGGGGGTTGTTCGTAAACTACTACATTAACATGTCGTGTTGAAGCCTAAATTCTGTATATACCTGAATCGAGTTGAAATGAGCTTGATTCGCCTCGATTCCGGTTGGGGATCGGAGTCGAGTCAAAATTTGTGAAGAAAAACCTGTGTGGGGGAGTTGGTTTTACCGATAATGCGTCATGGTCTGTTTATTTGTATGTTTGTGTACAAAAAATATAGTTTTGTTTTAATAAAATTGCAAATAAAAAAATGGACATGGAGTAGGTAGCATATTCTTATATGGTGCTGAACTAATCAGTTCTTCATTGTTTAACACGAATCAAACTATCTCACTTGCACTTCACACATCGAAAACATCGAAACACCATTTGCATTTTAGAAAGTGCTGTTATACTTAATCATTTTTAAATCTTCTTGTGCGGTGGAAACACCAAAAAGATTTATTTAATCTAAACTGAGATAAACCTTTGGTGGAAACATAGCAAAACTTAATTATCTTTTCTATTGTTTTCTCTTGCAAAATAAGCCCAGTTAGTCCATTTTCACTGACAAAACTAAATAATACCAACAGTAATAGGTTTATTTTTTTTCCAATGGAAAACACATGATTCTAAATGCACAACTACTCAACGAACACAGCCAACGAGATACAAATGCAATATCAATCGTACCAACATTTGAGAACGAAATCACATAAGATCCATTCGAGACTCGTATAAATGTCAAAAACCCAACAACTTTTATCGGTGTTATTTATACTATGGATATTGTTTTTGTTATTCGTGTAAAATTCTACTATACTATGGATAGATTTTCCAACAAAACACGGGTAATGTCAAAAACCCATCCGTAGTAAGATTCTACTTTAACTTTTATCCGTAGTATTCATACTACTTTTTTATCTTCGATTTCATCTCGATGAATGGCGCCAGTTATAGCTATGATTGGTTTTCATCATTGAAAACAATCATTGGAATTTTTTTGACAGGTCGTTTATAGCTATCATTAAAAATTTCTGTCATTGAATTTTTTCCTGATTGAAAGCCACCGAAAAAATTTTACTGGCAGAAATCTGTCATTGGAATTGTGTGAAATTGGAACACAAATCAGTGGAAAGATTCGTTTCACTTTTGAACATAAAAGTATCAGCTGTTCAGGAAAATGAATTTCCGACCGGAAAATAGAAAAATACATTTTTAGGGAAAAATAAATGTGCAACTAAACTTTTTTTTTCTCAAAAAAAATTCTTTGTATGATTTCCGATCGATCGGTATATAATTTTCATTTCTAATCAAAGGGAAACACCGTCAAATATCGATTAAAAAATTTTTCCGGATCGATTTCAATGATAGCTATAACTGGCGCCAATGTTTATGAAAATTTGTCCCTTATTTTTATTTCCATTTGCTACCAACAGTTCTTAATCAGATTCAGTTCTTCACTGTTTTCTGGCCATGGACAAAATCTCAATAGAATCTTTTTGGATTTTTTACCTTATTATAATGTTTCTTAATTGTCTAAAATAATTAATTGAATTAAGTTTAAACTTGTAGTCAGCGTGGCGAGTCATCTTGTTAAATAAAATGTTCTCAATGCTTGGTGTATTACTCCAATGTTGGCAAAAACATTAATTTATAATTTGAACGTATTTTGCTTCATTGAGAGTACCTACCTTCCCCCATAACAACGTCCTCAACTCTAAACATTGTATGTTTTACGAAAAAAGTCTCCTTTGCTACAGTCTTTACTGTCATCGGGTCGGAAAAAAATTAAATTTGGATTCATCCGAAAAAAGTCCATAAATCAGACGCTCTTAGCCGACCTAGGCCTTTCCTTTCTAATTGGTTGCCAAATCGAATCACCAGATAATTCATTTTTAAAGGACATTACGCACACTCCATTCTTTTGATCCCAAAAATGTACTCATGTAATGCTACAACTTGAGCCTTTTCTACTAAAAATAACACCGAATAGTCTAGAAAAATGAGACAAAAAGGGGCAAATTGTATGCTAACAATGTTGGTAAAGGTGTTAACACAATTCGACCAATAGAAACAAAAATAATCACAAAAGAGAAGTTGCGCGTCTTTTGGCGTTCCATAATTCCACGATGATGGCACCGGGGAGAGTACGATAACTTAGGCGACAAAGTTTAATGACGGATTTGTATGGAACAGTTAAAAACAAGCATTTTTTTGGTATGGGAAGGGGGGTCTATCTCCCCCCGTTTAGGCGGTAGGGGCGGCAGTTAAAAAAAATATGTACATTAAATGGAAAAAAAATAATTAAAAAATAACGGTAATACCCTCAATTAAGTGTTATACCTTTTTTTAAAGCCAACACTTTTGTCTATTAGCTTGCTTTTAAATCAAGTCAAAACTATGCATAGTTTTTGAAAAAAATTGTTTTAAAGTCAAAATTTGTGCAAAAAAAAGTTAAAAAAAAGGTTTAAAGTGTAATTTTTCAAAACTTTCAAATTATTTACTGTTTTTTTTTTTAGAATTCATTGCTCTTATTTGTTTTTTATCAAAAACTGAAAACTAGATGACTTTATGTCTTCTAGTTCTTGAGAAAATTGAAAATTACCAAAATAAATATTTTAATTAAATTACTTTTTCCTTGCTTAAGTATTAACGTAGTCTTATTTTGATAGTAATAATCGAATATGGATTAAGATACACCTAGGGTAAATTAATTTTTCTTAAATCCAACTTATTTAAATGCAAAAGAAACTTTGCATGCACCCCATCTTGCACCCTCCCCACCTTGCACACACTCCAACTTGCACCCACCCCAAATCCTATAGTGTGCCCAAGCAGGGGGGTTGCAGGGGGGCAGCATGCCCCCCCTTACAGATGCCACTGTTGCATACACCCAAATTCGCGCACACCTTACTGTTGCATAAACCCAAACACGCATTACGCATACGCAAATACCATTATTATATTACTATCAAAATAAGACCACTCAAGCAAAAAAGAAGAATTAAATTAAAATAGTAGTTGTGGTTATTTTCAATTTTCTCAAAAACCAAAAGACATAAAATCATCTAGTTTTCAGTTTTTGATCAAAAACAAATAAGAGCAATAAATTCTGAAATAAAAACAATGGTAGATAATCTTGAAGTATTGAAAAAGTTACACTTTAAACCTTTTTTTAACTTTTTTTACTCAAATTTTGAGTTTAAAATTAAATTTTTTTTTTCAATTTTCTCAAAAACTAAAAGACATAAAATCATCTAATTTTCAGTTTTTGATCAAAAACAAATAAGAGTAATAAATTCTGAAATAAAAACAATGGAAGATAATCTTGAAGTATTGAAAAAGTTACATTTTAAACCTTTTTTTAACTTTTTTTACTCAAATTTTGAGTTTAAAATTAAAAATTTTTTTCAATTTTCTCAAAAACTAAAAGACATAAAATCATCTAGTTTTCAGTTTTTGATCAAAAACAAATAAGAGTAATAAATTCTGAAATAAAAACAATGGAAGATAATCTTGAAGTATTGAAAAAGTTACACTTTAAACCTTTTTTTAACTTTTTTTACTCAAATTTTGAGTTTAAAATTAAATTTTTATTTTCAATTTTCTCAAAAACTAAAAGACATAAAATTATCTTGTTTTCAGTTTTTGATCAAAAACAAATAAAGAGTAATTAATTCTGAAATAAAAACAATGGTAGATAATCTTGAAGTATTGAAAAAGTTACACTTTAAACCTTTTTTTAACTTTTTTTACTCAAATTTTGAGTTTAAAATTAAATTTTTCGAAAACTACGCATAGTTTTGACTTGATTTAAAAACTGGCTAATAGAACAGAATGTTGGCTTTAAAAAAAATGTATACAACTTAATTGTAAGTATCACCGTTATTTTTTAAGAATTTTGTTCCATTTTAAGTAATAATTTTTTTAAATTGCCCCTCCTGCCTAAACGGGGGGAGATAGACCCCCCTCCCATAGTAAAAAATGCTTATTTTTAACTGTTCTAAAAAATTCTGTTATAATATCTTGTCGCCTAAGTTATCGTACTCTTGCCATGGCACCAGATTTTATGAGGCTTTTAACACAATCTTAACCTTTAACTTGTTAACTTTCCTAATATGATCCTAAGGTTTCATGACGAAAACAAAATCTCTCATTCCTAGGTGAAATCCTTGTTTTACTTGACTAATGGTCAAATAAAAAACTTTTATATTTTATTTTAACGATTTTAAAAGCATGCATTATGCTGCTGACTACAGTATAGAAACCATTAAAAACACAAAATTGAAAATAGATCAAAGCGAGGGTGTTTCTTTTTGTCGCAGTTTTCGATTAACTTAAGACTTTGACTTGATATAAGCCAAAAGAAAAAGTCTACAGGTGTAATATCGAATGAGGGAGCAATCTCAAATGCAAAATTAACTGTCCACCAATTAATTTTTATTGAACTAAATATGACATTCAAATATAACAAAAAGAAGAGAACTAAAACAAGAGACTTCTAATTATAAATCTTCACATAATAGACACACAACACAATGAATAGAACAACGGACATGGAGAATTTTAACCCACCCACAAACACTTTTTAGAGAAGAAAAAAAGTCACATCATGATCATTGTATGTAAGCTTAGGTATATGACAAGAAAATTTGTTTGTACATTTTATTTTAATGTAATTAGTGTTAGTTATTAATTGTTTTTTTATTTATTGTGTTATAAATTCTCCCCTGAAGATATCCATAGACATAGACGAAACGTAGTAAACACAAAAAACTTTTTTTATTTTTGATATGAAGTCCACCAAAATAAATGTCGACATCACGGGCTTCAATTTGAAGCAGCAAAAAGTTAAGTTATCCTGGTGAAAGTTATATCTTCATATTTGGCTAGATTTTTAGAGAAACTCCAATATTTCCTAAACTGCCTCAATGTGGAAAGCACACCATTCAGCTAAAAAATACTTATTCTCACATTTGCTGAATATTTTGGAGACATTTTGTTTGTTCAACCGGAAAACAGCCAGTTTAGAGTATTGTAATGCATTGCAGTTTCATAAACAATTGTCAGAAAAAATTCATACGTCAGATGTTTAAAAAGAAGAAAACAAATTAAATTCGGCGAAAGTAAAATTGAAGTAATATTTAAAAATACAATTTTAGAAGGGTTTTTAAATTATTACGCGACAAATATTTCTTTTTTCAATTTTCTACTTACTTTTCTTCCAAATTTAATTTGGTATTTGAAGAATCGCCAGAGATTCCCTTTCATTAAAAGTTAGTTCTATTCTTTTTTTAAATAATACAATTTAAATTAGAAAGCTCTAAAAAATTAGCTTTATTGCTTAACAAAATATAATCGAAAAATGACATTAGCTGATTTTGACAGTTATCACCATTGGCCAAACACATGGTGCAGAATATTCAGAACTCAATCCAGCTCAATCAACACTTATCACTGGAAGTCAGTTTAGAAATGTACTCAATGCACACAAAAAAGCTACACTATTATGTCCAAAGTAATCTAGTCTAGCGCCAGCGGGTTGAACACAACTATTGTTAAGGTGTGAGACTTAAAAAGTTCGAAATTTAGTATAGACAAATTTTAATAAATCATTGTTTAGAATATTTCCCCAAAACTTGTAAACAGATATCTGCATTAATCTTTCTTTGGTTGTTCTAGTAATTATGTATCTTGAATAAAATTTGTGGTGAACGCTAATACAATACATTTGCACTGTGTGTGACTCGATCCCATGAAACATTCTACATTATTCACCTTTCAAGTGTTTGAAGATGGTTGCTTGAAAAATTAAGTAGAGTAATATTTATGAATCTTATCATCAAATAATGGCTTCTAATGTCCTATAATCGAACTTGCTCAGTTGGCTTGGGTTGAATATTTATTTTTTATTGGTCGGTTGATTATTTTCCGTTTGAAAAAAATAATAATAGAAATTCGTGGGCGACCATAACCTCAAAAGATTTTATGTTTTGTTATTTTACTTAATAAAGATTATTAAAGTTAAAGGGGAAGTGAACTAATGACATACATATTTAAGTGTTATCAATTTTTCCAGATGGTGACAAAAATCAGAAGAATTGTTTATTCACGATATCTGAAACAGAACATAATGTTGGGACCGATTCTATGTCTGCATTTCATACCCCTATTTGTGCTGATGTTTCCCATCCCATAGAAAATACCAACAAAAAAACTCTGCCATAGTAAATTCCAAACGTAGTCAAACACCGCCTTTCGTATGTGAATCTGTTCTGGGGGTTGTTTTGTAATGAAATTATCGTTCACCTATTCATCAGTTTAGGGAGTTGACGGAAACAAAAAAAAAACAAGCGGTGATATACAACTTAACTGCTGTTCACTTGGACAAACAAACTAAAACGATTATTTAGGGTCTGTTCAACCAAGCCATTAAAGGAAGCGCAATGAGAATGAGAGATTTTATTTATTGAAATGTTTCACATTATGTTTGAACACAAATAAAAAACGTGGGTATGTGTAGTGTAAAAATAACGGTAACATAAGAAAAATCTGATTAGTTGTTTGAAGATTCTTTTTATATGGTTTTTAAGAATGCTTAAAGCCTGTTAAATTGGGAAGATTTGATCATTGTGTCATCTCTTGAAATAAATAGCTTGGTAAAGGCTGTCTTTAAAGTAACATCAATACTTTTACACCTGGTTTTAATTGATCACAGAAACTTTAAGGTTGAGTTTGTTCAGAGTTGTTTTCTTTTTGAAAATTTTTATAGTTGAAATTTAAAACTAGACCAAAACTAAGTTATGCAAAAATAATGAAATACAATTTCAACTTTTATTTTGTTTTTAAATTTTAAAACCCAATTAAATAAAAGTTAAAAAAGATGATGAAAGTACCAAAGAAATCACGAAAAAAAATTCCAAAAATTGTCTACACACCAGAGGAAGAAGATTGACTAATAAAAATCGCATTGAAGTACCGTTCCATCATAGAAAACAAAAAGACGGACGGTGCTTCCAATCGCGACAAAGACAAAGCCTGGGAAAAGATTGCAAACATATTCAATATTGCTCCACCTGGCAAAGTAAGAAGTTTAATTAGCATTCTTTTCGTTTCCATACTTTATGCTCTTTTGTTGTCTCATAGGAACGAACTATAAAGTCTTTGCGTGAAAAATACACCAAAATTAAGCAAACGCTGAGAGATCGTGCATTACTTTTTTCCAAAGATGCAAAAAGGGCTGGAGATGGTTTGTCGAAAAAAGAACTACCAGTATTAAGCGCAGCAATGAGACAACTTCTAGCGATTCTATTAAAACCTTCTAGGTTAGGTCTTCCTTTAATACTCCCTAAAAGTGAAAATTCAACAACTAATCAGTTGGCGCTAAATGATTCAAGTTGGAAAATTGATTCACCTGCACAGCAAGAGCAAAAAGTTTTTGTGGAAGAGACTATTGTCGATTGTGAGTGCTGAATTTTTCGTTAATGAATTAGAAGAGGAAGTAAAGTTCACAGTCTCAGATGAGATGCGTAGTACTGATGTGGTGGGCAACGAAGGGTCATGTGAAGGACTGGCAGAATTACAGGCAGTTCACAATAAAGTTGACAACTTGAAAACAACAGGGCACATCAACAAAGATACAAATGAAGGTGCAGTTTTTGATGTTGGTTGGGAAAGGACGAGTCCTTCCAAAGTAAGGAAGCTTTTCAATGCTTCCCCTCAGAATTGTAGTCATCGTAAAAAGGATTCCAAAAGAATACCAAATAAAATTAGAAAACTATCCCCAGGAAATCATCAACACTCTATGAACAAACACAAAATGGAAATTGATATTTTAGTGACTGAGAAAGAACGATACGAATTCGAACGCGAAAGAGCTGCCTTAGATCTGAAAAGAGCCGCAATTGAATGCGAACGGGCTGAGATCGATCGGGATCGCGCGGCTATTGAACTACAGCGAGCGAAAAATCTTCTTACCTACGATAAGGAGATTCACTCCATCCGTTTGGCCAGTTTGCATACCTCATTCGAGCAGACTCGAAATACTGTTACCCATATTCCAAAAGTGGAAGAAGAAATTTAATAATATAAATATTAAAACAATTGATTGATTGTGCGTACACCTAAACCTGTAAAATAATTAAAAACGACAAGCTTAAACTAATTAATTAATAAAGTTGTATTTTATAATAAAAGATTTTTCCCTTTTTAATTTAAATGGATAAAGATATGTCAGTTAAATATTAAAACCATTATATATGAACAACACGACGTTTTCAGTGGCTGCTGTTGATGGTCTACTATGGCTCATATTTTTCCTGTCATTTCAGATAATGATGTTTCATGATTAATGAAAAGCACAAGCATGATTGAACCCCTTTATATAGTGACCAGAACTAAAACGCATTTCCAACAGCTAATTTGCGACCCTTTAAATGTGTTTTTAACAGCAGATGTGACATCTAGGAAAGGTGTTGCAAGCTACCTTAAATTTTTGTAGCCAGAATCTTAAATCAGACTAAACTGCTGCTGGTACTTTTTTTTCTAAAAAAATATGTCAATCTCATTCTTTTACTGGGTGACCCGTAACCATCCCAAAATGAATATAGTGATAGGGCCAGGTCATGACTTCAGAATTTGGTAACGGGTGTTTGATAACATTTTGAAAAACACCTACTTTTAGTGTATATTTCACTCACCCCATCCCAAACTGATTTTTTTCTTATTATTGTTGGTAATTTGAAAAAATGTTGGGACAATTAATTTTTAGTAAAAAAGAATTGATGGTCATTGACATTTCGATAAAAATTAATAAATACTTTGAGATTTAAATCAAAATTATATCGAAACGTCTTTTAAATAATGATAGATATGTAACTGCTATTGAATGATTACAGGCTACGAGTATAATTGATTGGGTTTACTTATCAAGTTAAAGTAAACCCATTCAATTTTAGGCAGTAATATTTCAATAGCAATTATATGTCATTATTTAAAAGTTGCTTCGATATAACCTTTATAAAAATAAATTGATAATAAAGGGTGTTTTCAAAAACTTGGAAAATCTGCGTTAATACAATCGTCTTTCTGCTTTGTTGCATTAATGAACACACGAAGTCTGCAAAACTTATGGAGGCCTGCTAGGGTAAGATTTTAAATAGTCACAGAATGTTCATAAACGTCACACAAAAATCGAAAATTTTCACCGACAGATTTTTTTGCTAACCAAGATGTCAAAGGAAAACAATGTTTCAACTTTCTTAATTTTAAAGAACACCATACTCATTAATGAACTTTTTCCGGACCTGAAATCTTTTTCCATGATAATTACAAATATAAAGGATACGATGATTTGTTGTGTTATCAATTAATCCCAAAATTCGTGGTTAGTTTTTTATGAGGGTAGGGATATCTGAAAATGAATTATAACCTTCGTTGCTTTGATTGAGAATTGGTATATTTGATCGATTCTTAACTGATTAACCAGATTCGGGGGCGTTTAGTTTATGTGTACTCATAACAAATATTTTCACATTAACAAACATTTACAGTTGCTCCCAAAATTGGGAGACCGAACAGTTTCAACCGAAACTGTTCGTCGCGTTCTTCGGAAGAATGATTTTAACGACAGAGTTGCTCGGAAAAAACCTCATATTTCCAAAATTAATAAGTGAAAACGTCTTGAGTTCGCTAAAAAGCACCTCAACAAACTCCAACGTTTCTGGAACTATGTTTTGTTCCCGGCGAGACCAAATTTAACTTATTTGGGTCTGACGGAAAGCAAATTGTTTGGAGAAAGCCCAATACTCAGTTCAAGACAGAGAATTTGCTTGCCACTGTTAAGCATGGGGGACAAAATGTTATGTTATGGGGGTCAATGGCGGCAAATGGGACTGGGAACTTTGAATTTATTGACACAATCATGGACAAGTGGATATTTTTGGACGTTCTTAAAAGAACTATGCGTTAGTCTGCAGAAAAACTGAATTTATCAGCAACCTTTCACTTCCAACAAGATAACAATCCAAAACACACATTGTTTGTTGTGAAGGAATGGTTGCTGTATAATGCCAGAAACCAGCACAAGACCCCACCTCAGTCACCGGACCTCAATCCCATCGAGCATTTGTGGGAAAAAATAAAGCGAAGGTTGCGAAATTGCTGGTTTACGCTCAATTTTGAGAGTAACTGTATGCATTCTATTGCAACCTTCAGATGGTGGTACACTGCCCAAGATAGAAAATTGATTCACCGGATTCGTGGGTGTTGTTAACTTATAATAAACATTCTTACGGGTATCTACATTATATTATATACACATGTTCAAACGAGAACGAAAATGTTTCCTCAAAGGCGCCAGTTATAGCTATCATTGAAATCGATCTTGAAACATTTTTTAATCGATATTTGACGGTGTTTCCCTTTGATTAGAAATGAAAATTATGTATATACTGATGGATCGGAAATCACAAAGAATTTTGTTTGAGAAAAAAAAATGTAATTACGCATTTATTTTTCTCTAAAAATGTATTTTTCTATTTTCCGGACGGAACTTCATTTTCCTGAACAGCTGATACTTTTATGTTCAAAAGTGAAACGAATCGTTCCACTGGTTTGTGTTCCAATTTCACACAATTCCAATGACAGATATCTGTCAGTAAAAATTTGTCGGTGGCTTTCAATCAGGAAATTTTTTTCAATGACAAATTTTTAATGTAGTAGCTATAAACGACATGGCAAAAAATTACAATGTTTGTTTTCAATGATGAAAACCAAAGATAGCTATAACTGGCGCCTAACAATATCCCAAATTTCTTTCTTGTTTATGAATTAAGCCCCAACCGCTCCACCGAATTTCATTATGATCCACGCTCCATGATTGCATAACTTCCAATTTTAAAGTTTCATGAATTTCATCTACAAGCATTAGAAGTGTTACTCGTAAATGAAAAATGAAGTGAATAAATGAATTGAGGGTATAATCTCTGAGTTTTTATATCCGGCTTTGAATACTTATAAATCACTTCCACTCGGTTAAATTTGATGAAGAACAACAAGAATCGGTAGTATTTCTTATAAACGATTCCAAATACAAAAAAAGTGGACGAATACGGTGCCGCCCCTTTGTGTATAACCTCATATTTTCGATATATGTCTTTGTATACACATCGACTCTTCTGAATGTTATTATTTTGCAACACTTGAAGTAGTATTTTTAACTCAGATATTGTATTAATTTGTGTGTTAATACCACACCCCCTTAATCGAAAATCACATTTTTTAATTTTGTTCCCTTTCCTTCCATAACAAGACCCTTTGTAATAATCGTTCGGTCCTTCAGTTAGTCAAAAATCGGCTGAGATTGTTCCTGTGAGTATATAGTAGTGTCAAAACTTGGCTGGACACTACCGCGCGATTTGATTTAATTTGAGATTATTAAAAAACTTGTTTCATTGCGAAAACTACAGCGGCCAAAAAAGCCGACGGAAAGCTATATTTCCACTAATTACAATAATTACACAAATTGGTCAATAAATTAACTCGATTATTAAAAAAAACTACAAAATTCTGTGGAAAAAGTTATAAGTGAAACGAATCCCTGCCCTAGTGGAATCCATGGTAAACTCCGTTTACCCAAAAATATTTATGATAGTGGGATTAAAAAACCAACCAAAATGTTTTATAAATATCAAACTTCAGGGAAATCAACATTCCAATTCCTTATAGAGAACTTATATCTTTTTTTCAAAATAAGGACAAGAAGAAGTTCCATAACTTATATCATTTAATAACTTCCAATTCCTCTTAGAGAACTTATATCTTTTCTTTTTTTTTCAAAATAAGGACAAGAAAGAAGTTCCATAACTTATATCATTTGATAACTTTTTGTAGCTTTTTTGGGTTTAGAACGATTGACAGGCGTTTAAAAATAAATCATGACTTGTTCCTTAGAAAATATTCTGTAACGTAAAGATTATTAAATTTACCCCTTTTTGTTATAGGATTATGAGGAGGAAGAAGAAGAAGTACAAGAGGTAATTGAGGACACTCAAAACACTGATACCAATGTAATTGACAATGAGGAATCTATTAATTTAACAATTGAAGAAGATGAGCAACAACTTTTGCACAATGAAGTAAATAATAACAAAAAATGCACTTTAAAGTAAGAACATACTAACTGGCATTCTTTTTAAACAAATATTTTAGGCTCCAGACGATAAGGATAAAACTCTGAGTAAGTTATCTTAATTTTTGTAAACTTAATTTGAATCATTTGTATTAAGAAAAAAGGCCTTGATATATTCCTTATTATATTCAATAAATTTGTGAAAGTGAAACAAAATACAAAAAATTAAACAATAGTGTGATAAAAAAAACAATACTACATAAAATAAGAAACAATTTTTCTCTGTGATTTTTTGTAAAATATATTTTATAATTTATTTGCATTTAAAAATACAAATAATCACCAAAACAACTATGGCGAATAAATATATTCTAACATAACATCCCTCACTACTGTCCATCCACACTAATAGCTGATGAGAACACAACAGAGACAAGCAAATCAAAGAACAAGGATAAAGATGATTCTTCCGAAGAAAAGAAGACCAAATCTGACACCAAAAAATCTGATTCGGACAAAGAGAAGAAATCATCGTCGGCGTCTACCGGCGGAAAGGAAGAATCTTCCAAGGATGATAAAACAGCTGATAAACAAAAGGACGAAAGGTTGGTTGAAGATGATGATTATGATGATCTCAATGCAAAAGCAAAAGGAGAAGAAGAAGAAGATTAAGTCGAAGGACCTTCGATGACAATGAACCTTTGTATTTGACAATTCATGGCTTAGGTTTTTATTTTAATGTTTGAGTGTGTGAGCGTAACGATATGCAATAGTGTTTCATCAATATACTTGTGCAATTTAGAATTCTTGATCCTGTGTTTGGAAACAACCTTTGTGCTATCTGTTCTCGGAAGTTTTACAGAACCTTTGCATGTCAATGCCACACACCGAGCTATTTGATAAACCTAAGGCAGACATTGTCCATAAATACTCTCTTGATGACTTTACATTTATTTTTTCTCTTAAAACACAAATACTAATCAATTACTTTTCTTTGGATTTACTTCATCAGCGCTGAACAAAAATCGTCATCAAAATCATCTACATTGAAGGATGACAAAGGTAAATGTAAAATTGAAATGTTAAAATTTAAACTTTTAATTCGGTTAGGAGGGCTTTGGCTTATTGATAGGAATTTTGTTTGGAATCTGAAACAGTTTATTTCTACAATAATTCGTGTGCAAATTAAATTAGAATACAATCGTTCTCAAAACTGTTTTCTTTTTTAAAAGGAAAGCTGTATAGAAATAATTTTGTAAGCTGAGCAATATAACTTGTAATTTGGTAATTGAGGAATTAATTACTTGTATCTAAGCTAGCTGAAAGCCTGGTGGCTATGGCTATATAAAAATTAATTTAATTTTAAAATAATTAATTTATTACATGTTAATTAATTATAAAATTAAAAAAAAAATATTTGTATCTACGAATTAAGTACGTTCTTAGTATCCCTCTCCAAAAGTGTTGTGAAAAACTTTAGAGATTGTTTCTTAAACGCTTATTTTCCAACTGATATATTTTGATTCTAAGCAATGGACAGAATGTTTCTGATTAGCATTCAATGGGATAACTTTTTAACGCCTGTATGAAATTTACTCAAGACGTTGCTCTTTTGATGCAATCGCAACAGGTTTTAGACAATATACTAACTAATATCCTCGACAGGATAATCTAAGCTCAAAAAACTACAACCAATACAATAATTGAAAGTTTTAAGGACGATTGTATTCATTTTTTTCTTAGAATAAGTTCGGATGTAAACAGTTTAAATCTAGCAGCGAGTTGAAGATATTTGATGCTCGAGTTGTTCGCGTAATACTGAGAGAACGATGAGGATGCATTTCCTGACGACCAAAACTTTCTGATGTGCTAATGAGAGGGGTGTTCAAATAAGGTGCCAACTGATTTGGAAGACAATTACTTAAAAAACATCATAATAAGCTTGCGAGGTTGCGATTCAGCAGAATTTAGAAGAAGACAACAAGCCCGTGTCAATACTGTTGCTTGATATCATCATCAATTCACAAACTACAACTACAGCGGCTGTTATAAGACTCGTTTTCATTTTCTCAGTTTTAATTTTAATTTTAAGTCGCGGTTATTTCTTATTGTTGTTGTTTGCCGTGCATTTGAGCTTCGTCATCAGCTGAGATATAAACCGATAAAATGTCAAAGAGTGTAAATTCGTTCGATTATGATGAAGACTTGGACGGACATGTCAGCAATTGAAAATGATGATCGAAGTCGAAAGAGAAGGTGCTCAACATAATGAAAAGACGAAATGAAAGATTGAAGAGTAATATTTGTAAGTAGTAAAGGAGGTATTGATTCTGTATTTTAGGGGGCGGTTAAATATATTCCCGGACAGCTGCAATTGGTATGAATCGATTGTAAGAGTTTCTTCGTTGGGCTGCCGAGAAGAAGGCGTCTAAAGAGTGCAAGAGCAGTTTTTAGGTTTTATTTCTTTACGAGACTTTGGAAGGTGGGTGTGGACCTGAGACAACAATGGAAACAACTTATTTAAATTCGGTACATCGACTTTTTTTCATTCTCGTGATAATTCTTCGAGATAAGCTGAACCCCTTCCCCCAATTCGTATTCGGAATGAAGGTAAAATCATCATCATTAATTTGGCAGTTTTTTAAATAGGTGTACAATCTGATTAGGAACAAACTCAACACAAATAACTAGCCATCCATCCACCCCCGCCCCTTATGCAGAATCCTACCAAATCGCACAAAACAAAACCTTCCAAGAAGGCAGAGAGAGACCCCATGCCGCATTCGATATCAGCTGCCGCATATCCATTCGTAACCCAACAGATCGAAATCTACAGTAACTACTAACTACTCGTATCTTCCTCATCTATAGTGTCCTTCAGTGAAGCAGTTATCATCGTCGTGATCACCAGTAGTCTAATCGAACAGTTAACACTCAACTTGACTATTATTACTTCGTCGTGTCGTGCGCCCAAAATAAAAACTGTTTCAGATTCCAAAATAAAAATAAATTATAGTTTCAGTAAGAAAAGAAGGGAGGGGCAGTTATAGAGTTCCAAAAGTGTTTATATCTATTTTCATTGCTCGTGCAAGTTCTTTTGTAGTAAGTTTTATAAATAACTAAGAAAAAAAAATAAGTCCCAGTATTTTAAAGAAAAACATTTTAAATGTGCTCACCCGACCACTATTGTTATTATGGAATTTCCAGAAAAATCATCAGCCCAAGCAACGGATTCATCAAAATCGAAAACATCTTCGTCTAGTCGCAATTTGTGGGTATCCGGACTGTCGTCTCTGACGCGTGCCAGTGACTTGAAGACGATCTTTTCAAAATATGGCAAAGTTATCGGCGCTAAGGTGGTTACAAATACACGCACTCCGGGAACCCGCTGCTATGGTTTCGTAACGATGTCCTCGTCAGCGGACGCAAGTCGGTGCATTGATCATTTGCACCGTACCGAATTGCATGGTCGCATAATCTCTGTGGAGAGAACGAAGAACGAAATCGGTTCTGGCAATAACAGCAATGCAGCAACAGCGGCAGTCAATTCAGCTGGCAAGAAGAAGGAAGAGGACTCAAAGAAATCATCTCCGGTCAAGGACGCCAAAGCGAAGGCAGGTGATGGTGCCGACAAAAAGTCAATAACATCGACTGGCGCTTCTGGCAAGGATGATAAGGACAAACCAAAGGGTGGTGTCATCAAAGCTGGCGCATCTGATACTGAGAACAAGGGCGTCGATGGCGACAAGAACAAAGCAGACAACGCCCTACGTCCTCGACGAAACTCACGTTCACGTGACCGACGACGCATTGAACGACCACCACTACCACCTCGCAGAGTAAGCATTGATCGTGAAGAACGTGAGCGAGAACGAGAACGTCTTCGCCGTGAGAGAGAAAAGGAGCGTGAACGCCGAGAACGGGAGATCCTCTCTTACCAGAAGATCCGTGAAGAAAGGGAACGCCAGCGACTGAGGGAACGAGAACGTGAGCTGCGTGAAGAAGAGCGTCGTCGTCGTGAGATCCGTGAGCGCCAACGCGAAGAGGAACTTCGTCTAGCTGAGGAACGTAGAAAACTAGCTGCCGAACGTGAGCGTTTGGAAAGAGAGAAAGCCGAGTTATTGCGTTTGGAACGTGAACGCCAGAAGTTGGAACGTGAAAAAATCGAACTGGAGCGCCTAGAACTCAAGCGCCAACAAATGAAGTATGATGAAGCTTTCTCAGATCTCAGACTTTATTCGATCACTCTTAATATATATACCTATATTGTATATGTATATTTTTACTTGTAATTTTTTGTTTTCATTTTGTAAAGAAAATGTCCACAAAACAAACCAAAAAAAAAACAAAAGAAGACGAAAAACTAAGAAGGCGCTACCGGCGCTTTTGTGTATCAATTGGATGTAGCTAGTAGCGCCAGCGTGTTGATTTTGTTTATAAAATTGATATTTTAGTTTGGAAAAGTGTTTTAATTTTTTATTTTCGTTTTTAATTAATTTAGAATTATGGCAACATCACGCATTGAAGAGCCGCCAAAGAGGGCTGTAAAGAGATCGGCCGATGATCGGTATCCAGAGGCAACCGAACGCAAACGGAATCCCGGAGCACGATTTGAAGCACCACCACCACCAAGATTTGATGCTTCTATTGCAACAAGGTGAGCTATATTTTTGCGCTTAAAGTTTAGGCAATATTTTTTTCTATTTATTTGAAAAAAAAACTCGTAGTATTTTTGTGTGTTTAATTTTGTCTTAAATGAAATCCCCAAAAGATATGAGAATATCTTTTCCTTGTAATATTTTTAAGTTGAAAGTTTTTAAAGAAGCAACTTTTTTCATATACTGATACTTAGGGTAATAGAAGCTATACAAGATGTAAGAGACAAAGGTGATAAAGTATCTGCACAGCGAGTTGAAGAAATAGAAGAATGGAATCGTTATGAAGAGTATGTTAAGAATGCCGTAAAATATAGAAACTATAAGAAAAGATGCAAGCCAAAGAAGGAGAATCCATGGTTTAATGAAGAATGTGCTTATTTAATGGATATAAAAATATTAGCGTTAGAGCTAATGAGAAAATACAAAACACCGGTGGCAAAGAAATTTTATGAAAGTAAAAGGAAAGCCGAACGCTTGGTAAGACGAAGATGTCTTCGTGAATATGACCGACAAATTATTGAAGATACAAAACAAGAATTCAATCAAGCTGAAGCTCGTAAAGCTGTCTATAAGTATTGACAAAAAAAATGTTAAGAAAAAAAATATCAATCTTGATTCGTTATTGAAGAGATATGAATTGAACACAAACAATAAACGAGCTGTTGATATTTTTTTTTTTTAATATGTATTCTAAAATGTGAATTAGTTATGCTCAAATAAAATTGAAGTTTAGTAAATGTCCTTGAATCATTTGCAATTCCCTTGAAATTGGCTTATTTTTTGTATGTCCAAGAATTATGAGAATCTAAAAAGATTAATCGCGTTTAGGACAAAACTGATGTAGCAATTTTTAATACTATTTTAAGACTGTGAGGCATTTTTTGTGAGGTTTTTATTAATAAGTTGTAGAAATGAATAAATGAATGGCTACGAATTAAATTTCAATGCCGAAATTCACACCGGACGTCAGTGAAAGCATGCTCTTCAACAATCAAACTAAACGATCAGCTGGATTTCGAATTTTGATTTCGCTTGTTGCAATTTGAGATGATAAATGAGCAACACTTAACGTTGTCAAAAATAATCATCGTCTCCTGACCTTTTCACTGAACCGAGGACGGATGCATAAACTCACCATGGTCAAAGCCCGATCGCCGAAGGCTGTAGTACCAAAAAGGTGAGTTTTAAATCGAAATTCATCAAAATTATTTGTGTTTTTCAAAGTCGTTTCATATTGAAAGGAATTTGCCAGTTTTCAAATATTGGTAACAGCGGAATCAATTTGTATTCATATTTATGTATATCGTTTTCACATTGAAAGAGATGGACGAGGAATATCTGCATAACGAGAATCTCCATAATCTCCAATATAATTTGGTCATGGCCATTTTCTTATTTAATTGTTTTTTTTTTTTTTTTTTTTCTTAAATACAATATCCAACACGTTGTGTACATAAATTAGTTATTTTTCAATTAATAATTTATTATTTGAACTAAAAATAAATTCCTTTTATGTTTATAAATGTTTTCTATCTTCTTTCAGCTACGACAAAAAACGTGATGACTATGGAAGCTCGTCAAAACGTGATGACTACACATCGAAACGTGACGATTATACATCATCGAAACGCGGTGGCGGCAGCGGAGTAGGGGCCGATGATTATTCAGGCAGCATTAAACGTAGTGCAGTCGGAGCAGATGATTATTCCAGCAGTTTGAAACGCAGTGTAGCCGATGACTATTCAAGTGCCAGCAAACGCACAGTAGATGAATACTCATCAAAGCGAGATGAATATATATCTTCGAAGAGGGGCGGTGGTGGCGATGAGTACACATCCAGCAAACGCAGCGGGGCCGACGCTGCTTATCCATCGAGCAAACGAGACGATTACAAGCGAGAAGTTGAAATTCGTCATGTTCCTTCGTCCAGTTATCATTCAAATGGAGCCAGCGGTATGAATTCATCATCATTCTTTCCACGTCACGGTCAAACTGCTGGAGGCAGCAGTAGCAAGCGGTATGAGAATGCATCGTATGGATCCGAACGTCAAAGTGGCGGTGGCAGCAGCGGTGCCAACTGGCAAATGCAGGGCCATTCTAGCCATGGAAGTCATTCCGGCCATGGACATTCATCACATTCTGGTGGCGGACCGTCTGGTATGAAGTCATATGCTAGCAATGGAATGTCCTCGAATGGAGGAATACCTGGCGGGAGGCAAGCATTGAAATCCGATGACCATTGGAGAACGACGTTGGCGTCATCCGGTGACCGTTACGATAGAACGTATAATGAGAGATCTGGACCGTATGGTGGAAGCGGTAGCAGCCGTCCAGTTTCTGACAGATATGGTGGCCAAATATCGTCACGCTATGAGAGTAAATATTAGTCAAGATTCGTAGGAATATAAAGATTGTCATCAGCGTATAAATAAGTCATTTATATGCTTAAAAACACCGCTAAGATTAATTTTAAGAGTTCTTTGGTTTATTTTTCTAACCAAACAAAAATTAGATTAATGCTTTCATTGCATCAGATTGATTGTGAAGTGTTTTACACTCAGCTAAGGCTACGTAACAGTTAAACATTCGTTGTGAGTGTAAATTAAGAATGTAAATCGTTTTTATTTTTAACTTCATGACCATCATTCAAATAAAAAATAAAATGAATACAAATATAAAAATGATCAAATCAAATTTGTTTTAACTTTTTTTTCGAAAAAGATCAGGAATATAGAGCGAATAAGGTAACTAAAAGAGTAATCATTGCAGTAACCAGGTAAATCTTTACTATAAATAAAATTTAAAGAACAAATAAATAAAACCAATAAATGGCAACGGCCAAGTCACTGATAAAGCATCGACTCAACGCCAAGTTAAAATTTTAAAATGACTCGTAAGAATTACAATATCGTAAGAAAAGACCGGTCTGATTCCACTCAAGGGGGCGGTATCGCTCTCTTTATACGAAAATACATTAATTATAAGGTTATACTCGTATACTAAAATCTTACTACCTCAAGGGAAGCGGATGTTATGATTGCTACCGGAGCTCCTCAAGTTTTTTCAGAACTAGAGATTCTTTTAAGGGAACTAAAAATGAGCTTGAAAGAAAACTATTTCGTCATGGCCGGTAATTTGAACGCAAAACATGAAGATTGGGGAAATAATTACAGTACCCCAGAGGTAACATCTTTTTTTCGATAAGTGAACTGAAATGAGAGGAGTTTTTAATTTTGAAAACATAAGTACACTTATTGACGGTTGTGGCATAATTTAATATGAATTCATTCACTTATCTTAGAAGTACTCTAATACTACATCATCCTTGTTACTTGTAATTCGACTGCTACTTGTAGAAGCAGTTTATGATGACATTTGGTGCAAGTGCAATTACTGTTGATCCTACATAACCCATATTATGTACATACATACATTTCAAAAGAGCAATAAGAAGACTTGTTGGAAAATATCAATTTATTGCGCATGACTTTTATACCCTGTTGCACGGTGACCGCAATTGACCAAAACAAATTTTTCAGTTGATAATTAAACAGTATTTGGAAAGAAAGTATAGCTGCGGGAAAAAATAAATATATTTATTTAGAATTATGAAAAAGTGGAAGTCAAATACAGTTCCTTTATTTTCGGGGAAAGTTGCTGACTCCAGTACTGCAATCAAACGAAATGCAACATATAACCCCCAATTTCCAACTCAAATTCTGAGTGTGACCAACGAGAACACAACACAACCAAAATCCGAAGAATCGGCTGCCTTGAACATTGCTGGACCCGAGCTAAGCAATTATGAAAAAGTCAAAGTCGTTGGACAAGGTTAAAAAAGAGCGAAATTTGTATTCTTTATTTAATCAATGTCTATCCGTTTCGTACTCTAGGTTCATTTGGTATAGCAATTCTTTATCGCCGCAAATCCGATGGGCATCCGATAGTTTTCAAGCAAATCAATTTAGTGGATTTAACACCATCCGAACGTGATTTGGCAATGAATGAAGTTGAAGTATTTTCAAAACTACACCATCCCAATATCATAAGTTATTTGGGTAGTTTCATTAAAAATAATACACTACTCATTGAAATGGAATATGCTGATGGTGGGACTCTAGCTCAAGTAATAGGAGAACGAGTAGCAAGGGAGTATTTTCCGGAGAGATATGTTATAGCTGTTTTTGAACAAATTGCTAGTGCTATAAATTATATGCATTCTGAGAATATTTTGCATCGGTTTGTAGAGTTGAAAATTAAGAGAAACTATTTTTAAAAAAAAAATTACTCCACAAGTAACGCCACAGTAGAAATATTTAAACTAAATTCTAATATTTTCAGAATAATTTAGATTTATAAAGGAGAATTAAAACAACTTATTTCCGATGTTAGTTGTTCTTTACACTATAGTCATGCCGTAAAGCTTTGATCAGTTGCAAAAAATGTTTATTAAAAAAATCTTATCGAAAATATTCTACTTTGATGTTATTAACCAGTTGCTGAATTGTAAACTCACCCTTTTTTTCTTTCAAAACAATATAGAGATCTTAAAACAGCGAATGTATTCCTCAATAAAAGAGGAATTGTCAAAATAGGTGATTTTGGTATATCAAAAATAATGAACACAAAGATCCATGCTCAGACCGTTTTGGGAACACCGTATTATTTCAGTCCGGAAATGGTAAGTATTAAGGAAATAGAATTTTTCGTTGACTGCTAATTTTCAAACATAAAAATGTTAGTATAAAATGCACACAAAAAAAAAATCCCATTGTAATTGAACATTTCATACAAATTTCCATTACACTTGGAACTCGACGAGATTTGTAAAATTTTCGGATACAATGAAATTCATGATTAACTCTATGTTTCAATCCAGCAATTTTATTAAAATGTAAAAACATCAATTTTTCCTCTTTGTTTAGTGTGAAGGAAAAGAATACGATAATAAAAGTGATATCTGGGCATTGGGATGTATTTTGGGTGAAATGTGTTGTTTGCGAAAAACTTTTGCAGCTACTAATTTGTCAGAATTGGTTACCAAAATCATGGCGGTTCGTAATATTTGTACATACAAATCAATAAAGCTGATATAATTTAAATAAAACAAAAAAAAAAAAACATTTAGGCCTCTTACACTCCACTGCCACCAGGATATTCGTCTGGATTAAGAAGCCTTTTAAGTAATCTTCTTCAAGTGGATTCTACCAAACGTCCAAATGCTTCAGAAATTCTAGAATATTGGATACCATTGATATTTCGAAATCTCGGAAAACAAAAAGGGTATTTTATTGAAATTATTTGTATGTATTAATTTTGTCTAGATTATAAATGAAATGTCTTTTTAGATATTGCTACGAAGATGACATTGGTCTCTCGGATCTTACATCTACAATTGGAACTATGTCACTAGCACCCACAGCTCAAACGCACACAAAGGAATTGATGAAAGCCTCAACTGTTTCGCCGAATCAAAGCATTGAGAAAAGGTATAATACATTTAAAAGGAAGGAAGAAGAGGAATCATAAGTACAATTGTCACAAATTGTAATGGACATTTCACACCTCAATGGCAAACCTTGTGACAACAAGCTTAATAGATACAATGTTCAATTATATATAGGTTAGGTTAGGTTGAGGGGCTGATAGTTGGTGTCTTAACCGTCACACTTAGATCAATACAGATCCATTGTGATACCCGTGAGTATTGATACTCAAGCTAATAAGAAAAAACCTATGTGTTCAGTTAGTCAAGCCATTTAGAGGCTTTGGCGAAGTTCAGAATGTTAGTACCTGGCGTACTAGAGAGTTCTTTTAAATCCTCAAAGAAAAAGTTGCCAAGCAGTTTCTTCCTTTGATGGGAGAGTGCGGGACAGTGACACAGAAAGTGCGAAGTGTCTTCATGCACCTCCTCGTCACCGCATCCTCTGCATAGATCATCTGAACTGATTCTCATCTTTTTCATATGAAAACCTAACAGATTATGTCCGGTGATTATGCTTACAAGAGATCGAAGTGATCCCTTTTGTAGCTGCATAATTCTTTCCGTTCTTTGTTTGTTAAAACAGGGCCAGATCTTTCTTGTAGTACCGCAGGTGTCAAGAAGGTTCCACCTTTCATCGGCCTTAGTAGTTATTCTTTTTGAGATTTCCTGTTTTAAATAACAGGTAGGGGTGCTAACCAGCTGAGCTTGGCTTTCGTCAAGCATTGACCCTAATCTTGCTAATTCATCGGCTTTCTCGTTGCCAATTATTATATAACTAGAGCTAGTTTATTCAAATTTAGACAATAATTTCGAGTATACTCAAACAAAAGAGCTGAAATATCTATGTACATATTATTTTATATTTTATAGGTCTGTTCTTTATCAATTAAAATCATTTGGTAGCAGTTTTAGCTTAAATCCAATTCAATTACCACCGAAAGCTACCATTCTCATGGTAGCGACTAGTGATTCACATTTTGTTGTTGTTAACGAAGGTATATTCAAATTCGAGATGTTAAAACAAAAGAGCTGAACTACAAACTATTTTTTTTTTTTTAATTTTATTTTAATTTTTGGTTGAAGATGGCTCTGTTTATACTTGGGGAGAAGGCTCACATGGACAGTTGGGTATAAGTTCATTAGAAGCTTGGAAACATTATCCTAGTCGTATGGAAAGCGTTAGAAAACATCATGTCGTAGGGTAAGTTGTATAAAGAATATAATTAAACATTTATGTGCATGTTTGTTTTTGTATTCTTTAAAAAAAAAATCTAGGGCATGTGCTGGAGATGCTTTTACAATTCTTTGGACTAAATCTGGATCAGTTCTCAGCTGTGGGGATAACTCAAAATATTCCTTGGGTCATAATGAGATCAAAACCTATCATTCTCCAAAAGTTATAGGTAGATACACGTAAATACCTATATGTTTTATTTTGAAGTTTTTCAAGAAATGGAATTGTCGATTTTTAGAAAAAGTGGAAGATATAGAAATTAAAGAAGTTGCAGCTGGAATGGATCACGTTCTAGCTTTGAGTACAGAAGGGTCTGTATACACTTGGGGTACAAGTTCCCATGGAGCTCTTGGATTAGGAAGTGAGCAAACCCAGCAGTAAGTCAATGTTTAATATTTTAGAAACCTCTTAAAGTTTGACACACATTGCTTTATAGAAAAACACCACAAAAGATCCTTCTGGCACACATCAATAGTAAACCACAAAAAATCTTTTGCGGTCCGAATACTTCGGCAATACTTTTTCAGAATGGTGATGTTCATGTTTGTGGAAGCAACGATTATAATAAATTGGGATTCAATAAGCCGGGGAAAATTATGGCATTTGTTAGTATACATGTAGATATTCGGAAAATCTTTCTTTTTAAGTGATATTAGAGCGAAAGAGCTTTGAATATGTTCTTTAAAAAAATGATTTATTAACTTAACTTACTTTAAAAAAATAACAAACATATTTTAACTTATCTCTAGAAAAAGGTCATTCTCCCACGAAAAGTTATCAGCCTTGATCTCTCATCGACACATTCAGTGTTTCTTATCGAAGGTGGATATGTTCTGACAATGGGTCGGAATTCTGAAGGACAACGTGGCTTGGGTCATTGTAATCCGGTAGATTTTCCAACTTTTGTTTCCGGAATAAAGGATAAATATATTTTGGTAATTTAAAAAAATGTCGTGTTTATATGTTATTGATTTGATTTATTTGTTTTCTCCTCTTCTTGCCTTAGAACGTTAAATGTAGTGATCAATGTACGATTGTTTCATCAGATGACAATGTAATAACATTTTGGGGAACAAGAAATGGAATTCCTGAAGTTCAACAAAATAGCAATGGAAATTCTATTAAATCTGAGGTAGGGCTTGAGGTTGTGGGTTATAATATGTTTTCATTGCTTATTAAATCATTGTCATTCCAAACTTGTAGAACCATCAAACTGATATAGAAATGGGAAACAATACAGCAGCATTTACAAATTTCTTAGCATCAGTTTATAAATCGGAAGTGATTTTAGATCCAATTGATATTTTGGCGTAAGTATTGTATTTAGTATTTAAGTTTTTCCAGGTGGAAGTGAAAGAAAATTAGTTTATTATTTTCCTACCAATTACATTATGATACTGCTTCAATAATAACGGGGATGTAAGTATAGAAACAAATCAAATTTGCGTTATTTGAATCACTATTACCACTATGACCAAAAATATCACTATTCTATTTGGATATCTTGGAGGGGGGCGGGGGGTAGGTAAAAAATGTATGTCTTGAATTTTTAAATTTAGGCTCACTTTACGTTCAAATGATATTTTTTGATTGAATCGCTTTGAAATTTACAAAGAATTGAGTTTCGACAAAATAGTCGTTTTTAAACAACTGTGCTGTTTTATATGTTTTTCTGAAATCTGGGTTATAATAAACTTGGCCTTATTTCACCAAACACTTTCGTCTTTTCACACGACTATGCAATTTTACTTTATAAATATTACGTTTCACCAAACGCAAATTTGCAAAAAGGAAATTATTGAGTTGAAATACGTTTCACCAAATTCAAATTTGCGAAGTGGGTTAGCGTTGATTCATCTCAATTTTAAAAATGTCTGATTTTGTTTTTTTTTTGGTTTTTTAATCCATCGACATCAATGAAATTTCACAATTCAAATAAAAAAAAAACCTTTCTTTTGAAAAGCTGTTAAAAAAAATAATTAACATGAAGAAGTTAAAAATAGTGATCGAAATAACTTCGATATGGGAAATGATTTTTCGACAAAAGAGAGTTTTCGGTAAACGAAAAGTACCATCAAATTTGTGTTGTTTAAAATTATGAATTAACTAAAATTCAGCAGCCAAGTCCCTTGCAACAGCTTTTGCGTACTCTACATTGGACTGGGAATGGAGCCCAGTATCACGGTGTTGCATCTATTCACGGAATAAACGAAGCAATCTACTGGAGAGTAGTTCATCGAGTGTCGAATATTATCATTGATGAATTTCTCTTTAAAACTATTTGCATAGCCTCGCAATTTTTTTCTTAAGAAGGATTTCGTTATGTAGCTGGATGTGTTGACGGTACTATGATAGATATTGATTCACCAATTTTTTCAATGCATATTTGATCTTAAAAAACACAATCTAAGATTTACTTTGCTACTTTTCAAAATACGAGTTTATTGCAAAGTTGTATTTTAGATTGGTGAAACACTGCGAGAAATCGGTAGAAAGTTAGCATTGCTAGGGAACTTTACAACAAGCAGCGCTTGTGTAGGAGGAATATACAAAGCTTGATCACGTAGCCGTTTTAGAATTTTTGTTTTCGGATAACGCATTCAATTGCTTAAAGTTCTTTAATAATATTCTTACAATATATGAATAGAAGTGTATAATTTAAGAATCGATAGCAAAAGCATTGACGAATACAAAAACTGTGATTAATAATAAAAAGAAAGAAAAATAAATGTTTTGGGAAATAAGATCATGCCTATGTATTTGTACGTATATTTTTATACGAATAATAAATATTCTTAATGTCTACCAATATTCGAAAACCACTAATAAAATTTTCAGAATGGGCGGTTTTTGTTTTCTAAATCATTTTGAACTAGTTTTTTGAGTGTACTAATGCATGGAAAACTTTTCGAAAAACTTATATATTGTATCATTTTAGTTTGTATTCTTCGAAGGAACAATTTGACAAGGGATATTACGTTGAAGTCAACAATATATATCCTCTACCTCATAGTATTTTAGTTCTTGTTGACACCACAACTCCATTGATATCATCTTACGAGGATCTTTAACAACATAACACAATATTTATTATTCGTATAATCTGAAATTATTTGTAAACAAATGAAAAGTGAATAAAAAGAATTAATTGATCTCGTTATATAATGTAATTTATTGTTAGTAATTGATTTCAATAATAAAAAAAAAAACAAAAAAAAAACGTAATAAATTATTCCTTTTCAAATGCAACTATTTTCAATTGCATTTTAAATGTTTAAATATTTTACCTATTTTGTATTTTTTTTTTTAAATAAATTTGTTTTATCTCAAATAAAAATTGATTTTGCCATTTTGCTTTTTAATTGACGTAAACCTAAACAATCTTTTATTTGTTTTACTTTTCAATTCATAAAATTTCCTTATGTACAAGATTTTTGTAATATACATACATACTTCATTTTTCATTTTTTTTTGTTGTTAATTTAATTTTTCGTTGGGGGATAATCATATATGGTTGTAAAAATTATACAATAAATTTAAAAATTATAATTAAACTGATTTAAAACAATTGCACATTTGCCATTTCAAATTAATTTACATTGTTTTTTTTTTTCTTGTTGTTATCTTAAATAAATTTATGTTGATAGGTACGTTTTTTTTTAAAGAAAACAAAAAAAAAATAGATAGAAATGGTTTAATTAAATTTAATTAAAGTTGTTTTGTGCGAGCATCCAAAAGTTCTTATAAATATTAGCCTTATTCTACTATTTACTGCAATGAATCATTCCCGTAAAATGTATGTATTGTTTATAAATGCTGTTTAGTAGTTAATCTGCCATATCTCAGAAAATAATCATTAGGTTCTGTAACTCTAGAATTTCGATGAAATCGGCCAAAAAATGAAATGTGGTTTTTGAAAGTTTCTCCACCAATTTTAGTGATGCAACAGATCACTAATAAAAGAAGCAATAAGATTTTCTCTGATAAACATTTAGCGCTTCAGATCTTTCTTGCTGTGTGTCTTTTTAATAGGGAATTTCTATGCGATTTAGATTTGAGAAAAAATGGTTTCCTATTACTTTTTAAATATCCAGGAAGAGCAAGATTAAAGATGAGAAATCAAAATGAGTCGCCTTGAATGTGGGCACTTTTTCAAAATTTGTTTGGTAATTTAAAGGGTTTTTTCTTTTAACGACGCCAGATGTACCAATCAGTAAAATTTTTGTTTTTCATTTTTGAACATATCAGGTGCCTTCTATTTAACTCGATTCTACTTTTGATTCTATTCGAAACTCGTTTCCGATTCTACTTTCAAATCGTACTACGTATGAAAGTAGAATCGAATGCCGGTTATACCAACTTGTTTTCAAAAAAATGTCTACTTTCGAACGAGTATCGAGTTGTTTGACAGTTTAAAAAAAAAAAACTAAAATAAAACATCAAATTTTTGGACAAGAATAATTATAACAGAAATGGACACCTTTGGATTTTGGTTTAATTTGCAAGGCAATGAAGAACGGTACGAGCAAATTGAACGCAAAAGAATAAGAGATAATTCCAAAATAATGGAGCTGAGTTAGAAAAGATTTGCACATATAGGGTCCGCCATCGAACTTTTTTTTTCAACTAGTGTTTATTTCGTGAATGGTTACACTTAGCTCATGTCTGATTTCACAGATAATTAGTTTTATCTTTCCGCTGAACGAATATGGTTGTGTATACACTTCATCATCTTTTCAGATGAAGCTCATTTTAATCTTGTAAACAAGCAAAATTGTCGCATTTGGACACAGAAAACACGCATACATTGAATAGATGATACACCCAAAACGAGTCACTGTTTGAAGCTACACTCGATGTTTTTATAGCAAAAAAAAAAGTTATTTGGCGGACCCTCTATTTATACGGTAGAATATTTGAACGCATTCTTAATGAAAAATATGTACTTTTGTTTTAGTTTTGTTAAGAACTATCGTCTTTCTAAAGACGGATTTATGTTCTTACTTAACACCATATCATCCGACATGACTACTCGCAGAAGACAAAATGCTTTTCCGATTATCATTAATTTATCAGCAGCATTGAAGCAACAAGAGATTACCAAAACCAAATCGGTGGTGACAAGAACGCTGGACGTGCACAGCAAACCATGTCAAAAATACTTGCCGAAGTTTTGACTTCAATCGAAAGAGTCCATTTGTGCCCGGTGATGATGAATTTTCAAATGAATGAGGAATGAAGAGAAATGAAAGTCCAAAAGCTATTTTTGGCAAAAATCACGAATTCCCGGTGTAATTGGGGTGGTAAAATAATAAAACACAAAAAGTTGAATGAAAAACTTTCAAATTCCAATTGCATATTAATAATTTATAACATTTTACTTACACTTTGACAAAAAAAAAACTTCGTTCGAAAACACATTTGATGTAGAGTGATTATTTTAGATTTTGAATTCTACTTTCGAGTTACGTAGTTCCTCGTTTATTCGAAAGTTCATAAGAATATAGTTGGTACTACTAGAACTATTCGATTCTCGTTTGTTCGAAAGTAGTCAAACAGATACATAGTACCAATTTTTCGAATTCGAGCAATTTCATTGTAGAATCGAGTTACATAGTAGGGCCCCAGAGCTTTATTTAAAGCAAAACACTGATGGAATGAGATAAATTCTTATTTCAAGTATTTATTTTGTTCACAATTAAACAATTCATTTTGAGTAAAATGCCAAAAAACTGGCGTCTAGTAGGTTTTTTCATGGATTTATTTTTGATCTAGATGTGCCAAAACAAAAATTACTCCTGTTTTTGCATTCCATAGGGCAAAATAAATTGATTTATTGTTGATTCAGGATCAAATCTGAAGATTTACCCCTCTTTGCACTAATACTGATACAATTAGAAAAAATTGTTTAGCTGGAAGTTTGACAGCTCATCCGCACGAGTACACAAAGTTGCATTGAAACAATAATAAAAAAAAAAACAGTTACAATCGTGTTCCATGCGCCACGAAATTTTTGACGGAAATCTGAATTTACCCATGGACATTTTTTTGTCCCTTCTCACAAAGGAAAATGTATTCCTAGAGCTAAGGCGCTAGTTAGAGCTATCATTGAAATCGATCCGGAAAAATGTTTGAATCGATATTTGACGGTGTTTCCCTTTGATTAGAAATGAAAATTATATACCGATCGATCGGAAATCACAAAGAATTTTTTTTTGAGAAAAAAAAAAGTTTAGTTGCACATTTATTTTTTTCTCCAATGACAGATTTCTGTCAGTAAAATTTGTAGGTGGATTTTAATCAGGAATTTTTTTTTCAATGACAGAAATTTTTAATGGTAGCTGTAAACGACCTGTCAAAAAAATTCAAATCCGGTCAGAAGCTTCTTATAGTGATGTCCTTCACTTTTCTTGCTACATATCCATCTTGGCTAAAAACCAGAAGTATCTGGAAATTCAGTTTCCTCGTGTAGAAAAAGACATTAATCATTTTGAGACTGATGATTGAATACTGTAATTTCTCCAGAGTAACCAGTGGCGGCGCAGCTTGCAAAAGAATAAGGCTAAGTGTTGTGGATATAAAATAAATATAAATTTAAATTATTCTTTTTTTAATAATTTGTTCCTTTTCTGCACAAATGATCAAACCAGTTCATTTTAACATTTTCGATTTCGTTTTCTTTTTGTTCATTAGTATAAAATTGTATTGTAATTTTAAATACACTTTTATAATGTGGTGTTGAGAGTTTAAATTATTTTTTAAAACTAATTGTCTTTACTTATTTGGTTTCTTTCTTTGACTATGGAAATATTTATTTCTCTCTATTAAACTTTTTTGTTTTGTTCGATGTTACATATAATGCAAATGGATGTTGTATAAAGGATGAAGTGAGTGTCATTTGTGCTAAATAAAATAATTATTACATGTTTTTATTTTTTGTTGTTGTTGTTTTATATCGTTATGTTGAAGACATACATAATAGGTATAACTCTAAAATGTGATGCAAGTGTTATATTTTATAACTAATGATTTTGATGATGTTTATGATGATAAATATTATAATTATTATGTTATATTTATTTATTTTAATGAGTTAACAAAAATACGATTAAATTTTAAATTTTAATACTAAGGTCAGTTTCTTTTTTGAATTTTTTTTTTCTGAAGAAACAATTTTATTTAAATCAATTGATTTTTTTCTTTGATTAAAAAAAAAACAAAGATTATTATAGAATTTCTTAAAAAAACAAAAAGTAAAAACTTAGCAGGAACAACGACTACCTTCGGAAATACTACCTAACGTAAACGTACCAAGTCCGGTGGAGCCAGGTGATTTCTTTTCTTGAGTTTTGTCATCCGTATCAAAATTATCACCCTGTAAATGTAAGATTGTTTTATAATAAACATTATCTTTCTTTTCAAATTTGAAATAAGAATATATTTACCCTATGTTCTCGTTGTTCTCTAATTTTTCTGGCAAGTGCTAAGAAAGCTTCTTCTATGTTAATATTCGATTTGCATGATACTTCAAAGAATGGCATTTCGAAGTTTTCAGCAATCTGGAGAAAATAAAATACATAAGAACACAAATTAAGCATAATATATGTATGTATGTACATAAAGTTAAGTGTTATTTTTAGCTTATTTTTATTGACGTCATGATGTTGACAAATTTCAGACTTGGTGCAACATAAATAATTTAGAGTTTAATGTTGCTAAATTCCAATTCGTAACATTCACCCGTAAGCGATCACATCTTCCCTACGGAACTTACAGTCTGCATGATTTTACCATTAACTTTATTTGTTCTATTCGCGAGCTAGGACTTATTTGCGACACTTAGTTAAGTTTTCGAGCCTATTTTGATCATATCATTAAGGCCAACACATCACTTGGTTTTATCAAAAGTTGGTCTAAAGAATTCTCGAACCCCTGTGTCACTAAATCCTTATATACCACCTTTGTTAGACCTCTCCTTGAATACAGCAGTAGTCAAGTCTGGTCTCCCTGTCAGAACTCTTACTCAAAGAATTTAATCTGTACAGTGCAGTCTTTCTTGGGATGATAATCTATTCTTACCACCTTATGAAGATCGCGTAGTCGCTGATCTTCTCTTTTTCTAAACCAGCTTTTTGCAGGGACCACTGACTTACCATTTCTTTAAAATAATATTCCCATTTATACTAATCCACGAAACATCAAACCTGCCTCTCTCTTTTGCCTTCCTTATAACCATAGAAATTACGGCCTTTTTAAACCTATCCTGTCTGTCCTGTTTTTATCTCTGAAACGGTTCACCGTATAAGAAAAAGTGTGGGACAAAAAGTGTATGCTTGACAATTTAAGTGAAGGTGTTAATATCATTGGAGCTATAGAAAGGAATTTAGTTACGATAAAGCGACTTGCGCGACCTTTTACGTTCTATATTCACAATGTTTTAAACACAACCTCTCTTTCTGAGGTTAATCTTTTTTCGCCTTCATTTACTTAACTATTAAACTTGTTAAGATGAGTACTAACAAATTTGCACTACCCATATGGGTAAAGATCTTGCCTTAAATCTTGGATTTTTGAAATACAAGATGCTTTTGCTCAAAAGAATTACTTTCACAGAATTAACAACTTTATTAAAACTTAAATAATAAAAACAAAAAGATTAATCACAAACAAACATTATTAATGCTGATACCCTGAACTGAGCAAAGCTGAGTAAGATTCTTGTCCATGAGCGTTTGATTCAGGAGCCACCGGGGCAGATTTGTAATATGATGGAGCACTGTATGAAACAGGAGAAGCATTATTCAAATGAGATCCATCAGAACCTTCAGATTTGTAGTAACCGATTGGGGATGCATATGAAGCTGGAGCTACATTTTTCACCACACCAACGGGAATAGCAGATTTGTAGGAATTTAGTGCGGCGTGTGAATTATAATTGACTGACGATGAGCCTGATGAAGAAGCGTAGACAGCAGAAGCAGTTTTTGTCTCATGGTGGGCTTCATTCAATGGAACACGGCTTACAACAGCATTAAAACCATGTTCTTTATCGGCAGTATAGTGGACTATTCTCTTAAATCCATCAGAATCGATAAGGGTATATTCTCCTTCAACTGAATCTCCATCTCTTGTCTCAGAGTGACTCTTTGAATCGCCGGTGATAGAATCCTGGACATCATAAGCGAATTTGTACTGTGGATGTGGATCGTATTCCTCGACTTTCTTACCCACCAAGTGTTGATCTGATGGAGCTAAGGAAACTGTATGCTCTACTGGACCATTAGCCGCCGCCTGATAGAATCCTTGTTGAGGTGGAATATATCCTGCACTAGCAACTGTCACAATAGCGAGAGCAACAACGAACTAGTTATACAATTGAGAGATAGAAAATTTATCAAGGAAGGAATTGTGTTGGGGTTTTCTTTACCTTAAAAGCCATGACAAATAATTTGATTTGTTTTTTGGTGTGGTTAAGAAGCTTAATCGAATTGAAATGATACTGTATCAGCTTCGACAATCATTTTTATATTCACAAAAAATCGATGAATTAAATTTAGTTCATAACTTTTTGGATCGTTTTTAGAAGCCCTCAGGCAACTCAAACTGTATGTACATACATATGTACATAGGGTTACGCACCTATGTACTTTCGTTTTTTTTTTGTGGGCATTTTGTTGCTGTTGTGAGGAGTTGTTTTGTTTATTTTATGGACAAAATAAAACAATTTACATAAATAAATCATAACGTCCCCTATCGAGTGAAATGACGCACTTATAGCAACATCGAAAAATCGGGAAAAGATTGGTTAAAGTTTCTACCATTGTCTTTAATACAAGTATTTAAAAAAAATTAAAAATATTACTCTTGTATATGTACAACATTTTTCATATGTCACCACTTATGGCATAACTAAAATTTATAACGATCATTATGGCACTAACGGTGACCTCCTATGTTTTCAATTGGGCAGTTCATATTTCTAAGACTTCTGAGAAGTTTCTTAGTCAGATGAATAAAATATAAACAAAATTCACTATTCATTAATTAGCTTTGGATTTGTTTTATTCCTTCGAAAAATTTGCGATACAGAATATTTAAGAAATAGAATCATAAAAATTCTCACAGCTCACAGTTTTTTTAAATTACTAAAGACAACAAAAAGCTGTTTTTTAAGGCCAAGTTAAAACGCAAAATATAATTTAACAACAAATTGTATGATGATTTTGCAAAGTACAAATCTTTATCTTCAAGATAATACATTTTAAATCATTTTAGTAGTCTCACTTAGTTTTCGTAATTTCTTATAACAAGTTATGAGATGACTTATGGGTCTTGATTTTCTTCTATCTAAAGTTTTGAAAAACATTGATACTTTGAAAAATTAATTTTGGAATTCATTTTTAGTGCTGATTCCGAAACCAAACTCCGATTTTACCTATATGTGCTCAAACTCAGAAATACCCGTTTTCAACATTATTCTAAAAACTTGATGTTACAATCTTTAAGATTATGAATTCGTAATAAGTTCAAAAATTACGTTTATACCGTTTTGGGTTTTTCTGTTAAGATCAAAAATAATTGAGATACTGAACATTTTTCAAACGAAATATTGAAGTAAGAGGTTGTAGATTGGGAGGGTCATTCCGTATTTTATTGAAAAATGATTTTAAACTTAAACTCCTAATATAAGGTTTTTTTCGAATTATAAAATGCTCAAGTACCTGACGTTTTGATTCATTTTGAAATCTGATTTAAATCAAAAACCTTAGAAAAATTATATTTTGATTTCTACGTATGTACAAAACTTTGTTGACCAGTGTAATTCATAATGAATAAACTAACATTTTAAGAACGTTTGCAAATCGTGCAAATTCATTACCAAAAAAGTCCAATCTTCGGTCCAACAAAGTCGGTAATTCGAGCAGTTATTGTTGCTGTGAACAGAGTAATGAAGACGACTCAAATGCGTCCACACGAATTTTGGGCATGGTTACAATTGAAGCTGTGTCTATCAACTTTATAGAAGATTTTAAGGAAGGATATTGTTTTGCGGGCTTACAAAATCTAACTCGTGTAAGTAATGAGCCTCTCGGCTAGAATTTATTCGAGGCAGTCGCGTTGGACATAACAATAAATTTAATGCGTTAAAATTCTTCTTTAAAACCACACATCTACAAAAATGCGCTTTAAAAACTAAACTTAAAAATGATAAGTCATTATAAAGCATGTCACATTGAGTGACATATTCTTTAGAGGAATGGGCAGGTTCAGACGACATGAGAGACTTGAAAGTAAGACAAGTTTCTAGTATCTGATTGGCCAACTGCCAAAAAATTGCCTTCCAATTAAGGCAACTAGAAAGTTAGTCAAGAATAATCTTCATAACTATCAAGTCAAGTCTACTCATGTCAAAATGTTAGCTGATCAGATTTAACATTCAATTAAAAGCTGAACTTTTTTAATTTAGGGTTTATTTATTTTCTGTACAATTTAATTTTATGTTTTGTGTTAAAGGATTCCTTGTCAAATTTGAAAAGAAATAGGTATTTATTTAAATACAATATACAAATCGTACGGGATTTGTAGCTTGCCTGAAGAATGTTTTGTTGACAATAATGTTTTTGGTAGTTTTTGCATGATGAATTGAATGTAGAAGTTTGTGAAATAAAGTTCTGAGTTTGAAATTTATGACACTTGAAACACTTACTAGTTGCCTTGGTTATTGATTGTTGATGATAATCATTGGGCAGGTTCAGACAACATAAGGGACTTCATTTGCAGTCAACTTCATTCTTTGAACGTAAATTTTGACCAAGGCAGCTAGTTAGTTTTTCAACTGTCATGAATTTCAAATTCAGAACTTTACTTCACAAACCTCTACTTCAAGTTCATAGAACAAAAACTACCAAAATTATTATTTTCTACAAAACACTCCTCAGGCAAGCTACAAGTCCATCAAGATTTGTATTTTGTATTGTAAAGAAATATTACTTATTTCTTTTCCAAATTTACAAGGAACCTTTTTACAGAAAGCATTAAATGAAGTTATGCAGGAAATAAATAAATCATTGAGTAATAAAGTTCAGCTTTTAGTTGAATGAAAAAAAACATGATCAATTGTCATTTTGACATAAGTTGACTTGACTTGATAGTAAGGGAGATTTTTCTTGACTTACTTTCCAGTCAACTTTCCAATGAAGTTGCCTTAATTGGAAAGCAAATTTTTGGCAGCTGGCCAATCAGATACTAGAAACTTGCCTTACTTTCAAGTCCCTTATGTCGCCTGAACCTGCCCATTGTTTAATAATTTAAAATGTTAGACTTTGAAAAAGGACAGTATACTTAGAGGTAAGATTAATGTTCCCAACTTCGTTTCGATATCACTCACATTATTATTATTGTTTTTATATTATTATTGTTTTTTTTTTTTACCAATAGTCTAATTGAAGATGTATCGGGTGATTTTTTAAGAGCTTGAGAACTTTTTTAAAAAAAAAACGCATAAAATTTGCAAAATCTTATCGATTCTTTATTTGAAACGTTAGATTGGTCCATGACATTTACTTTTTGAAGATAATTTCATTTAAATGTTGACCGCGGCTGCGTCTTAGGTGGTCCATTCGGAAAGTCCAATTTTGGGTAACTTTTTCGTGCATTTCGGCCGGAATAGCCCGAATTTCTTCGGAAATGTTGACTTCCAAAGCTGGAATAGTTGCTGGCTTATTTATGTAGACTTTAGACTTGACGTAGCCCCACAAAAAATAGTCTAAAGGCGTCAAATCGCATGATCTTGGTGGCCAACTTACCGGTCCATTCCTTGAGATGAATTGTTCTCCGAAGTTTTCCCTCAAAATGGCCATAGAATCGCGAGCTGTGTGGCATGTAGCGCCATCTTGTTGAAACCACATGTCAACCAAGTTCAGTTCTTCCATTTTTGGCAACAAAAAGTTTGTTAGCATTGAACGATAGCGATCGCCATTCACCGTAACGTTGCGTCCAACAGCATCTTTGAAAAAATACGGTCCAATGATTCCACCAGCGTACAAACCACACCAAACAGTGCATTTTTCGGGATGCATGGGCAGTTCTTGAACGGCTTCTGGTTGCTCTTCACTCCAAATGCGGCAATTTTGCTTATTTACGTAGCCATTCAACCAGAAATGAGCCTCATCGCTGACCAGACCATAAATCGGACGTAAAGCGCGAAACACATTTCGAACCGAACACTGATTTTGGTAATAAAATTCAATGATTTGCAAGCGTTGCTCGTTAGTAAGTCTATTCATGATAAAATGTCAAAGCATACTGAGCATCTTTCTCTTTGACACCATGTCTGAAATCCCGCGTGATCTGTCAAATACTAATGCATGAAAATCCTAACCTCAAAAAAATCACCCATTACATGATCTCTAATTGATGTATAAATAAATAAATAAATTTGCATATACGATTTTAAATCGGCTGAAGTGATTACTGAATTTCACCCGAAAAACTCAAGTTTCCCAACAATTCAATTTTCATATGCTTCACTTAAATGCAAACAAACCTTCAAGTTATGTATTTTCGATCTTCTTGAATTAAGACTAGTAAAAAAAAAAACAAAAGAATGTATATCTACAATCTTTTGCCAAATCATGTTACAAATAGGCCTTTTAAATATTAATAATTTTTTACTCGTTCTTTAAATCCGCCACTGTAAGTTTTCTTCTGTCTTCTGTCTATAAGTAAAAGTTAGCCTACTCAAACGGTTAGCAATCATTCAAAGGTCAATCTGAATTACTTTCGATTGTACTTAGAGGAAGGTAATTTGGCTTAAAGCTTGATACAGTTTTGGGTGGAACCTGTTTGATTACCCAGCAGAGAGATACATACATACATATCCGTACGATTATTCGTAGATTGATCATTTTAGATTAATGGAACAAAAATAACGATGGCAGGTACATAAGATAGTTTGAAATACTTTTTGCTCTAAAAAGGTGGTTACGAATAATTGATAAGCTTTTGGAGCATTTATTTGTGACTTGGGGCAATATTAATCACTTTATTTTCTATTTCGTGAATGATGTGGTCTTTCATTTTGTCCAAGACTATTTTTTTGCACGAACTTTTACTACAATTGTGAATTTCTTTTGGAATGTAGGTCAAAGAAAAATGTTCAGTTATATTTATTGTGTATGTTATGTTACTATAGTAAGTCTTACAAGCGTCCTTGAAGCTTTGGGTGAGGCATTCAATTTCAAACTATAAAATCGAACTACAACGACTAATTCAGTATCACTTGAACACATTCCTTCTCTCCAGTAGCATCATACTCCTACATCCACACCAGAGAAAATGGCTTTCAAGGTAAGTAAACTTATAACTTGATGGAGTGTCCTCTTATTAACATATCCCTGTTTATATTTGTTTTAGTTCGTGGTTGCTTTTGCTTTAGTCGCTGTTGCCAGTGCAGGATATGTTCCTCAACCGCAAGTCTATCATGCTGCTCCAGTTGCACATAACGTAGCTGTTGCTCATGAGCCACAGCACATTTTGACTAAGAGTGTTGAGGAATATGATCATCACCCACAATACAATGTTGCTTACAACGTTCACGATTCTATTACCGGTGATGTGAAGAGCCAATCGGAAAGCCGAGATGGGGATGTTGTGAACGGAGAATACTCCTTAGTTGATGCCGATGGATACAAGAGGACAGTTTCTTACAGTGCCGATGCTGAACATGGATTCAACGCTGTAGTCAACCGTGTTCCATTGCATGCAGCTACTGATGGTTCACACGCTGCCCCAGCTGTTGTCAAGCATTTGAGTCCTGTTGTTCATGCCGCTCCATCACACACATATGCTGCTCCAGCTGATGTTGTACATGCCTCTCCATCACACACCTATGCAGCTCCATCAGTCTCATACGCTGCCCCATCAAGCTACCACCAAACAGTTTCGGCTCCATCAGTCACCTACTCCGCGGCAGCACCAAGCTACTATAAGTCGGCCCCAGCTGCCACCTACACAACATCAAACCTAGTGAAAGCTGTGAGCCCAGTGACATATGCCGCTGCTGCTCCAAGCCATGGTCATCAATATGTTTCATCACCAACCTACGCTGCTCCAGCTAACTACCAACTCCATAGTGCTCAACCCACATACGCAGCCCCAATCAACTACCATGCCCATGGACAACAAGTATATGTGGCTCCATCGGTGGTGAAAACATCTTCTCCAGTAGTAAGTGCTTCTCCAAGCTATTACAAATCTGCTCCAGTAGCTTACGCCACATCCGAATCCTACTCTGCACCAGCTTACGTTAAGTCTTCTAACGAACATAGCAACCAATACCATCATTAAATATTGTTTTGTTTTTAATTTTTTGTTAAATCTTAAATAATTGTTAATAAATTTAAATCATGTTGAAAATATAACCCTTGATTTTTTAAATTTATTTTAAAATACAATGAGTCAATTTTTCGATTTAGACTCTTTTCACTTGCTTAATCTATTTATTTATTTATTTTTAAAATATCAATTTACAATTAAAATTGTTATTAATATGTGGAAAGAGCAAATAGCAGCAAAGACTTCTAATAAATAACTATTCGTTTAGTTTACTTCAGTGCATTTCCCTGTTCCTTTCCCTTTTTGTCATCGACATTGAATCTGTTTATTCAGCTTCTTTGGCAACTCTAACGAAAAAAAAAACATTTATTTAAATAGCTCTTAAAACAACTAACGGTGACTGCCTATCTAACAATTTATGCATCCAAATTAGTTTACATTAAAAACCATAAACCTTGAACCTATACATACATAAATGTATCCATAATATCTCTATAACTTCTCACACCCTAGTGACTTTTTTGCCAACTCTATACCTACCTAAAAACAACCTATCACCATAAAATAAATATGGGAAAAAATAAACAAATTCAAAACTTACCTTCTCGCCTCTTTCCTTATCGACCATCCTTTGTGTGGACGAGCATTCACATTTGTTACCGGCAAGGACTTTCACAACATCCGGTGATGCATTCTATTTTAGCAGAAAAAAGAAAGAAGTCTATTATCATCAAAATTGGAACGCGGGATGAACAAGAATAAATGAAAAAATACACTCAGAGAAAATTCACCTACATACATACAAGAATAATTCTAGTATTATTAACCCTTTATTCCCGAAGGTCTCAATTACATTTTGCACAAACGGATTTGGTTTTCGTCATGAAACCTCAAGGAACATATCAGTAAAGCATCATTTTTGTAGGTCTACAGTAAAACTACTATAGGAAACAAAGGGTTAACCATATTTATCAGTAGTGTAAGACCGAAGCTTTTAAGCAGAGAAAAAAAAAACTGTTTCCGCTTTGAGAATATGAGAAGTATTTTATTTCGAGAATGAAAAATAGTTATTACGGAAAAATAGTTTAATGAAAATAGGCATGTTATAATTAAAATAATAAATCCACTCATGTCTTATATCACTCATGAACTTGAAAACAGTCATACCACTAAAAAACGCATTTTTTTAGTTCAAATTTCAAAATTCATTGTGTTGAGGTTCCATATCAATATCACGGTACTTAACATTTTAGAAGGGAATATACCGTTATTTCAATATTATAAGTCTATAACGATATATTTCAATTGTTTCAATTGATCATGAAAAATTCATAAACGACTAGTTTTTATCGATTTATAGATTTAAATTGTATCATTTATATATGACTTATCATCACTGTCTGTCAGTTGGTTTTGTTCGCTATAATTCCAAAAACTACTGAACGGATATTCAAGTTGTTTTCATACATACGTCGACAGAGTGGTTCCAGAGGAAGGTGTATGTATATGTATAGTTTGTTGAGGTTTTGTGGAAGTTGGTTAAAATATAACCATCATTTTTAAAGGTTTCGTAAAAATGTAAGTGTTTATCGAGAACGCCAATTTATTATGTATATCAATTCTAAGTTTTAAAAAAGAGGCTGGGATGCGACCCACAAGTTTTAGTATTGTTTTTTTTTTCTTAGGTTTTTATTTTTTGTAAAAAAAACAGTCAATTCGATTTTTCTCAAAATTTTATCAGATGTCAAAAACATTATTCTTCGTTGCACAAAATTGTTTTGGAGATAAAATCATTTTTTGTTCGTACATTTTTCGAGGTGACAAAAATTTTTTTTGTCAGTTTCAGTACACACGCATGCACAGACTTCTCTCTAAAAATCTTTCATTTCGACTCTAGGGACCTTCAAACGTCGAGAAATGTCAAAATTTTCAATTCGACAAATCGGACCGATTACAATAACTTCCTACGGGAAGATAAAAATGGTCCCATATAATGTTGATTGCTGTCATATAGTTTAAATTAAGTCGACGGATTAAGAATTTTTTTGATTTTTAACTTTATTTGAGAAGCAGGAAATTTCGAGGTTATGAAAAAATGTAAAACAAATCATTTATTTACTAAGAAACCCCCAGGAGAAATATTTTTTAATAAAAAGTGTGGGTGGACCAGAAGTCACTGTAAGATGTCAATGCGGATTTAGGAATAGTAAAAGTACCGGGTATTTTTTTAGAGGTATAGAACTATAAGTCTGCAGCACTGTTTTAACAGGTGGCCATTTTGTTAGCTGTCAATTGATTTATTTTAGCCTGGTTTTGAATTTTAACATGACTAATGTGATCAACGATACCAAATTGTGAAAATTTGTTCGAAATACGTATTGCGCAAAATGTATGTATTTAGCGATGAAGCTCATTTTTGGTTAAATAAACAAAACTAACGCATTTAAAGTATAATGATAATCCTAAAGTGTATGTTACATCCACAAAACTTTTGGGTTTTGGCTTTGGTTGATGGCTGGGTTGATGGACTTCTTCTACTTCTTTAATTTATTTGTACGAGTATATCCACCTACTCTCATAATTTTATCTGCAGCATCTTTAAATAAAAATTCCAACAAAAATTTTCTTTTTCAATTTTTTGCATTTTTTCATAAACAAAAATCCCCATCAGATTACAAAAAGTATTCACAATTGGGTTTCCTCCTGAATTCATCAAAAAGTAATTTCAGAAGTTCTTTCTCCAACCCTTTCATTACCAAAACAGGAATTCATTTAGGGCCACTACCCTTTATCTTAGCCATCAATGATGTACCCCTTTCTGTACGATACAGTGGGCCTTACTATAATCAAATTAAATGTTGAGTTGTGTGAAATTGACCTTTATGCTATGACTTCTATTAATAAACCAAACGTGATATGACCTTAATATTAAAGTAGACTTTAACAATTAACCATTTATGGTTTGAAATCAAAAAAATTGGGCTTGACATTTGTATGGTTTATTATCTGTGATCCTTATAATATATGCAAATTTTTCCCAAATTTTAAAGTCTATCTTAAGTTTGATTATTGGTAGGGCCCAGTAACATAGTAATCTATGTTGATGATATGATATCCTTCAAAAGCATACAATTTTAAAACCTTAACGCGATTAGATGTCAGGCACTAATTTTCTCTAAAAAACGTTCTTCTAGTTCGATTGATTAAAAAAAAATTAGTAGCACACTATACATACATCCGGGTTCATAGTTTCAAAGATCTTGGAGGTCTTTTAAATCTTAATCTCAATTTCACGATTGTTAGCAAAGCTAACTCTATGTTAGTATTTGGTCTAAAGAATTTCAGAATGCTTATGTTACTCTCACTCAATATAACTCATCCCAGGTATGGACTCCTTTTTACCATCCACAAGAATAGATTAGAATCTGTTAAACACAACTGCATACGTTTCGCCTTATACGTATGGGCTACAATGGTCTGATTTTTACAACCATCCGCTTTATAAACATCGGATTAAGCTTCTTTAAATGGAGCCTCTATCGCAAAGAAGCGTTAATAATGGTATTATCTTTTTTTATCAACTCTTAAGCAATATTCACATGAGCACGACCAACGACCAACGAATGAACGAATATTCGTCGATTTTGACATTTCTTTCACATGAGAGTTTTTAATTCGTCGCGAATGCAGTTTGACATTCACCACCGAAACCAAAACAAGAACGATTTTTTTAGGTTAAGTACGCGCGATTTTTTTATTCGTTGCGAGTGTGGATAGTGTGGAACGCGAATAAAGTTTGACAGTTCGTATCAACCATATTTTTTTTTGCGACGAATAAATTTGTTTTCTTAAATTTATTAATATATGATATTGAAATGTAAAAGTATGCATCATAAATCAAATAGAAACTATATTGCTATCGTTTTGTTAAGAATTTGTGTGGAAATATGTCTTCAAACGTATATAAACTCACATTTTGTAATTCATTCGTCGTTCGTTGGTCGCGCTCATGTGAATGATGCTTTAACTGGTGTAATAAATGCACTTGATTTATTAAATTCTATAAGTTTAAACAACCATGGAGTCACGTTTCTCAACTGAACTTATGAATATGAACTCAAACCTTTTTGATTTTAATATGAGTTAGAATATTCTTAAAAAATACATTAAAGACCATCAGTGTTCTACGCTTTTAAATGTCGTATTAATTAGTCTGTAATTTCATTTTTATTTTTATTTAATTCATATACATATTCTAAATTGTTGTATTTTAAAAGTGAATCATGTTATCGAAGTTCTATTTATTTCTTACTAATACTGCAAAAAGTTATGGACTAAATAAACGCATTTTTCGTGTTTTCTCTGGTTGTAATATAGAGCTTGTATTAAATTTTGTTAGGCTTCTGATAATGTAAAAATTAAACAAAAACAAACAAAAATAAAACTTATATATAACACAGCAAAGATCTTCAAAAGGTCACACATTATTATAGCTTAAATGATACTTTTCTCTCAGTGTAGACATAATTAAAAAATAAAAGAAGTTAATTATGCATCAACCTCCCCCCCCCACCACCAGCCATACCATCAAAGAAATGGTAATCAAAATACAAAAAAAAACGTAAAATTCAATTTCGGACCAATTACCAAAAAAACAAAAACAAACAACAGGACATAAGAACAATGACAAATTACCTCTTGGATGTTACGTAGCCAATAAGACAAGTTATTATAGCTTTCCAAATTTGTAACATCGTACATCAAAAGGATGCCCATGGCTCCACGATAATAGGCTGTTGTTAGTGTGCGAAACCTCTCCTGGCCAGCTGTGTCCCATATTTGCAATTTAATTGGAACTCCATCTAAGTTTATTAGCTTTTGCTTAAAGTCGATACCTTACAATGGTGTGAGGTTAATTGGTCAATTAATTATGTAGAATTTAGGTAGTTTATTTATTTATTTATTTTTATTTTTTTTTTGAGAAAAGAAACAAGAATTCCAGCTGTTTTGAGATGGGTGCTTACCTATTGTTGAGATATATGTGTCGTAATATTTTTCATCGCAATATCTGTGAACAATGCAGGTTTTGCCAACGTTTGAGTCGCCTAAAACAAGGACTTTGTATGTGGCGACGAAATCAAGGGCCATTTTATTTTCTATTTCTTCTGTTTCAATAATTTTAAATTAATTTCTTTAAATGTTTTTCACTTTAAGGTTGATTTTTAATAAATATTTTAATTTTTACTATTTCACTTAAACTTAAAAGTTATCACTTAGTATAAGATAAACAAATATTTAACAAAACAAAACTCAATTTTGTTATGAGAATGTCCCGTGCAAATAAATATTTTTCAACTTCTCTCAAAAATGCATTCACATTAATGCTTAATTTTCACTTTATTTTGTTTTAAATTTAATTCTAATATTTATGAGAATTTTTCAGAAATTAATTCCTAATAACTTTTTAGGAAAGAATAAAGGAAAATATAGAAACTTTTTCTTTTGGAAGATTATTCACATTCACCTAACCAAACCAAGACACAAGGTATGATTCAACAAACAAGAAAAATCGATATCCTTTGATTGGTGGGTTTTTGCATTAAATAACGAAGCATGCGCATCATAAAAGGACGACATGAAGTTTAAAAAAAAAAATCTTACACCAAAGTTTATGTTCGTTGTGGTGGCTAAGCCACCTGTAGCCGTTATATTTTTGTGTAATATGATTTCTTAAAAGTGACACAAAACAGCTTATTGTTGGTGAGAGAGGGTTGAGTACTGCATTCCCATTTATGTTGATTGAAATTTAAAAAATGTAATATAATTGGAGAATTTCGAAAACACTTTGGTAAACTTTAGTTTAGTTTGAAAACGAGTTATACAATTGAATTTGGATGCATGTTAAAAACATTTCCGTTTTCTCAATACGTAACGGTGTAATGAGTAATCAAATTTCATTGTGAGTTCATTAAGTTGACCGGTAGGAATTGGGCAAGTTTAAACATAAAAGACTTCATTTGGATTTAACTGCATTCTTTGAACTTGAAATAAGTCCAAGTCAGTTGCTTTATTTTGCAGATGTAATTTTTTTAAAACTTAAAACTTTAATTGTTGACTATCTTTAACTTGAAGAAAGTAACAACAACATTATTTTTATTATGAAGTTAAGCTTTTAGTTGAATACAAAGACATGATCTGCTGGTATTTTGACATAAGTAGACTTGACTTTTATAGTAAGAGGACACATAGCTAACATTGGATTTTATAAAACCAACCATTAAAATTTAACAGGTGGTCATAGCTTGAATTGAAAATGTCCTTCACTAAAATCCAAATTTCCTGATTAGAATCAAGCGTTTCTTGATCGGAATTAAAAACTTGAGGTTAAAATTAATCATTTAAAGTAAAACTGACAAGTCGGAACACAAACAAAATGAAACGCTTTCAGTGGAATAATTATGTTCTCAAATGTAAATTTAACTATTAGCTTATCATTGAATTTATCAATGAAAAATTAAAAATGAGCTGAAAATATATTTTTCTTAGTAAAACAAATCTACAAATGATTAGCTTCATTTTGACACCAAACATTCAAAATTTTACTGCCTAAATCGCTTTTACATCTTGAAACAAAATGTTTAATGATGAATACCAATTTCAGCTATAACTAGCCCCTAAGGGAGATTTTTTTAACTAACTTTCTAGACACATTTCCAACAAAATTGCCTTAAATGGAAGACAATTTTTGGCAGCTGGCTTGTCAGATATTAGAAACACTGCCTTACCTTCAACTCCCTTTATATCGCCTGAAACTCTACCGATGCTTTATCATCTCGAATTTGGAGAATTATATTTTTCTGAAACTAAATGCTGTTATTTTACTATAAATAGGATTAGAAGTACTTTAAATATCGTTTCAAGACTACGGAGAAACACTGCACTGGCAGCAAAATTTTAAACAACCTATTGACAAGGGCTTAACATTTTATAAATAGCAAATTTTTAAATATTTAGCGACTTATACATCTTTCTTTTGACTTTAGTCTTCAAAGACGAACAAGAACTTTTCAGTTAAGGGATTGTAAAAATATTGATCGTCAAAGACTTAAATCTAACCTGAGGCAAGTAGATTAGGCAAGAGTTTACTTTATGGAAACGGTAAACGAACAAGTTGATTTTATTTAAGGCAATTTATACAGAATTTTTGAAACTTATATTTCATTAAAAACGCTGGACGTTAAATATGGTGAGTGCCCTAAGTTCAATCGACTTCAAAATGTTAAAGCTTTCTTTTCGTTTTCCTTACTAGTAAATTGATAACACCTTTCTGTTCAACAGGCTTCCGAACACGTCTAAACCGTGACAGTTCGTGAAAGTAAACAAATCAAACGCAATGAAACAAAACTATTAATTGGAATTCACAACTGTAGGCTATGGTTTGTTCACAAGAAATTCTATCAGAAAGAGGAAAACTACCAACAAAATATGGAACGTCAAAAATTGTCTGGCACTCAAACAATGCGAAGCCAAACAGTCAATTTACGTACCACACATACAGACAGACCAACAATTTTTGCTCAAAGAAATTTCCTGGGCAGAAATTGTGAGGATTGAAAATTATTTTACTCTCTCGTGAGCAGTCTCTTCTGCCCAAATTGACAATTGGCAGTTTTGGTCAAGGTTGGGAACAGACCTTACATTCTATCTCTTATAAAAATGTTTGTCTAGAATAATGACAGATGCCATAAAGATGTAGTAAATCACAAAAAATTAAAGTAGCCATTCCGTTTTTTTAACTTTAGTAAAATGTTAAGAGATAATAAGATATGTTAAAATCGTTTCAAATTTGCAAGATCATCTTTTTAGCATAGTAAATTGCAACAATGTATCGTAAAAAGGTAAAAAAGAAGTTACCATTTGTGTAATCTCTCCCACTTTCGGGTATCGGCATATGTAAATCTGCCTCCGTCTACTTTTCTGTACATGTAATCCACTAAAAGAAGCATTTACCCTATTCTATATTATAGAAGAAGGACTGTCATTTTGTTTTATTCAGAAGGCTTCTAAATCACCAGTCAAAAAAAAAAAAGCCAAATGCCTTGTTTACCGGTTTTTCATAATATTATAGTAGGTTATTAATTTTATCTAGATCAAATTTGTATAAAATACAATTGTCAAAATTATAGAATTCCTTTACGAGGACAAAAGTCTTTGAACGCACATTTACCATCATACTACAGTTTGACATGCTGTGGTAAATTTATCTTCCACAAACCACAACCCTATTTTGACAGTTCAACTTAGAAAATTGTATAAAAATAAATAAAATATGTCGCAGCAAATTAAAAGAGAAGTATGAATTTATTTGCATTTTTGAAATATCCAATTTCTAATACATTTAACATTTGCTTTTCCCACTAAAAGGTATTAAAAGCTTTCAAAAATCTCCATCGAACACGTGAATATGTTTTTAAAGGAGATCATCACGCTCTTACGTCTGCACGAGCTGAAATAAATACCAACTTTCGCAAAAATCTTGCCGTAACCGATGAAGTCGAAATTAAAAAGGTTTCTATTAACTTGAAAAAATGTGAATTAGTTCACAGAATTCATTATTATTTATTTTTCAGTTAGTCAAATTAGCCGAAGATGTCAATAAAGAACTCCGCACAAATGTTGTCCAAGCTGTTGAAAAAGAATCTGGGGTTTATGGTAAGTCTTGTACATTTAAATATCCTGAGTAGAGTTGCAAAATTCTTTCAAACATTGCAGAGGTAAATATTAGAGAAGAAGTACCTCGATTGGAAAATGTGCCCTTTAATCCGGATGCCGTTATTGAAAAACCTAGACGTGGTGCTACAAAATGTGGGGCAGAACCACAAGCTGGCAAAACTTAAAGAAAAAATAAAACTTCAAAAGTAGTTCTATAGTCAAAAATGTATTTTGAAATGTTTAAAAATGTTGTCCTTACTTCCTGAGTCGTCGTTCTCTTCTAATCGCTGGAACTAGAAGAGTTGTGTTTTTTAGATTTCTTTTTGGGTTGCTTCTTAGATTTTTGTTTGGGAGCTTTTTTAGATTTTTTTGATTTCTTTCGCTTGTCATCGGAACTGGAGGAGGAGGAAGATGAAGATTCTGAAGAAGAAGAAGAAGACGATGAATCAGACTCTGATCCAGAGCTACTGGACGATGATGTTACTGACTTTCGTCTCTTACTTTTCTTCGATTTAGAATGTTTTTCCTTTGATTTCGCAGCAACAGAACTAGATTCACTCCTTGGTGGCTTTTCGCGTTTTTCTTGCGGCATATCCCTTCGATCAACCCTTAACCTTGAGCCATCGTTATTTCCACGCCTATCGTTTTCATTTCTCGATGGAGGAGATTGTCGCTGTTGCTCTCTTGATCTTGACGACTCTTTAACGTTTCGACGTCGTTCTTGTTCATGTCTAGCCGGTGGACGATCTGGGATACGTCTTCTCTCGTTTCCTGGTGGTGATCGTCTTCGTTCTCTGTCATCTGGGGAACGTTTCCTCGGACGATTTCTGTCCCTGGATGTCGAACGCTGCCTGGACTTATGAGCAGGAGACCGTCGCCTTTCTTTTATTGGTGATATTCTGCTAGGAGAGTCCCTTCTTCTTTGAACTGGAGACCTGGAGGCGGAACGTTGTCTCACAGGGCGTCTGTCCTTAGGTGATTCCCTCCTCTTAGATGATGGTTTTTCTCTAGAGTTTGAACGATGACGACTATTCCGCCTTGGTGGACGTTCATCTTGCCTCCTCTTGGGTTGAGGTGAAGTTGCTCTGTTGGAAGATCTTTTATTATCTTCGTAGCGTGAGTTCTTGTCCGACCTCCTAACCGGCGATCGACTTTGATCTCTATTTCTCCGCCTGTCTCCTCCTCTGTTGTTGCCCCGTAAATCGTTGAAATCAAGTTTCCTGTCCTTTTCATCTTTATGGACAAGTCCCCGGCCCTTCCCACGCCACTGGACTTTTGAAACCGACTGTGAGAAGTCCACATGGATTCTGCGGTCATCGATGAGAACGTTATCCATTTTGAAGTACGCCGCTTCACAGGACTTTTGTTCTTCGAATTCCACAAAGGCATACTGCAGGGAATCTCCACTGAGCTTATCGCGGATAACTTCGCAACCCTTGACCTTTCCAAAACGGCTGAAGATGATTTCCAGATCGTCATCGGTCGTAACTGGATTAAGTTTGCAAACGAAGAGAACATTCTCAGGAGGGGCAATATCCGCATCTGGTAAATCACCAACAATTTCCAAGATAGTTGCTCTGGCTTTAGCCTCGCGTTCGGCTAGCATTTCTTGAATTTCCTCCGGTGTTTTGCCGGCGGTATCGTCGATATCCTCATCGGCGCCAATTCTTCCATTTATCATTCGTTCAGCAGAGGGCGATGGAGATCGATTGGGCACTTGGAATCCTCTTGGGTCACTGAAGGGATCATCCAGAATGACGGTGTGCGTCACCCGAATGTCCTGATAGGGGCGGAACTTTTCATCGACAATTGCTTCGTTCATTTTCCTCAGGATCTCTCGTCCTAAAATAAGGGAACTGGTGTGACAATGTTTACTTTGGGTTTGTATATAGTCATCTTACCTTCAACTACCTCTCCAATAACACAATGCACTGCATCCAGAGATGTAAGGTCCGACCCGAGAGTAAAGAAGAACTGCGACCCAACCATAAACTTCCCCACACTCACAAGTGACAGAAGTCCCGGTATTGTGTGTTTTATCTTTGGCAATGATTCCGCTTCGAAGAAACGCTTATGCGAACCCTCTACAACTCCCCATACGGATTCACCGCCATCTCCAGCACCGGTGGGGTCACCTGTTTGTGCAATAAAATCCCGCTCGATTGTGTGAAACAAATTGTAATTGTAATATTTCAGCTTGCAAAGCTTAATAAAGTTTAGACATGCTCTTGGGCGTTCTTCGATGAACAGATCCACCGTAATATCGCCAAGAGTTGTTTCGATTACAACTGCCATGGCTTAAAAAACAAACTTCTATTCTATAAAATTATTAAGAAAAGAAATGCAAGCAAAAGAAATTTATTTTTATAAAACAAACGTTTTGTCTCGAATGTCTGTTGTCTGTCCAATTAAATGACAGTTGACACATAGCTTTGTAAACATTTTGAGAACCTGTGTTCGACTAAGGCTATGTTTAGTCTTAGTCAGTTCGTTAATAAGATAACGCTGGGCTTCCATGTGTCTGCATTTCACATCTCCTAAATAGGGCACAAAACACACATATACATTTTTGTTGGAAGGAAAAAGAAGACCAAAGTTCACAAGATCTTCATAAATGAAGATTATAGTAAACTATATTAAGCGAAAATTAAGTAAATTCAACAAATTCACACATTCAATGTTTTGAAATAAACCATTACGTTCTACTTTTTTTCAAATTTGTAGATTGGAATCGAATTGAAAGTGACAACTAGAAAATTCGAATTTTTCTCAGTACTAGGGAAATTCTTGCAAAGACGTAAAACACTATACAAGTTTAATATTTTCCAAATGAACTTAAGGAAAATGATTTAAACAAATTGGAGAAAAATACCCACACGAATTTGCTTGGGAAAATTAATTTGGTAAAATTATCCAAACATCATCTGCTCGAATCTTTTGTCATCTAAAGTAAAGTAAAATATAGGCCAAGATATATTTTGCATTTAAACTGAGTGATGTAAAAATAAAGTTAAATATGTTCAGGTATTATTTTTCTAAAATTTCACACTTTTGCTTCAGTTTATATAATTATGTTATTTAAAAACAACTTTGAATTTTTGTAAAAAAAAAAATTACACAAACCATCATTTTTTGTGAATTCAAATTAAGTCATTGAAAGCTATTTTCTCACATAATTAAACAATTTTTTGTGTTGCTTATTTTTGATATCTCTGGATTAAATTCTTTAAATCTTCTTAAGTGAAATCGTCTGCTTATATTATGTTCTTATGAAAACTAATCTTTGACTTTTATTCTTTGACATTTAACGAACATCTTCTTTAATTGCAAAACATGTAACCAGATGAATGAATAGGTCGGCCATGCGAACTCTTATGGTTACTTATGATTTTACACAATTTGTATGCTGACGAACTTTGTATGAATAACTAAAGTAGCACAAACAAAAAGGTGCCCTGAATTTAAATACAGCATTAAAATTTGTCTATAACATTAGGTTTTTAAATCCTCGTTAAAATGCTGAACAACCAAAAACGGTGTCTTTTATTGCTAAGTTGAAACTAAACATGTCTCTTAAAAATAAATTCTATGATTATGTTGCAAAGTACAAATTTTTGTCTTCTAGATCCAGGGCCAAAATTTGATATTGAGGTTAAAATTTCTGTGAAATTATCCTAGCTATGGACTCTTTTTAATAAACGATACATGCTATGATCTAAATATTAAAGTCGACTCTTAAAAATAAAAACAAAAAATATTATTGATACTGGGAGAGCGGTAAAAGGGAGATACCTGTTTGCGCAAAGCGACAGAAAAAGAAAGGCACACGACCGATGAAAAAGGATGTGATTAGTTCGAGATCTAGTCGAAATTAAAATAAATAAATAAATAAATTAGGTGGCGCAACAGTCCATGAAGGACTAGGGCCTAGTGACTTACAACTCTCAACCATACCTGTGTGTGAGTAATGTTGTCAGAGATGGAACATGGAAGGGACCTACAGTTTATGTGCCGAATCCGAACGGCTAATTTGAGAAAGCACTTTTCATGCCAAGAATTACTCTTGGAGGATTTGTCAATTCCTCGCAAGAGGCAGTACCCGTGAAAAAAGTTAGGTGGCACAGGCAGGGATTGAACCCAAAACCCCTTGCATGACAGTCCAACGCACTAACCATCACGCTACGGGTACTATGGGTCGAAATCAAAATATTGGACCAAAATTGGACTAAAGATGTATGGTTTATTATGTGTGATCCTAACAATGTATGGTAATTTTCTCAAATGTTAAAGTCTACTTTAAATTTGATTATTGGTAGGGCCCCCAGTCTAAATCTCTCAATAACTTACTTAGTTTCTGGAAATTATCATTAGTTATGATATGAGTATTCATTTGGTTCTATATAAAGTTTTAAGCAAACCTTAAAGTCAATCCTTTTAGTCTTTAAAAATACCTTTTGGAGTTAGTTTTTGGTGCTGATTTCGAATCCTAACTTTAATTTTAACGATCTATTTATTTATACAGACTAACATAGTAATCTTAAATTGACAAGTTAGTACACAATTTAGAGAGCACAAGCTGCATAGGCGTTCGGCTCGCTGATAAAGATTTATAATTTAAAGTTAAGTTTTAAAATTAATTTTTGAATAGTTTCTAGGTTTTGTACATTTATATTTTTAAGTAGTTCGTAACTGTTAACATTTTTGTTAGATAAAAGTCGGTTTATGTGGGCATGTCCATTGTTACTGTGCAAGTAGAGCAGATCGGTGGGTTTTCTTTTTTTAGAAGATGTTGGTGAATTAAAGATGTGTGGCGTAAACGAAGACGAACGAAATTTGTGATATTTTCCTTGGGTTTAGCAGCTGGGAATATGGGTTGGGTTTTGTTAATATTGATTTTAGAGTAGTGGTGGGTATATGTCGACCATCTTTGCCTCTGTATTGTCTCGATTTTAGTTCTGATGGTTCTTATAAGATCCGACTCATCGAATGCATTAAATAAGGAGGGGGATTTGTTGGCAGAATTCGCAGCTTTGTCAGCGTATTCGTTACCCATGATGCTGATGTGGGCAGGGACCCACATAATTTTTGCTTTGTTTGCTGTCTTGATAACAATATCCCTAAGAATTGTGATTGATGGGAGCTGTTATTCAAGTTCATGATAGCATGGATGACCGAGAGGCTGTCTGTACATACGACCCAGTGTCCTTTGGTGTTGCTTGCATATTTTAAAGCTTCGTAGACAGCTAGAGCTTCTGCGGTAAAAACTGATGAGTATTCAAGGAGGAGACCTATCCTGAGTAGTTTGCCGTTTTGTGATGTTACAGCAAAGCCTGCGTGGTGCTCTGTTTTAGAACCGTCAGAGAATATGAATTTCCAATTCCTGCTTATAAGTTCATTTTCTATGGTGTCGAATACTTTTCGGTAAACGATTTTTGGTGTATAGTCTTTAGAGTAATTGGCCAATGACAACTCAAAAGATTCTGGTCTGCACATCCAGGGAGGGTATGATGATGTTCGAATAATGGGGGTTTTAGTGGGCAAGTTAAAGGTTGATATGTGGTTCCATATACATGAAATTGCTGATGGGATTCTTTGTTGGCGTGTGGATCAAAGGGCTGAATTAGCATCTTTGTTTATAACGGATCTGGAGGGGAACAAGAGCTTTGTAGCTGATTTTAAAATCGTTTCCTCATATCTCTCATTAAGTGAAGGCAACCCGGATTCAGCTACATATATTTTTGATTGATGTAGTTTGGAATGCGTTGATTGATCGTCTTGCAGCTTGATGGTATGTAGGTTTTATTATGTTGAGTGTTGATTTAGGACTTCCGTAAATGTTGAGCCCATAGTCTATTTTATTTAATATTAACATTTTTGTAAGGTAAGTTACGATCTAAGTTTTAAACATTATTTTTAATATACATTTTCACAAATGGTTCAGCATTTCTTTAAGATTAATTTTAAACACGTGAAATATCATAAATATTTGAACTAAATATCGAAGAAAGAAATTTTAGATTTAGAAAGCCATCATTCATTTAATTGAAAAAAAGTTTCATGAATTTAGATAGCTTCAAAAAGCCATGTGTAGTGCTTTTTTAAAAGATGTGTATATCTGAAAAACCTCATGCGATAAAGTAATTTTGGAGTCGTATTTGGATTGAGGCTATGAAAACCAATTGAAAATTGCAATGTGACTACAAGAATCATACGATCATACCAGTAGTTGAAGACTTTTACGCACATATTCGTATTATTGAGTTTCTACAAAACTTGTTTTACGGCAAAACTAATTTTAATGGATTCTAATTTTAAGTTTGATTATATGTTCATAAAATTATTAATAAAACAATATTTTTATTTAAATGCATTCTAAATCAAATTTATGTAAAACTTAGTACCCTTGGAGCTGAAAAAATTGTCCAGAAGTTTTCTTATATTTTTTAAAGCAGTGTATGCTTTAAACCCCTAAAACAAATTTGTTGTCAGTATACCTACTCATGGAAGTTATTTCTTTATTCCAAATCTTAACAATTTTGATTAAATCTAGCAAAAACTAAAGAATAAGGAGTGGCGTGAATATTAAAAAGTAGCAGTGATCTAACTAGTGCTATTTTTGCAGTATATTTGTTTGTAAAATAAAATTACAACCCTTTTCATATTTCAACTTGAGGAAACAAAAGAAATTTATTTTCATAAAATGAGCAAACAACTGTAACATTTTCCACCTCTGTTGCCTCAATTTTTATTGTTCTCTTTTTTTTTTAATTAAAAACTAAAATATTGTAAATTCACAATTACAACGTGGAAGCGCTTCTTAAAAATCTAATCATTAAAACTAAGCACCGGGTTGGGTGCCTTATCCAGCTGATCTGACAATCTCTTTTGCTCTGCTGTCAAGTAATAGATTTCCTTTTGTTCTTCCGGACTTAATAATCTGCGTTTCTGCTTTGCCTGTACTGTCCGTTTATATGCCTCCAGAATTTCGTGGTCAACAACATCGAGCTTTCTTTTGATCTCCAATCGTTTTATCTCACATTTAGCAGCTTCTTGCAATCGCCGAAGTTCAGTTGCATTATATTCGGCAATAGCCGACAGCTCAGCTGTTACTCTCTTGATTTCTGAGTAAACCTCATCCTCGTCAGGTTTGACAAATTCCTCGGTTTCTAGGAGACCGTGTTCAATGAGTTCCTGTTTTACGCGCTTCTCCAGATCGATTCCATTCTTCAGAAGGGACAAGGAACACAGCGTCGAGTTGGTGGAATTTGTGTTATCCGAACTGCTGTTACTATCGATGTTCGACATCACATCGCCGATGAGGTTCTCCTCAAGAAAAGCTGACACCAAACGTTGTGTCAAAGGCCCGGTAACTCCATCGCCCATCAGTTGCTCACCTTTTCGCAGCAAAGAGATTACCTCGCTGTTCGAGGAGTTCTTCGATCTCGACTTAGAATTAATATTGGGGTTTGAATTGTTTTCCTCTTCCTTAAGGTCTTCCATAGCCCAAGTCGTCGAATAATGAGCTCCAAGCTCAGGAATAGGAGGAACTAAAGGACCCGAATACTGCTCAAGCAGATCGTCTAGCAACCTGAGATCTTCATTTGTTATTGGCATGCAATACGGCTCCACAGACAACCAGAATTTGTTGGGCGTGTCATTTTTCAGCAGTGCAACCTTTGGCTGATCCTTGTGTTGATGTTGATTAGTGGGTACTGCATCCATGCTGTCATCAGTGTTCTGAGATTGCGCCGGACTAAGAGCTGAAATAGTCTTTTGCTTCGACAACTTGAAATGAGGTTTCTTTGGCTTTCTACTCTCTTCGCGCTTTCGCTTTCCCGGAGAATGTGGAGCCTTATCTTGGGCTTTCTGGCGCCTATCGAAACGTTTCTCATCTCGGTCAATTACATCGTATTCCGCCTTGAGCACTCTGTACCGCAAAGCTACATTAGTCAGAAGACTCTCTAGTTCCAGTTGAACACTGTCCAAATCCTCGGCTGGCAACTGGTCGTCTTTACTTCGGTCCAAAGCAGCTGCATACTTGGGTAACAATCGACTGTTGTCTTTGATTTTAATATGAGGAATATTGATGGTTCCTTCGGTTTCTGGAGATTCGGGTGCAATAACATTGCTGGGAATAACTTTGCCTGTCATTTTTGATGTCGATGGAGAGGGTTGGCAGAAGTTGCTGGTGCGACTCTTCGTTGACGATGTTATTGTTCTTTTGTTGAACATTTTTTTTTGTGTTTTGTTTACTTTGCAATAAATTGTTTTATTGATATCTTGAATTTGTTTATTTTACTCAGAGTTAAAATTGTAAATGTTTGTTTTCAGACCAAAATATGCGAAAAGCAGAATAATGAAACAGAAACACAGAAAAAATAAAATCGATTCCGAGAATTTTTTCCACAAACAAAAAAAAAAATTCGCGTTCAGGCAATTAATTAGCATTTTTGGTGAGTGCAAAGGGATGTGTTCGTAGAATGTATATTATTATTTCTATGGGCCGGCTACATTGAAATATTTATGTGCCTTGTGCATGAAAATAAGATTAATATTTTCACTTTGAAAGATAACTTTTTACATACATAGATAAAAATAATAACACCGAAAATCACAAGAAAAGAAAAAGTGATGATCGCCTTTATATATCGCTATTGTTTTTTGTATTTTCAAATAATTGGACGATTGTAAAGTAAATAGATTATGTTCTTGCCAACAACATCACCCAATTTTTAATGGTAGAATGTTCTTGAGCAGGAAAAAACAACCAAAATTTACACGATTTTAAAAGAATTTAAAACCTACGAAAACGGAAATATAAGAAGTCACCGTCTGAAAAAATAACGAATGGAAAGTCATAAAAAAAAAAGTGGAAAAGGATTGGAAAGGAGATCGAGACGGCGCCATGTTTGTGGGATGCAGGTTGGCGAAGTAAAAAGACGTTGGCTACGCCATTGAGATGGCCATCAACGAATATAAAGCTAAATGGTCAATCCTCCAAAAATACGAACAAAAATCTGGTCAAAGGACGGGCGACAGTGTCTCGATCTCCTATTGTTTAAGCCGATTCTGTTTTTTCATATTCTCTGTCATTTGTCTAGAAAATTGTCTCGAATAAGTCTAATATTTTTTTTGTTATTTAATTTTAAAGTCTTCGAAATTCTATCAAAAAACTGTCTAATATTTGAAAACAATCAACCAACCGTATAAACGGACAAATTTCATTTCATACTTAATTACCTAATTGGTTGCTATTGGAAGACTTGACAGTTCAGCATTACAAATGTCTAAAAATGAAAACAGGATCGCCACTAAATGACTCTAAAATTAAGGAAAGCTTCACTTAAATAGGTGTGTTTATAACCTGCACACATACAAAATTATTTTGTTGCACTATTTGTATTAAATATTTTATTCCTAATTCAGCTATTTTATTACACTAATCATGTATTATGTGGTTTTGTATAGTAGTAAGAGTCAATTATTGGTATTAAACTCGATTGAACTTAGTAGTTAACCCACTGATAGTCATCAATTAAAATAAATAGACTACAGATTAAATATTCAACCAAGATCGTAATACAGACTCTTTTTGGTAAAACCTTTTTTTTTTTTTTAATCAAAAGATCAAACTGACATTTTGTTTCGATTACCCTTAGGCTAGGCGCGCACATGCAACTTTTAGTTTCGAAACTGTTTGGTTTCTAATCTGAGCACTATAGACTTATACGAGAGTCCGCGCACATGCAGAAACTATTCGGTCGCCCATTCGAGCAACTTTTTAGTTTGTGTTTTGACACAAACTAAACGATCACCTCAAACCAATTCCTTAGTTTGTGCCACAAGGAATTATAGGTAACTGCGCGCACATTCAACTAAATCGTTGAATAATTTTCTGTAAGTGCAAGAGAGAAAAAAATTTAGTCAATGTTTTCCTTTCACAAAAAATTCTGAGGGAAGAGTACCACCTAACATCTCAATTTCACTATTTTTCTCTTTCATACATTGATTGCGAAAATTTATTAGTTGCTTAAACCCAAAAACAAATTCTGTATCCTATTGTGATACACGTAACTGCGCCCACATTCAACTAAATAGTTTCTTTAGTATGCATGTATTAGTGCATTTCAGTCAAATTATTCTTTAAAGTGTGACGAGGTTAGTAGGATACTTCCAGACGAGCAGAATAATATATCTTTCTCATCTGTTTGTTTTCATAATTCAATTTGCTACTTTTTAAACGTCAAATGTATTTATGTACTGAAAGGCGGTGGTAAGTATTATTTGTATCTCAAAACAAAACATATATTTTAATTTGTTTTTATTTTCAGATTATTATTATTAAAATGGAATACAGCCTAAGCTTTCATCATTTTTTTCAAATGGAATTTGCCTCACAAATGGGAATGTTAAGAGTAAAACAACGCTGTCGCCGTCGCCGTCGAATGGTATTACCCAGACTGCAAATAGAAATGTATACAATAAATAGTAACATAAACAACACTGAAACGAAAAAGCAGCCACAGGAGCAGCAGTATCAGGAGGATTCTATGATGATCCTAATCGGAGCAAATCGTCATTCGAAGAAGTTTCTCTACACACAGCCTGCCTAATATATCTTGGCTTTTACCGGCTCATGATATTGGGCTACATGAATCTGTTGATGTGTGCCCCAAAAGTAGCTAAAGAAAATAATTGAGAGGTAAGATGACGATTTGAATCGATTTGAAATCCACAAACTGACTGACTGAGTCTGAAACTCGATTTGTTTTCAGGGTTATGTTACGCTTTACGATGCCTTTTAGAGCTTCTATTCACGCTATGTCTATCGGAGAGTTCGAGATTGCTGTGTCCCTGGGGCGGAGTTAACCTTCAAGGATCGCATAACCAAGGACTACGGTTGGACATTCGAGTTCACTGGAACAGAAACACGATGTCTGAACCTGAGGTCGTACAACTACTTGGGATTCGCCGCGGCCACGTGTCCTTGTGCCGAACAGTCTGAGCAGCATTGCCGAACAGACGGCTTGACTTTAGGCTTAACATTGTTTTACTGGAGAGTCTGAGTTGCGTGGCATCGAACAACCTCGAAACATCAGTTCATGTTGGAACAATAGAAGGTCAAATCTATGAATTCTACATAAACTCCCTGCCGAGGACAAAGGTAATAATAAAGATTCTACTTTTTTCGCGCAAAGCTTTGACTTGTTTGAAATTTGTTTTAAGGAATATCATATGACAAAAGAGAACGTGAACAAATACTTGGGACATAAGGGAACTGTATCTTGCCTAGCACTCTCTGTTGATGGTGAGACACTTGTTTCAGGAGGAGAGGATGCTCAAGTGCATTTATGGCATATACCAAGCAAGCAGCTGATCAGAACCCTCGCTCACAGGGGGCCCATATCGAATGTGGTCCTTTCTCTGAGAAAACTAAGTGCCTTCGGACCCGAGAATACATTCCTGAATATGTTCACCAACAATCTCAAGCGAATGATGGGTTCTGCTGACGCTGACGAGTCCCATACAATAGATGTACTTGTCGAAGAGAACGACGACGATGATGAATTTTCCATCACCCATCAAATAACAAATCGATGATTTGTAGCTCGTCCTGCTGCACCAGGAGCAAACACAGAAGAAGTAGAGACACTGAGACAGGAAATTAAAAAACTAAAAAACATTAACAGGAAATTATTTTCAATTTCAACCAAAAATATACTCAATAGTTAAAAACAAAAATACTGTTTTGTTAAAGTACACATTTAAATAACAAGAAAAAAGTATCAATTTTGGTTTTATTTTCATCCCTCTGGGAAGGCTGGACACCAGTTCCAGTGGTGTTTGCCACAGCCAAGGACTATCGGATTTCCCGATTGGAGTGCAAAAGTTCCTTCAGTTGGGCCATTTTGTTGTCTGTTCGTTGTTTCATGAAATCTAGAGCTGTGCTGAGGTCATCTAGACTGTCATTAACCGACTCGAACTCTGAAACGAAACAAGGAAATGATTGTAATGGGAAGTTTTTGAATAGGTATTCTTACCAGCTTGAAGAACTTGCTTGGGTGGGATCGGAGGTCTAGATAAATTTTTTGAAATTGCCCTTTCACAAGACGTTGTGAGTTCAACGGGTGAACCCAATATTGCCTTTTGATTACAGGTTTATTCCGTCTTTTTAATTCAAAGGCACATATCAGTGCCAATTCGTAAAAATCCATATCCAGAAATTTGTATTGACTTATGAAATCTCTTTCAAAAAGTTTTGTATTCCAACAATATATCTACTCTTTTCTTTCATAAGCGAAAGAATAGGACAAATTTGAAACTATTTTGTTTCGTGTATATGAGATAGAAAAAGTGAATAAATGTTTCATGTGTATTGGTTTATTTCGTTGATTGCCTTTGGAGTTGCTTATAGTTCGATCGTTAGTTGCCCAAACATCGCGCACATAAGCAACTCCGGAAGTAATCAACGAAATAAACCAATACACAGGAAACATTTATTCACCTTGACTAAATTTTTCTCTCTCTTGCACTAACGGAAAATTATTCAACGATTTGTGTCAAAACACAAACTAAAAAGTTGCTCGAATGGGCGACAGAATAGTTTCTGCATTTGCATATAAGTCTATAGTGCTCAGTTTAGAAACCAAACAGTTGCGAAACTAAAAGTTGCATGTGCGCGCCTAGCCTAAAATTGAGTTCTTAGCAATATTCGATTTGTTGATATTAGCCGATTTTGTTATTTTAGATTTGTTTAACTAGAAATAGTTGATACCTACTTCGAACAAAATAAAAATACTACTAAAAACAATAGTAGTTCATAATTACATTCCACACTTGTAAAAGTGCAAAAATGAGAAACAACACAAAAACGCTAGATTTCAAAAATTCTATATAAGTTATAATACAAAAAATCTGTTATGCTCTAGAATTCGAACTTGTTTTTCGTGTTTGGGTTGCCAAAATATGTTATGAAATCTGTTATGAACATTTACCTCTTGGGATGATTGGATCTTTATGGAGTCACTCTTTCCTACACTCGAAGTCTTGGCATACTTCTATGCAGCTCCATAATTGCAGAAGCAGATAAATGTAAATTGCTGCTTCTAAATACAAGCAGTTTTTACAGTAACCGGTGGGGTTATTCAATATTTGTCTATTTTAAATACGAGATTATGTCCATTAAAAGGTTTTAAATAATTAAGCAAGCCACAACCTGCTCTAAACCATTGCAGTTTACATCTTCCACATCAGTGAGCGAGCAATTTTATTGACAGCTTGTGCTTCAGCGATTATTTTAGCTGTGACTTCATTTATACACCTAACTTTTTTCACGGGTACTGCCTCTTGCGAGGAATTGACAAATTCTCCAAGAGTAATTCTTGTCATGAAAAGTGCTTTCTCAAACTAGCCGTTCGGATTCGGCATATAAACTGTAGGTCCCTTCCATCTCTGACAACATTACTCGCACACAGGGATGGTTGAGAGTTGTAAGTCACTAGGCCCTGGTTCTCCATGGACTGTTGCGCCACCTAATTTATTTATTTATTTACTTCATTTATTCATTTCATTCAAATCATGGATTTTTCTAAAGCGAGTTTATTTATTTACAAAAAGTGCTCAATAAGCCTTAAGCAAGTTTCATCAAACCTAACTCTTTGAACACAACCTAATTACATCGCACCTCATCGCATATGTCAAACTTTTGAAAATAAAAAAAAATAACAGAAAATAAATTCTAGCTGCCAGCTGACAGCTGAGTTTGCTAGCTACTTTCGAAATTCGACAAGAAATTTTAGTTCAATTTGTTGTTGCGTTCCATCCAATTTGTTTAATGTAGCGGAGAATAATTTTGTTGTAGTTTTTTTTTGTGTCCAACAAATTACAGTAGAAAAACAAATTAAGAATTAAATTAATTCACTTCTCTCATTTAAAAAACATAACTTTGTTTTTATATCATCAAAAGGGGAATAAAAGAAGAAAACTAAAATACCTACTTTCCCCTAAAAATAATTGTTTTTTTGTTGTTGTGAAGTTTTGTGAAATCAAAAAAATCAATTTCATTCTTGCGACGTTTTGTTTTAAAATCATTTAAAAAGTGTTCTGTTTTTGTTCCAACAAAATCAAAAATATTTATTTGCAAACAAATTCAAAATAGACAACAAAATAAGTGAAATAAAATATTTGCCCATAACAATGGACGACGAGGAAGAAGAAGTCACAGATCCAAAACTACAAGTTTTTCATAATACAGTTAGGGAACACATCGTGAGTACCCTACCTACCTGCCTGCCTGCATAAATTCACGCAGGCTTATCTTTATATTATTTTTAATAATATAAAATTAAAATTAACTTAAATTATTATATTTTTTTCGAGGGTTACCTAGCTACTAGTTACCTACATATATAGCTTTGTATATGAAGCTAGAAACACGCTTACTTAAAAATGACCTTTAATTGCTTTTTTTTCTCATTCTTTTTGTGATTAAAAATTGTGATAAGGTGCTCTGATAAGATTCGCCATTAAATTTATAAAAAAAAAAAATAAATAAACAATTGGTAGAGTTTAATTGAACGCGTATATTACTTACATATATCTGAATTCTAAATAAACAACTTTTGAAAGCACGAAATTTAACAAAAAGGGATCTATTGGTTGAAATCAATCGCCATGACCAAGTCCCATCAGATTGTTGTAGTAAATGAAAAGTTTTTTTCTGAGTAAAACCAGAAATAAAATATACATTGTATTATTTTAAACGGGGTTGGTTAAAATTATTGGTCTTAGAGAAATAACCTATATTTGCAAGTCCACAGATATACAGATCTTAGAAGTTCCATGAGAGGGCATAATAGTGCAAATGTAAACTGGACTTTTAGTTCGAGAATATCTGAGGGAATCTCTGCGGAGTCTGGCACCAGAACCAAACTCTTAGTATTTATAGGACAGTCCACTAGAATTGGTCATGTGAAAGAACCGCAAAGCTACTAAAAAATGATTGATAGGATCGATAGAGTTATTTCTAAAACGCCAAATTTATTGTAGGTAAATATTAATTAAAAAAGTAACTATGCTGCACATGTTTGAGGGACTTTCCAATAAGCTTTCGATATTCGCTAAAACCCCGATTGTTATTTTTTTTTGTTTAATGAAATCTTTGGTAAAATTTGTCATCAAATTAATAAATATATTAATTAATTAATGTCGTATATTAGAGAAGTTCTAACTTCTGAAATTTCAAGGATTTCTACGTCATGGTCAAGAAGCAAGAAGAAATCTTAGACGAGAATAACAGTTCTCCTTATTGGTCGCTGCAAGTTGAATGGGCATCTCAACGTCCTAGGATGGAAAGCAGTTATATATGTAGACTCTATAGTGAGTACAAAGAGAACATGGCATCAAACCACTAACTTGTAAACATTTTAGAAAATTATGCGATCGAATAGCGACTTTTATTATTTTTTAAAAACTAAATCGAGTAATTTTCGATTTTGCATGTTTCTCCAAAATATTTTTTTTTTCATTTTGAAATATTCAAATAAAAGGCAACTTTAAACTGCATAAAAGTTTGAATTGGTCAAATTTATTAAAGTAGCATTCAGTTTTGACAAAAACAAAAATTTTTCCAACATGGACTCCTTAATTTTTTTTTACTGCCCTTTACGACGCGGCATACTTTCAACAATTTTTTTTTCATTTGCTTTTGTATTTCAAGCCATAGTTGCTAAATCATTTGGTTTAATAAGTAGATGAAAAAGGTAACTTGTTTTTTTTTGGGTAATTATCGGCAGCAAGAATCAGTGTGAAAAAACAGCAAATAAATAATCATAAATAATTAAAGTAAAAGGTTTTATCCCGAAATTTAAAAGAAGTTAAAGAAATTAGATAATTTATAATAGAAACACGTGATAGAGAAGATACCTAGATTTAAACATTTGTGTGAATTTTTCAAAGTTAATATACATACGACTTTGTTTACCTCTTTTAAAATTTAGGTAAAGTCGCTTTAGGTGAAGTTTGTACGCTTTATAGAGAATATAGGCATTTATTTACATTCAGAATGTCTTTTTTTTAATAACCGACTCAAGCAAGTTTTGTGTTTTAGCAATGAGTATAAATTTTCTTAAACTTTAGTAACCATTTTAAATCACATTTTCGCTCTCTATTTGAATTTGTAGATAATTTTGTCTTAGACTTATGAGATTTTTAAAAAAAGCCTTAAAATGATCAATTCTTTTTTTTTGTAAATTTAAGGGCAGATTGCAGCTATTTTTGAAATTTCATTTTTCATTTTTTAAATGAACCAATCCCAAAAATTTTTTGAATAGGTACCTATTTGGTTATGTTTTTCTTTGATTAGAAATGCAAATTACAAAATTTGAGAAAAAAAGTTTAATTGCAGTTATTTTTTATTAAAATAAAACAAATTTGTTTTCTAAATTGTACACAGTTCCAATGGCAGATTTCTGTCAGAAAGAATTTCAATTTTTTTTAATGACAGACATTTTAAACGATCACAATAAACGACCTGCCAAAATAATTCCAATGATTGGTTTCAATGCCGAAAATCAATGATAGTTATTTTTAAATGGCCCCTGAAGCTTCGTTGACGGAGGTGTACCTAGTAGCGCTTTAACACAGACTAGATTAGCTTCTGGATCAAAGTAAGTTATACCCATCTAAGTTCCAGTCTGCGAAACGCATGGCAATTATTTGAATGTGCTCCATCACTTGAGTGGCGATTTTCCTCAACTGCGCCGTTCCTGAGTGTGTTTTTTGAAACCGTTTACTTCTGATTACTCTATACCAAGAAAATTTCCAGAACTCTAGTTTCACATTATTTGAAGGTATTAAATCTTTTTAAAAATTTTACCGATCATGACGACTTTCCACGTAGGTACTGTTTAGTTAAATTTTGTTTATTTTTTATTTGATAATGGTATCAGCTAATGTATTTGGTTATGGTATCACTTGTGTTTATTATTCTATTCGCGCACCTGACAAAAATTACACTTTCGCAGTCGAATAATCATGATAGCTCATTGACTAGCGTTAGCGTCTTTTAGAAATAGCGTTAAATTATTCAAACAAAAACAGGTCACACAATATACGTAAAGACATTTTATTTATATGTACATTAATAATGCTTTTCATTTTCATTCCATATTATGTACGCACGAAATAAAAACAAATAAACGTGTTCAAATATTTTTAAATTTTATTCAAAATTCTATTTATACAAAATAATAATAAAAAAAAATATACTTAAATATTTGTACATCTTTAAATTTTAATTAATTTCAAGTAGCTCAAGTTAATTAGACTCGATGAAGAGCACATAATACCAGATCAATGCCATATTTTTGAGTATTGAGTAAAATCATCGATTTTTTTTTTGTTAAAAAGTTAAATATACGTCAACATACATAAACAACATAAACCAAGCGCCAAGTAAATTGAAACAAACCCAAAGGAATTTTGCACTTTGTACCGAGTTGTATTTTTCCTTCTTCTTTATTTTTCTGTTGGATGCAAATAAAATCCGTGGTCAAAAGTCAAATCGATTAAATGCATTTTTTGTGTGCTTTGATTGCGTTTCAAGTATAGTTCTTTTTTTTATTTTAGTTTTTGGGTGGGTGGCTGCGCGTAAGTTGAATAATTCTTGGCAAACATGCAAGTAATTCTTGCAATATTTCAAAATGTACCTGAGTGTATATTTGAGGTTGTTTTCCGTTTATTTAAAATGTAATATTACTTATTTTGATTTAATAATGTTTTGATATCTGGGGGCGTTTCTTCTATAAAATAAAACTTAGTGGCTTACAAAAAAGTAATCCACAACTGTAAGGAAAATTTATAACTCAAATGGTTTTTTATTAAATTTATGTTTTTTATTATTTTTTTTTTGCAAAGTAATTTTTGGTATTCTTTTTTAAATGTAATAACAATTACCCAATCCTTTAGGCTTATTTTCAAATAGTTTTGATGGAAGATTTCGTACGTACAGGATTATAATTTCTGGCAGCAATGTTTCTCCGTTGAAGACTTATAAATAGCATATTTAGGTTTTGTTTTTCATTAGACAGTTTTACCTCGTATACGTTATTAAAACCTGTAAGTCCGATTACTTTACTTGTTTTTAGGGGCAAACTAAATGAAGTCTTGTTCGCATTAATTTGAGCTGACTCATTCAAAATATCTCAGACGTTAATTTCTGTTAAGTGTTTTTCCAAATCACAGACCTATTTAAGAACATTTTCTTCCGTTATAGTTGCCCTGGTCTTACATACATGACAGTTTAGGCGTTCTTAAGCTTAGCTCTTTATGTTCATTCAAAAAATAATACTTCTTCCATTTCTTGCCAGGTCTTCCATATTTTAATAGGGCTATTCTTTTTTCGTCCTTAACTATTTTTGGAAATACATCCAGAAGCTCATATATTTTTTGGGGGAAGCCGAATTTAGCAATATTTATGAATCAATCTGCTACTTTGCATTTTCTCATTTTCTGTTGAAAGACCCATTCACTTAGCGCATCTAAAATTTTTTCATTAAACCTATAATAAAGTGTAATTATGTGTATCCCAAACACCCTACTTGTTGCTAAAATGGTTCCCATGAAAACTTTTTAAAGCATTTTCTAGCAAAGCTTCACTATATGTTTGATATTTTCGTTACATTACATCTGAAAGAAGTTTCAGTTTCCAAATTTAAGTCAAAAAATGACCAGACGTTAATAACTATTCGGACAAAGAAAACCAAAATTACATAGTCTCCTTGATACCAACTCCCTAGGAAAAGGTGTTTTTTTTTTCTACAAAACTTGTAAACGCACTCCCTAAGATATACAACATAAACAACCATTCTTATAAATGTTGTCAACAATTGTATTAGTTGAAAATTTCTCATGGTTAAAGGTAATACAAAATTAGGATTTTTGCATTTACATCAATAAATAAATAAAAGTGGTCAAAAATTAAGCCTATAGGCTTTAATTTATTCAAGCCAGCCCCGGCTTTCTGAAGTCATGTTAAAAACATAATAGCAAAGCCATGTTTTCATAGTAAGACTTAATTCTTGGCCATAATATTAAATTATATTTTATTTTTACATCATTTAAATGACCACCACGCGAATTGTTGTAAGCATCGATGCTTTTGAGATAATTTGCGACCACTTTTTGACACATATTGGGCGGTATCTCAGCCATAACTTGACGAATATTGGTTTTTAAGTGCTCAAGAGCTAAGGGTTTATCTGCATAAACACGGTCTTTCGCGTAGCCCAACAAAAAAAGGCCAGCGGTGTCAAATCGCATGATCTTGGTGGTCCGTTGATATCGCCACGACGAGAAATTACACGGCTATTGTCTCCTGCAATAAAGCCATATTCGCTCGAGTTGTGTGGCATGTGTCACCGAGTTGTCTTGTTGAAACCACAAAGCAGGCAAACAAAAGTCGGTCATCATTTGACCATAACGCTCCGAATTGACGCTCCATCATGGTTTTTGAAGAAGTAAGGTCCAATCGCACCTCTGGACCAAAAAGCGCACCAAACAGTGACTTTTTGTGGATGTAATAGCCTCTCTTCATATAAATACTTGAGGATTCTCAGAACCCCAAAAACGACAATTTTGTTTATTAAAATACTCACCCAGTGAGAAATGTGCTTTGTCGCTGAAGAAAATTTTGTTCAAAAAATCGCGTCCACCGCCTGTTGTTCAAGCACCCATTGGACTTGTCTACGACCGACCGACGTTGTGAATGGTCAGCTGGCTTCAGTTGTTGTTTGAGCTGGACTTTATATGGATGTAAGTGTAGATCCAAATGGAAAATACGCCCTAAAGTGCCGTAAGACAGTCCTAATTCCTAAAACGACTAGGAATCGACACATTCGGGTCTTCGGCAACACTTTCACTTACAGCAGCGATATTTTCAGTGGTACGAGCGAAACGATGATGCACATGTCTTACAATATCTGTAACCAATTCAGTGTCTTCAAATTTCTTTACAATTATTGTTTGCGTAGTTGGACGATTATGTAAACCATAATCTCCTCTTAAGGTGCGTGTCCATTTGAGAGTACTTCTGCTAGTTAAATCTCGAGAGCAACTCTCGGGAGACTGTCTATTTGCGAGCCAAATTTTAGAAGTTTTGCTATCGCGAGCTCTCTGCTAGAATATTGAGAGTTTTCTTGCTGAGAGTACTCTCATAATCGTGTCTACTTGATAGATTTCTTCTGCTAGCATATTATCAGTTGGCCATGTATATTTACAAGCAAAGTGTTGTAGCTGCTTTAATTATCGGCACTGTTCTTAAAAAAGAATAAAAAAAATGTTGGTTCAAACCGTGGGTAGATCGTCGTAACTGTTAATTTTCAATTGAAACCAAATTCTGTTAAATTATATATATGTAAATAATTTATTTGAACTAAACAGTTGAACAATTTGAATAAGAATAAAAAAATAGTTTGAGAAAATAATAAATTGAGTAATTAGGAAAGAAATGAAGATATGTAAGAATTAAGTAAAGTGAAAATATTCAAAGTATAAATTGTATTAAGTTGTTATTTCTAACACTCCTCTTCAACTTAATAACATTTAAGTTTGTGAATTCTTGATGAAAATACTTTTACTAACGCAATTAAGCTTGTCACGAAGTTTAACTTTTGGTAGTCAAAGAGATAACATTACCGAAGATCTTGACAAGAAAACCAGATGTTGATTTGCGATCCTTTTCACTTCCAAAATCTGCATCGACGTAACATGTCAAGGGTGCGTCTTCTTCTTCTTCTTTTATAAACTGTAAGCCAAAGTCGATGGTTCCTTTTATGCATCGCAGTATCCTTTTGAGACCTTTCCAACGCATTTCATTTTGTTCGTGCTGATATCTACTAAAGTAATTTACAGCTATACTTAAGTCGGGTCTTGTAGCTAACATCCCGAACATTAAACATCCAACGAGTTCACGGTAAGGTTTTGTATCTTGAATTTTGTCGACTTCGTTAGAAGAGATAAAGGTGGTTTCCATAGGTATATCCGTAGGGTTCGAGTCTTGCATATTAAAACGATCAAGAATTCTTTTAAAATAGATTTGTTGATTCAAATGAAGGCCTCTGTCGGTGCGCTCGATGCTTATCCCTAAGAATGTTTTTGGCGTTCCCAAATCCTTCATGTCAAATTTTTCTTTGAAAGCATTCTTTATTTCGTTCAGTTTTGCTTCATTATTCCCCGCAAGTAACATGTCGTCAACATAAAGAAGAAGAAAAATTCGAATCTGTTCAGAATTTATCATATAAAAACATTTGTCGAGTTCTGATCGTTTAAAGTTGATTTCTGTTAAGAAGCTGTCAATCGTTTTATTCCATGCTCGAGGTGCTTGCTTCAAACCGTAGAGAGCTTTCTTAAGTTTACAAACCGAGCCATTTTTGCTTTCAAAACCATCTGGCATTTCCATAAATACGTCCTCTTCAAGCTCACCGTGCAAAAATGCGTTTTTGACATCCATATGACAAGTTAAGAGATCTTCCTTTACGATAATAGATAAAAGAATTCTTAGAGTTGTTAGTCTAGCAACTGGAGCGTAGGTTTCTTTGTAGTCGTATCCTTATCTCTGAGCACAGCCTTTAACAACTAATCTTGCCTTATACCTTTCAACGTTTCCGTTTTCATCTCTTTTCAGACGAAAAACCCATTTGTTATTTATTAATCGTGTGTGCTTGGGAGTGTTGCAAAGCTCCCATGTTTTGTTTTTAAGCAAAGCTGACATTTCTTCATTTACCCCTTTAAACCATTCTTCTTTATCGTTTCTAGAATTAATTTCATCATAAGATTCTGGTACGTCTTCTATAAATGATTCAGCATGAAAGGCCATAATTGCGTAATCTTCTAGATATCTTGGCGTGCTGGTAATTCTATTAGATGGACGAGGCTGATCCAAGGTTTTTTCAATTTGTTCGTTGTCATTTCTAACTTGAGTTTCAGTTCCACTTTCAGAGTCTTGTATATTTTGTTTTTCTAATTCAGTTTGTTCGTCATATTCTAAAATTTCATTTTCCGTTGCAGTCCAATTATTACTACTGTTACAAGTTTCGAAGGAAAATTTCGTTTCATCGAATACAACGTCATGGCCAAGAATAATTTTATGATTGAGTGGGTCCCAAAGTTTGTAGCCGTTGGGGCAATAACCAACAAAAAAACATTTTTTGGATCGAGAATCAAATTTACTTTGCAGGAGTTGCTTTGGAATCTTCAAATATGCAACACAACCAAAAATCTTAATTTTCGAATATTTTATTTTTTCGCCGAACCAAAGTTCGGCTGGAATTTTATTTTTAAGTGATGATGTTGGACTTCTGTTTATTAAGTAAACGGCTGTTTGAACAGCTTCAGACCAAAGAGTTTTGCCGAGTTTGCAGTTGAGCATCATGCATCTTGCTTTATCGAGGATGGTCCGATTCATCCGCTCGGCTACTCCATTCTGTTGGGGTGTATATCTTATTGTGAATTCAAATTGAATACCCTTTTGTTCGAAAAAAATTTTTATCTCTTGAAATATATTCACTGCCATTATCGCACCGAAAAAATATTTGAAAACTTCTGTTTTTGACTTCATAGGATAGCTAACTGTGAGATGTGTGTAGTCGTCGATAAATGTAATTATGTATTTCATTTCGTTATAAGAGACGGGGTTTATAGGACCTATGACATCGCTATGTATAAGTTGCAGTGGTCGTGATGCTTTGTTTCTTTCTTGATTATGTGGTAAACTACTTTGCTTACCTTCAATACAAATACCACATGTCTCTTTGGAAAAACTTAAAACATCTATATTGATTTCGTTCGTATGGTTTTGAAGTTTCTTGATGTCATCAGCGTTGAGATGACCCATTCTCTTATGCCAAATTTCATAGCTACTGTCATTTGCGCTCAGAAGAGCCGTGGAGGTTTTTCGGAAAGTTATTTGGTACAATCCAGTTGGACTTCGATGTGCAATTGCAACTGTTCGATTATTCTTGGAAATCACTCCGCATCCATTTTCAAATTTTATGCAATAACCGTTCATTTCTAATTTTCTTACCGAAAGAAGATTGTATGCGAGGTTCGGAACAGAAAGAACATTTTTTACGGTAATCAAATGTTCTTTATCGTTAACGAAGCTTGTCAATTGAATGTCTCCAACTTTATCTGCTGTTAAATAAGTTCCAGAATTCCAGATTCTCACAATTATTATCAAGGCTAATCATTTCTTCGCAGAATCGAAATCAAAAAAATAGAAATCTTTTTTAACTGCTGGATGAGAAAATTCTTAGAGATCATAGAAATATGAACTGGCGGATTCTTAGAAAAAATATTGAAAGTTGAAAAGATTTATCGTTGTGCTACAGTTCAGAGAGATTTGGCTCTTGAAAAATATCAACAATTGACAAAGGTCGCAAGAGGCTAACGGTAAAAAGTATGTGCTATTTTTATAATTCTATTGGATACGATGTGTGTTAGCTATGTATGTACATACATACATATGTACTGTGACTGGTTTACATGAAACCATTTGGGGAATCAACTGACCGCACTACACATCTACTAATTCGTGCAAGGCCGGCATCTCTTTTCTGGGTGCTCTAAAAAAGCTGAATAAGTTTTATTAAATTAACTTCCACCTAAGTGTCGTGTTCTTATTCTCGTTTGTATCAACATCATTCCTAAAAAAAAACACATCATAGCCTGGAAGCAAAAGGTTACATAAAACCTAACCTAAGAATTATATCATTTAGTTTCTACTTTACTCTTTTCATGGAGGTACATTATTATTGGTCGTTTTGCTGAAAATAATGTAATGTCACTTGACGCCCAACAAGCAAAACTAACAAGGCAACATTAATGTAAATTCGTTTTTAATTACCTTGAATGTACTTATTTTTTACGATACACTTATGTATGTCAAATGGATATAATAACATAAATAAACTACACGCGAGGAATAATCCACAATTAATATATTTAAATTATATTTTTAGTTGTAAATATGTATTGCAAATTAATAAATAAGAACTCAAACAACATTGTATGCCTCTTGTATACCTTTGCACATGCACTCAGATGCACTGGCGATGGTGGTTAGCATAAAATTAAAATTTTCATTTATTTTTGTTTAGATTGGCAAAATAATGTAAACAATAACAATAAACATAATACCTATGTATATTGTTCGGTGAGTGTAAAGTCCGCTATACATTCGTGGGAAAAACAACGACGATACTCGTTTTGATATTTTTAATAAAATAAGCAAATTCAGCGAACACAACTTTGAATGTAATAAATTAATGAATGAATGAGTAATAAGCTAAGACGAATATGTTGATATTTGATTCTTTTAAAAATTATCCTCAAGACCTAGAGTGAAAATAGAGATATCTTTATTATGTACGTACGATATAGATGTACATACATATGAACATGCAAACAAGCTATAAACACTCAATTTGAACACGACTTCTCTTTCGAATGAAAGTGAAATCGAATTTTATTTTATTGTTTACGTTAGCACTCAACCAGATATCTTTTTAAATGTGGGACAGGTAAGTATGAATAAATAATTAAAAAATGTATTATGTATACATTTCTGTTTACACTATAAAAAGAAGATGAAACTCTGTCCAGTAAAATCTTGATTTTTGTTTTCATACCAACAGACTTTTCTTTTTATGTGTTTTTAATGCAGAAAGAAATTTAAAATTATGTAATAATACAAAAATAGACAGATCAAAAAAATGCTCATCAAGATCAATTGCAGTTGATCTTAGTTTATTAGTAGATTTTAGTTAGATAGGCAATCAGGATTTGTATTCTTTTGTGTCGTAGTGCACATCGCGGTCTTCCACTACTGCGGGATTGATTCGAAATCCATTCATAATGCAAAATTGAATGAGATTTTCCACTACGAACGGATTTCATGATACAGATTTTCGGGATTCGTAGAAATTTCCGATTACGATGGAATTCATGATAGGGCTGAATGTGCATTAACTCTTTATGACCCGGCCATCTTAGACGTTGGACTTTTACATTTTTTACTAGATTAGTTTATCTTCTCCTCCACTCTCCATCTGTGCAGACGGAAACAAAAATTACCCGAAGAATTTTTCTCTCGAAGCATCCTAGGATATTCTCATCTTGCCTTGACAAGGTCCCAGCCTCATTGCCATAAATAAGAACTGGTATGATGAGTGTCTTATAAATGTTGACTAGATGCTTGAGAAAGAACTTTACTACTCGGTTGTCTTCTAAGTCCAAAGAAGCAACGATATGCAAGATCTATTCTCCGTTTGATTTAAGCGTTGGTGTCGTTTGAATTTATAGCGGTGCCTAGGTAGACAAAGTCATTGGGCAGGTTCAAACAACATAAGGGACTTCAGTTGCAGTCAACTGCCTTTTTTGAACGTAAATTTAGATCAATGCAACTAGTTAGTTTTGCAAGTGTCTTGAATTTTAAAATTCAGAACTTTACTTCGCAAACCTCTACTTTAAGTTCATAGTACAAAAAGTACCAACAAAATTATTGTCTACAAAACACTCCCCAGGCAAGCTACAAGTTCACCACGATTTCTGTTTTGTATTGTAAAAAAATATTAGTTATTAACTTCCCATAGGAAGTTATTGTAATCGGTCCGATTTGTCGGATTGAAAATTTTGACATTTCTCGACGTTTCAAGGTCCCTAGAGCCGAAATAAAAGATTTTTAAAAAGATGTCTGTGCGTGCGTGTGTACGTACGTTCGTACGTCCGTACTTTCGCGACGTTTTTTCGTCGTCCATAGCTCAAAAACCAGTAGAGAGCTCGAATTCAAATAAATTTTGTTATACAGATAATAAAGCAGAAAGATGCAGACCATAGCAATTTGAAAAAAGGGTGAACATTTTGGATAACCCTAAATATCTAACGGACCAATAACGCTAGAGACTTGAATTTAATTTTATATTATATATTGTAACGTGATACAAAACATATATTTTTTTGGAAAAAAAAATCCAACTAACGGTATATTTTATAAACAAAAAAAAACCTAAAAAAAATATTTGTCACCTCGAAAATTTTACGAACAAAAAATGATTTTATCTCCAAAACAATTTTGTGCAACGGTGAATAACGTTATTAATATCTGGTTAAATTTTGAAAAAAATCGAATCAACAGTTTTTTTACAAAAAATTAAAAACCTAAAGAAGAAATTAACAAAAGTTGGTAAAATTTGTTTATCTATATCTTTTCAAAAATTTGAGATTATGGCTTCCAACTAATTTTAACTTATAAGAAATATTGTTTTCAAGATTCGGAAAAATTTTGAGAAAAATCGAATTGACAGTTTTTTTACAAACAATAAAACCTAAAAAAAATAAACAAAAGTCGGTAAAAATTGATTTTCGACTCATATCTTTTCAAAAATTTGAGATTATGGCTTCCAACTAATTTGTTCTTATAACAAATATTTTTTTCAACATTCTAAAAAAAATTTAAGACAAATCCAATTGACAGTTTTCTTACAAAAAATAAAAACCTAAAAAAAATAAATAAAAGAGCGTAAAAATTTACTTTCGACTCAAATATCTTTTTAAAAATTAAAAATATTGGCTTCAAACTTATTTTATCTCACAGAAAATATTGTTTTTGACATTCAGTAAATTTCTTATAAAAATTCAATTTTCAATTTTTCATAAAAAAATAAAATCTACATAAAACAGTACGCAAAACTGCTAAAAATTAATGTTCGGTTGTCAATATCTCGTGAACAATAGAAGTTATTGACTTCAAATTAATTTCATTCATCAAATTTTTATTTTTTTTTATATATGAGAAATAAAACTTTTCAAGAAATGCTACTAAAATTGGTAAAAATTTGTTTTCGACTAAAAATCTCTCTAGCAAAAATAGATTTCGAAATCAAACTATAGGGTGTCCCAAAATTAACGCAAGATTTGAATTAAATAGAAAACGCCGTTTTTAGTCTTTTGATAGTTATATTTTTATTGACTCGTAAAGTACATAGGATAGGGTTATGTATGGAATAACACATCGGACAAATGGCCTCCACGGCTTTGCATGCACATGCGCACTCTTTTGTTGAAATTTTCCATGACCATTCTGCATAAATGTGGCTGAATTTCGTTGATGCAGCGTTGAATCTCCTCCTTTAATGCACGGGTGGTTGTGGGCTTGTTGACATAGACTTGTGATTTCAAATAACCCCATAAAAAGGAGTCTAATGGTGTTAAATCACACGATCTAGGAGGCCAATTTTGATCACCGAAACGAGAGAGTACACGACCTGGAAATGTCTCATGCAGTAATTGAATTGTTTCACGGGCTGTATGACATGTGGCACCGTCTTGTTGAAACCACATATTGGACACATCAATATCATCCAATTTTGGACGACCAGTGTGTTTGGCGTCTCCAACGGATCCAGTCTCCATGAATTTTTCAATTAATCTCTTCACAGTTGACGAAGTTAAAACACTATTCCGACCATATTTTGTATGAAATTTTCGAACTGCAGCCGCCAAGCTTTCACTATTTTTGAAATATTCTTTAATAATGAAGACACGTTGTTCTCTCGTGTAACGCTCCATTTTTAATAATCCTATACTGTTAGCTGTCAAATTGCTTTTTTTCAGGGTTGCCAACACTTCACTGCACAAATGGCGGCAAATTCAAATCTTGCGTTAATTTTGGGACACCCTTTATTTGCATATGATGCAAAATATTGTTGGTAATTTTAAAATTTTTAAGAATATTTCAGATGGCAGATGGCCAATCAGATACTAGAAACTTGCCTAACTTTCAAGTCCCTTATGTCGTCTGAAACTGCCCATTAACTAACTTAAAGTTATAGCCGTCCATGGTGACGTTTTGTCCAAGACGTCGTCGTCGTTTAATGTCCTTTTTTGATAACAGCATATACTTGGTCTTGCCCTCATTGACCACTAAATTCATCTTCTCCACTTCCATTGCAATAATCTTCATCTTCTAATTATGTGAATATCTTCGGTGTATTCGAGTAATTGTTCGGAGCTTTGTGCCTGTAGTGTTGACAATTGAGTTCTGCACAATTCTTTCCAGAACGATGTTGAAGAAGTCGCATAACTGTACATTGCCTTGTATAAAACCTTTTTTGACATCGATGAAATCTTTTCCCTTACTTCACCTGAACAGGTTGATGGTCTCATATATTCTTTTATGGAAGTTGTAAATAGAGCAGCTAAATTATCTATTCCTAAGACTCAATCCTTTCATTCAAATCAAATTATATTATCCGAATATTACCCGATATTTTTAAGAACAATGTTAAAATTTTGAACGCAAAAATAAGGAACGGGATAGACATTTTCAAAAATAAAAAATGGAATAACCTCTTATCTAGTTTTGATAAGGGATCCAAACCTTTTTGGAAGGTGACAAAAATGATTAACAAAAAAAATTCTATCATTCCGCCTCTTCGAGTCAATGGCTGTGTTCTTGTTATTCAATCTGAAAAAGTAACCGCATTGGCTGACTGTTTTTGCCAAAATCATTTACTATCATCTCATCTCAGTGACATTGTGACTGAAAATATTGTTCAAGATAAGCTTATTGAGCTCATTTCCTTACCGAGTTACGTAAATAGTAACAACTTTTTTAAAAATAGTTCTGTGAAGGAGTTGATTAAACAATTAAAACCCAAAAAATCATCTGGTCTTGATGGTATGAGCAACAGGTTGCTTAAAGCCTTATAGTCCGGGAGCTAGCAACGTTTGGAAAACAAGAATTTTAGGTCGGTCAATTTTTTGATATGTTGTCTTACTTGCTTTTACGGTTAGAGTCTGGGCAGTCTGGCTGGCGGTAGTGGTTGCGTTTAGGGGGGAGGGGCAATTTAAAAAAATTATTACTTAAAATGGGAAAAAAATAGTTAAAAAATAACGGTAATACTTACAATTAAGTATTATACCTTTTTTTAAAGCAAACACTTTTGTCTATTAGCTCGTTTTTAAATCAAGTCAAAACTATGCATAGTTTTTGAAAAAAATTGTTTTAAACTCAAAATTTGGTAAAAAAAGTTAAAAATATGGTTTAAAGAGTAATTTTTCAAAACCTTAAGATTATTTACTATTTTTTTTTTAGAATTCATTGCTCTTATTTGTTTGTGATCAAAACCTGAAAACTAGATGATTTTATGTCTACTAGTTCTCGAGAAAATTGAAGATTACTAAAAATCGAATATGGATTAAGATATACCTAGGCTAAATTAATTTTTCAATTTTCTCAAAAACTAAAAGACATAAAATCATCTAGTTTTCAGTTTTTGATTAATAATTAATAAGAGCAACAAATTATCAAAAAAAAACATATTTATAAACAAATGGTTTTGAAATATTGAACTTGAAATTTTTTTTTAACTTTTTTAACGTTTTCGAGCGAGAATTTTAGGTCAGTCAATTTTTTGATATGTTGTCTTACCTGCTTTTTCGGTTAGAGTCTGGCTGGCGGTAGCGGTTGCGTTTGTTAGTGCGCAACCTACCTGTACACTGTACAGGTGATAATTTTGAATTTGAAAAGATTTTTTTAAAGCTTAATTTTCAATTTTCCACCTTTAAATAGCTCTCCTAAATATGCATTTATTATTGCCAGACATTTTTATGATTGTTTATTATGTGTCATACGCGATTTTTTTAATTTTTTAAATAAAAAATTAATTAAGTAAAAAAAGTTTGGGGAGAGTACGATAACTTAGGCGACAAAGTTTAATGACGGATTTGTATAGAACAGTTAAAAATAAGCATTTTTTACTATGCGAGGGGGGGTCTATCTCCCCCCGTTTAGGCGGGAGGGGCAATTTAAAAAAATTATTACTTAAAATGGAAAAAAATAGTTAGAAAATAACGGTAATACTTACAGTTAGGTTTTATACGTTGTTTTAAAGCCAACATTCTGTTCTATTAGCCACTTTTTAAATCAAGTCAAATCTATGCACAGTTTTTGAAAAACGTAATTTTAAACTCAAAATTTAAGTAAAAAAAAGTTGAAAAAAATTTCAACTTCAATATTTCAAAACCATTTCTTTATAAATATGTTTTTTTTAATAATTTGTTGCTCTTATTAATTATTAATCAAAAACTGAAAACTAGATGATTTTATGTCTTTTACTTTTTGAGAAAATTGAAAAATTAATTTAGCCTAGGTATATCTTAATCCATATTCGATTTTTAGTAATCTTCAATTTTCTCGAGAACTAGTAGACATAAAATCATCTAGTTTTCAGTTTTTGATCACAAACAAATAAGAGCAATGAATTCTAAAAAAAAAATAGTAAATAATCTTAAGGTTTTGAAAAATTACTCTTTAAACCATATTTTTAACTTTTTTTACCAAATTTTGAGTTTAAAACAATTTTTTTCAAAAACTATGCATAGTTTTGACTTGATTTAAAAACGAGCTAATAGACAAAAGTGTTTGCTTTAAAAAAAGGTATAATACTTAATTGTAAGTATTACCGTTATTTTTTAACTATTTTTTTCCCATTTTAAGTAATAATTTTTTTTAAATTGCCCCTCCCCCCTAAACGCAACCACTACCGCCAGCCAGACTGCCCAGACTCTAACCGTAAAAGCAAGTAAGACAACATATCAAAAAATTGACCGACCTAAAATTCTCGCTCGAAAACGTTGCGAGCTCCTATACTATTACCATCAACAGCCACCAAGTATCTTACAATGGTTTTCAATTGTTGTATGATTCTTTCGTATTTCCCGAATGATTGGAAGAAAGCAAAAGTTATTGTTATCTACAAACCTAGTAAAGCAAAGAATAATCCTAATAGTTATAGGCCTATTAGCTTATTAAGTACGGTTTGAAAAGCTAATTAATCGACGACTACTAAACCATATCGAGATTGCAAACATATACCCTAATGAGCAGTTTGGCTTTAGAGCTAGTCACTCCACAAGCCATCAAATTTTAAGAATTAAAAATCACGTCAAAAGTAACCTTAATTCGAAATTATCGACTGGTCTGGTACTTTTGGACATTGAAAAAGCCTTTGACACTGTTTGGCAAGACGGGTTAATTTACAAAATTATGATGTTTGGTTTTCCGACGTATTTAATTAAATTAATAAAAAGTTTTTTACAAAACAGAAAATTTGCTGTATACGCAGGCAGTGTAAACTCTATTCTTTACGATATAGTTACTGCAGTTCCACAGGGATCAATGCTGGGACCCATACTTTTCAACGTTTATGTGTCCGACCTGCCATCTTTGGACGCAAATACTAAATTTGCTATGTTTGCTGACGACACAGCACTTTTTTCCTTTAGCCTATTGCCTCAATGTGCTCTCAGTAGTCTACAATGCTCACTTAATATCCTACAAAACTATTTTCGTAAAATTCGTAAATTCAAAAATCAAGGTCAATGCTCAAAAATCACAAGCTATATGGTTTTCTCGGCGACGAAAATCAGATTTTTTGCCACAAACTTCGTTACAGCTAAACTCCGTTGATATCACTTGGTCTGAAAACTGCAAATACCTAGGGGTAACACTTGACAAGAAACTGACTTTTGACAAACATATCGCCAACACGATTAACAAAACTAATCTTTTAATACGAATTTTATACCCGTTTATAAACCGGAAATCAGGTCTTGGTGTGCATAATACAATTTTGATATTCAAAACTATTTTCCAGCCTTTACTTACTTATGGTGCTCCAGTGTGGTTTGACTGCGCTGAAACCTACTTAAAAAAGCTTCAAAGAGTGCAGAACAAAATATTAAAATTAATGCAAGGCATTATTCTACAGTCAGGCTTCATGATAAGGCTTATGTTAAACAACTCAAGCTTGTAATTTATAATTTGCAAGACAATTTTTTTAGAAGATGTTCTTATTCTGATAATGAGCTAATTCTTAATCTCTTATATTAGATATTTTATTTATATCGCCTTTGGGTTTATGTGTAATTTTTAGTTTTTAAGTATCATATAAGGGTTTTTTTCTTGTAGGTTTCCTTAAGAATAATTGTTTCTCAGTTAAATTATTTTTATATTAGTATTGAGTATCTATCTATATGTAATGTGAATATTTGGACAATGGAAACGCATATTAGTTAAGGCACAGATCCGTCTTGGACTGGAGCGGCAACTTATGTAATTACCACTTAACTTCATTTTTTTCAAAGAAACAGTGTGAGCATTAGGAAAAAGGAGGTGTCGCTGGGTTGAATTTTTGAACATTTCAATGACAGGAAAAGGCAGAACATGTTAAGGCAAACAAATATCTACCTTCGAGGAACTGATAGATCCTCTTGTCATTAAAAAGTGAATTTGAGTTACCTTCTATTTCTTTCCTTAAAACGCACACTGGAGTTTTTTAGAATATTGTAACTCACTAGGTATTGCTTTTCTACAAACTGTTTCGTCATACATTTGTCTTCTAGAAAAAGTCAGTCACTTTATAGTGTGACACGAACATTATTTATGCGCAAACAAAATTAAAATTTTGATATAGCAAGTCTCAATGCATCGAAGTAAAAGATAATCTTTCTCGCGTTCGTTGATAAAAAGCAATAAGTTGGGCTTTAAGGTGGAAGATGATTTTAATTGATGAAGTAAAAACATTGAACATTGAAAGCAATTTTGTTTTATTTAATAAACAATTAAATGGCAAGCATCTTCCTAAATGCCTTACAGACTCTCATCCTACGTTTAAAAATAATAATAATAATGATGCAACTTGATATAATATATTTATTGAAAACCAAGACATGTCTAAGTCTAAAAGTTTTTTCTGAGTCTATCATTGCATCTTTCTAGAAGATGAGAGTCAATAACCTCAATCACGTCAACATCAAAATACACATGTATCTATTTTTATGGAGCCAATGTATGGATTATAATTAATTTAAGTTCGTTGCTACTTTTAACTCACACCCACTTTGTATTCACATTCCTTGGGTAAATTTATGTACATAAATAGAAAAAAAGAAATAAATAATATTTTTATTTTGAGACTGACAAAATAAAACCAATGAAAATCCCTTCCTTCTTCCATTGTTTAATTCTTGCTTGCTAGTTTTTGTAATTGTTAAGGCCGATAGACTTAATGGGTGTTATTCATAAGTTTGCAACTAATTTTCACCGTCAACGACATCAATAAATTTGCTATAAAATTGAAAATACAGATACAGCTACAGCTCCGGCACATTGCATTCCAAATGCATTCACGTTTTAATCCATTGAGTGTGCTACAGCTACAGACCTAAGAGAGACGCATAAGCCCCCAATATCGTCTACCATATGGCTAGCTTGTCTATACTTAGATAGATGTCGAGGTTTTGTGATAGTTTTGTTTAAATTTCTTTTGTATATGACCCATCACCGTTTGGCTGGCTAGTTGGTTGGTTGGTTGGTCATGCCACAGAGTAGAGTTCCGCATTTGTTTACAAAATTAGCCTATAAAACAATGTGTGATGTTATTTATAGAATTTTTTATGTGAAAACAAAACAACAGATACAGAGGTTTAGCTTTCAATAAGAATAATAAATAGATTCGTAGTTTCTCAAATGGAGATCTATTTGTATGGAATTGCATTTTGTTTGGTAAACATAGCTATGAGTTTACAAATTATGACTTTTAAAAATTAAATTTGGAAACTAAGAATCCAAAGTTTTGAGGAGGAAATTATTATATGAAAAAATTAAAATACATACCCAATTGAAGGCTTTGGGCAGAAGATTTTTTTAATATTTCCCATTTTGTAAGGTTGTCCAGTAAAATCCATTAGCATCTGGCATCTAAAAGGGTTTTTAAAATAATAATTCTTCAAAAGTTATCGCACTAGAAATTAAATGTATGAACAAAATTAACAATTTTTAGTAAAAACCCATTTAATTTTAAGAAACACTCACCTTTGATTATCAGGTTTATTTTTTATATTGATCAATTGCATTCCGGGATTTATATTTTTATCTTTTTTTGCGATAAAAAAATATTGGTCTAGATGTTATCAAAAATGTATACAAAATTTTAATCACAATTCGAAAATCCACATAGACATGACAACAGCAGCTTTATGCCTTGCTTATGTACATATATTTTTTTATTCAGAGTGATGATGAGAATTTTTTGAACTTCGTACTTACGCATACAAAATATACGCAAGTGTTTTGTTTATTTGATTTCGAACGACGATTCGCAGCAATTGTCTGACCTTTGTTCAAAAATATTTGTTTATTCCAAATAAAAAGAAATATACAGAAATCAGCATGAGAATTGAATGCATTTATTTACGTATTATATACATATGTGTAAACATTTTATACGAGCAGATTTGAAGTATGTACATTATATTTTTGTAGATGAATTTCGCTATTTATGAATGAAAAAAGATTTAGGTAATAACACTGCACTTCATTTGATTATTATCAATAGACAAATGTTTGTTATTGGTTTATATTTGATTTTAATATAAAGAAAGCTATTTACTTAAAATACTACTTACTTTATCCTTATTTTTATACTTCAGATGATTTTCTCATTGACGCGACCGAACGGCGAGAAAAGTTCCTTTACAATAAAAATAACATCAGACCTGTTGTCAGTTTGATTTTTGTCCAGTTAAGCCAATTTTGAAAAAGCGAACCAATTTGTTATAAAAACCGAATTTTCATAAATATAAACATGAATTTATAAATAGTCCTCAATTAAATTCTGAAATATTGTCCAAAACCATAACCAAAACATAAACTGCAAAATTATGCAGGTATAGACAGCATAAGGGGTTAGAAGGTAAAGTAGGTTTTATAATATGCCATCTGCCAAAAAATTGCCTTTGAACCAAGGCAACTTTATTATAAAGTTGACTGGAAAGTTAGTAAAAAAAATCTCCTTTACTTCAAGTCAAGTGTACATACATACAGCTGTGGACAACTAATTAGAAACACAAATTGAATTCACTTCTAAAGCAGTATCTGTATTTATTTTTGTTTGTTTGTTTTTTTTCTTTTTGTGAAAAAATTTTTTTTTCCAAAATATATTTTTAAACTTAAAACAATGTTTCCCAAACATAACAATTAATTTATATGGCGGCAGAGTACGATAACTTTGGCGACAAAGTTTAATGACGGATTTGTATAGAACAGTTAAAAACAAGCATTTTTTACTATGGGAGGGGGGGGGTCTATCTCCCCCCGTTTAGGCGGTAGGGGCAGTTTAAAAAAATATGTACATTAAATGGAAAAAAAATAATTATAAAATAACGGTAATACTTATAATTAAGTATTATACCTTTTTTAAAGCAATTTTTGAAAAAAATTGTTTTAAAGTCAAAATTTGTGCAAAAAAAAGTTAAAAAAAAGGTTTAAAGTGTAATTTTTCAAAACTTTCAGATTATCTACTGTTTTTTTTTTTAGAATTCATTGCTCTTATTTGTTTTTGATCAAAAACTGAAAACTAGATGACTTTATGTCTTCTAGTTCTTGAGAAAATTGAAAGTTACCAAAAAAAATATTTTAATTAAATTACTTTTTCCTTGCTAACGTAGTCTTATTTTGATAGTAATAATCGAATATGGATTAAGATACACCTAGGGTAAATTAATTTTTCTTAAATCCAGCTTATTTCAATGCAAAAGAAACTTTGCATGCACCCCATCTTGCACCCACCGCACCTTGCACCCTCCCCACCTTGCACACACACCAACTTGCACCCACCCCAAATCCTATAGTGTGGTCAAGCAGGGTGGTTGCAGGGGGGCAGCATGCCCCCCCTTACAGATGCCACTGTTGCATACACCCAAACTCGCGCACACCTTACTGTTGCATACACCCAAACACGCATTACGCATACGCAAATACCATTATTACTATCAAAATAAGACCACTCAAGCAAAAAAAAAAAAGAATTAAATTAAAATAGTAGTTGTGGTTATTTTCAATTTTCTCAAAAACTAAAAGACATAAAATCATCTAGTTTTCAGTTTTTGATCAAAAACAAATAAGAGCAATAAATTCTGAAATAAAAACAATGGTAGATAATCTTGAAGTATTGAAAAAGTTACACTTTAAACCTTTTTTTAACTTTTTTTACTCAAATTTTGAGTTTTAAATTAAATTTTTATTTTCAATTTTCTCAAAAACTAAAAGACATGGTTAGGTTAGGTTAGGTTAAAGTGGCTGTTGGTTGGGACGTCCAACACACTTAGACCAAAGTATGGTCCGTTGTGATACCACATGGATCAGTTAATCAGCTTAACTCGTTGAACCAGTTGGAGCTTCGAATGAAGCGTAGGAGACAAGTGATGTCTGAATTCTTTAGATCACTGGTATCGTTAAAGTAGTAGTCTCCAAGGTGGATTCTACGTCTTTGTGATAAGGCAGGGCATGTGCACAGAAGATGAGAGATTGTCTCTTCTTTTTCTTCGTCCATGCAACTCCTACAAAAATCATTTGCAGGGGCTCCGAGTCGAATAGCATGCCTTCCTATTAAGCAGTGCCCAGTCAGGACACCTATAACGTAGCTAATGTGCAATCTACTCAGAGAGATTAATTGTTTTGAGCGCCTGGCACTAAGAATAGGCCAAATTAGTTTAGTTGCGACACAAGTGGTGGTGTTATTCCACCTGGAGTTTGTTTTCTCTATGGTATCTTGCTTTAGCATGAGCTTACATGTAGCTAAGGGGATACCTATGCTAGCATTGTGAGCCAGCAGAGGTAAAGTTGTTCCGCTTTTTGCAAGTTCGTCAGCTTTGCAATTTCCTGGAATGTCTCTATGGCCCGGCACCCAGAAAAGGTGAATGTTGAACTGTGTAGCCATCTCCGTAAGAGATGATCGACAATTTAGGACTGTTAATGAATTTGTGGAGACTGAGTCTAGGGACTTTAACGCGGCTTGGCTATCCGAGAAGATGCGTATATCATTAGTTGATATAACGTTTTCTCTAAGCCAGGATAGGACTTCTTTTATAGCCAGGATTTCAGCTTGGAACACGCTACAATGATCGGGTAGACGAAAGGAGAGACTTAAGTTTAGTCTATCTGAGTATACGCCTCCACCAACCCCATCCTCCGTTTTTGATCCGTCTGTATAGAAGTTTATAGGACCATCGTTCAAAAATGATGTATTCTCCCAAGAAGACCTTGGAGGTATAGTCACTTTGAAGCTATAATTATTAAACTGAGGATGGGGTATGGTGTAGTCAATATTACTGTTTATAGTTCTGAACGAGTTCAAAATAGTGGTGTGGCCAATTCCATTATTGATCCACAGAGAGGAGGCCTGAAGCCGTATGGCAGTATTAGCGGCCGTTTGCTTGCTGAAAATGTCCAGCGGTATTAGATGGAACAGAACATCTAGTGAGGCGGAGGGGGTGGAGCGAAGTGCTCCTCCCATACACAGGCAGGCTGTTCGTTGGACTTTGCTGAGTTTATCGCGATTTGTCGCTGTATCTAGCGCCGTCCACCATACCGCTACTCCATAAGTAAGGATCGGTCTTATGACCGAGATGTATAACCAGTGTGTAATGCGGGGCTGTAGGCCCCATTTATTACCAATGGCCTTTTTACAGGAGAACAGGGCTACTGTGGCCTTGTTTATTCTCTCTTGAATATTAGGTTTCCAGCTTAATTTCTTATCTAAAATGAGACCCAAGTATTTTGCTTGTTCAGAGAATTTAAGTGGTACACCGTTTATGAGGGGAGGGTCAATGTGTGGGACTTTGTATTTCCTTGTGAAGAGGACAAGGTCGGTTTTTTGTGGGTTAACGCCTAGCCCACACCGATTAGCCCATCTGGTGAGCTTATTTAAAGCGTTTTGTAAGAGTTCTTTTAGTATATTGGGATGTTTACCCGTTACTGCAATAGCAACATCGTCCGCATAGGCAAACACTCTGTATCCCTCTCTTTCTAGAGTAGTTAGTAATTCATTTATTACTAAATTCCAGAGGAGAGGGGATAGGACACCACCTTGTGGCGTACCTCTGCTGACACCCCTTTGTGTAGTAAAATCGCCCAGTTTTGAATTGATAATCCTGCTAATCAGCATCTGATTAATCAATTCGCTGATCGACTTATCTACCTTCAGAGATGTCAATACACGTGCAATTGCAGATGTGTCGACATTGTTAAATGCACCTTCTATGTCTAAGAAGGCAACTAAGGTGTACTCTTTATGATGGAGGGAATATTCGATTGTACGTACTATACTGTGTAGAGCCGTTTGAACTGATTTCCCTTTGTTGTAGGCATGTTGAGCCTTTGAAGGAGGGACTTATCAATATTTGCCCTTAAGTGAATATCGATCAAACGCTCAAAAGTTTTGAGAAGGAATGATGATAAGCTGATAGGTCTTAGGTCTTTAGGGTTTACGTGACTGGATTTTCCAGCTTTTGGAATAAAAACAACTTTAACTTGTCTCCAAGACATCGGGATGTATGCCAAATTAAGGCATCCCTTGAAGATGTTTTCTAGGATGGGTATTAGAAAACTTGCATTTTCTTGCAGTTCGGCTGGAATTACACCATCCGGACCAGCAGATTTATATGGTTTAAAGCTGTTAATAGCCCATTTGAGTTTTTCCCTAGTGACTAGACCTTGTGGGGGTTGTAAAGTATTGCCACCATTATTAGGTGCAATGTTATTAATAATATTAGAGCTACCAGGAAAGTGAACGTCTAGTAGCAAATTGAGCGATTCTTCGCTTGAATTGGTCCAGAGGCCAGAGGCGTTTTTCAAGCAGCTTGGCATGATTGGATTTTTGGAGAGGATTTTGCGCAACCTGGATGCTTCAGAGCAATCTTCCACGTTGCTGCAGAAGTTTCTCCAGGACGATCGTTTGGTTTTCCTCAGCTCTTTTTTATATATCTTCAGTGATTCTTTATATGAATCCCAGTCAGACAAGTCTCTAGAAGCTTTCGCTCTGTTAAAGAGTTTTCTGCATTCTTTTCGAAGTGGATCCAGCCCTGAGTTCCACCAGTGTGGTTTCTTTTTATCTCTTACTTGTATAAGAGGACATGCAGTATCTAGAGCTTTGTTTAGGGCTAATGTTAGATTGTTGACTTTGTTGTCAAGATCTTCAGTGTTAGAGGGGGTGTTAAAAAGTTCTGGTTTTACTAAACTATTTAACATTCTCTTGTATTTTGGCCAATTTGTTCTTTTTAGGTTTCGGAAGATCGGTTGGCAAGGTGGATCATTTAAAAAGTTAAATTGGATGTATCTATGATCAGAAAAGGAGTGATCTTTAGATACTTTCCAGTTCAAAATATTATTATAAATGAAGTCGGAGACAAGAGTTATATCTAAAACTTCTTGTCGATTTTTAGTAATAAAGGTTGGCTCTTTGCCAACGTTACTTATGAGTAGGTTAGTGCTTAGAATATAGTCGAAAAGAGACTCACCCCTGTCGTTTATATCTGTGCTACCCCACACTGTATGGTGGGCGTTAGCGTCACTTCCGATGATGAGGCCGATGTTGAGCCTTTGCGCTTCAGCTATTAATCTCTCCAGAGTGTCACCCGGGAGAGGGCCAAGATGGTCGTGGCCGAGATACGCCGACGCCAACCATAATGTTCCTCTGGCTGTTTCCAGACTTGCGGCGGTGATATCTCGATTGCTGAAATTAGGGAGTAAATATACATTTAGGCTACGTTTTACTAATATGCAAGATCTGGGTTCATCCTCACCTGATGCATATAGCACGCAGTATTTGGGAGTCCTGATTCCTCGAACAATAGATTTAACAATCCAGGGTTCTTGATTCAGGACAATATCTTCATCGCTGCTGGATAAGCGAAGAAGAAGGGAGGCCGAAGCCTTTATGGAGTGTTGGAGGTTAATCTGGAGTAACCGCAGCATTTTCGCTACCTTACTCCCGATCAGCCTCCAACACAGTGATGTCGGAGTCATCCATATCAGAGGACGATTCTAAAAGAATGTCCTCATCTCCGCTGTCGCAGACCTCGGCCTCCATTGCGGAAAAACCTTGGTCGGTGTTAGGAGCTTCCACTGCTACTGGGGATACCTGGGATGCATCGTCTTCCAATGAAGGAAATGTGACCGATGCACCAGGTTCCTCAGCAACCGTTTCCGCTTGTGTGGGTGGGGAAGGGGGAAGGGTTTGTGCCTCAGCCCCATCTTTTTTGTAGACTCTCAGCTGTATTTCATCGAACCCGAACCTAATCACACCTTTTGACTGCCCCAGAGGAGAAAGGGACTCTGCATTGATGATTACAATTGCACCCTTGTAGGGTCCCTTTGGATCCTCCAATTTCGCAACCTTCCAGTTGTGAGTAGGAAGGGTTGGATTGGAGAGCCGGATTACCTTCATAACATGGTCAGCTTCCTTGAATATGGCCGGAACCGTGATGCGAGCTCTTGGTCTGCAAGGAATGTCCTCCTTTGCGACAACCTCCAGCTTAGCACCAGGCCAGACCTCCCCAAGTCGACTAACCGCTAGCGTCAGCAGATCGCACGACCTCCGATCATCACAGACCATCAACTTGATGTGTCCCTGATGCCAACCGCCATCTTTTGTGATGGGCGGTGGTCCCGGATTGTCAGACATAATCTCGACAAAACTGAAGGCCAGCTGTCCTTTGGCCAATGTCCAGTTCTCGGCAGAGATCGTGCCATCTACGTCACTTCTGTCGATAATCGCGACTAAAAACTAAAAGACATACAATCATCTAGTTTTCAGTTTTTGATCAAAAACAAATAAGAGCAATAAGTTCTGAAATAAAAACAATGGTAGATAATCTTGAAGTATTGAAAAAGTTACACTTTAAACCATTTTTTAACTTTTTTTTACTCAAATTTTGAGTTTAAAATCAAATTTTTCAAAAACTACGCATAGTTTTGACTTGATTTAAAAACTGGCTAATAGAACAGAGTGTTGGCTTTAAAAAAATGTATACAACTTAATTGTAAGTATCACCGTTATTTTTTAATTATTTTTTTCCATTTTAAATAATAACTTTTTTAAATTGCCCCTCCCGCCTAAACGGGGGGAGATAGACCCCCCCTCTCATAGTAAAAAATGCTTGTATTAAGACCCTCTACCAAAAACCGTTATTATATCTTGGCGCCAAAGTTATCGTACTCGTGCCTATATGGCAGTTTCTGCGAAAATTATAGCTTTTATTGGTGGACAACTAATTAGAAACAAAGAGAAAAATCATATCTTATTATAAAATGTATAACTTTATAATATCATTTACCTTACATTTATCTTTAATACCTTGTTGCGAAACCTTTTTGCTTCAAAACTTCCCGACATCTTCGTTCCATTGATGAAATAAGCCGCCTGCACCGTTCTACGGGTATAGCCTTTTAAGCAGCTTCGATATTCGTAAAAAGAAGATCGTTGTAATTCCAGCAATGTGCTTGGGGTCGTTGTCTTGCTGAAACTTCCATATCACTGGCATGTTTTCATCGGCCCAATCCACTAATCGTTCCATAAGAATATCAATGTATTTAACGGCTGTCAGCGTTTCATCGATTCGATGGATTGGGCCAACTCAACGCCACGAAAAACAACCCTAAACGTGAAGCGAACCGCTTCCATGCTTGATTACTGGCAAAACATATTTAGGGTGGAACGCTGTTCCTTTTGGCCTTCGGACATATCGTGCACCATCTTGGCCCATCCTATTTATTTTAGTTTCGTCACTCCACACTATGTACTTTCATTCGTTTGTTGTCCAGTTGGCGTGCGATCTTGCGAACTCTATTCTTAGTCTACGTTGTTTTGCGGTTACTAATGGTTTCTTTCGAGAAACACGACCATGTAACCCAACTTCCACCAATCTTCTTCTGATTATGCGTGGGCCTGTGGGGACATCGAATGCAACTGAGAGTTGGCGTTGTATCTCTTTGGAGCTTATTTTTGGGTCTTTTTTGGCCAGCCTACTAATTGCTCGATCCATTTGGCAGCTTGTATTACGGACCCGTTTTTTACGAGGTACATTTTCAGCAGTCCCGAAGTTTTGAAAATGCTTAATTGCATTGAAAACTTTATTTACAGAAATTTAAGATGCAATTGCTCTATAGGACATTTTAAGCTTCCAAAGCTCAAGAATCGCTTTCCTTGTAGGAGGATCACAACTCTTTAGTTTTCCCATTGCTATTACCTCCAAAATTTAAAAATTATTCTTTAAAAACGTTTGCAGACAATTCAGAATTTTCTACTTACCAATGCAAAATAAAAAGATTTATGCAGAGTGGAATTTTTTTGGGCTTGATGTTCAAAGAAAATGAATGCAATCAAATAAAAAGTCAATCCATTCTTTTCCCAACGTTTCTCCGGTTGTTTTCCGGCATCATCAGGGGTTTTTAAATTTTATTAAACTTTTTTACAGTTTTACATAACACAATTCAATAAATAACACTTATTTGACAAAAAGAAAAACAAACTAGCAAAATAAAAATAAAAACTAATATCACAGACTGATTTATTTTTATTTCACCCAAATCAAATCTAATTAAACTGTTTCTAATTAGTTGAACAGTTGAAACGAACACTTTTTACAATCTACCTTGATTTTGTTGTGTACAATACAAAGACTTATGCACAAATGGTGCTTTTTCAAACAATTATCTAATAACGCTTGCATTACACCGTTTAGGATACGGCTATTCTAGTCACACAAATGACAAAGTAAACGTGGAAATGAGAAGCAAGTAATGTTTCTAATTAGTTGTCCACAGCTGTATGTATGCCAAAAAATCAGCTGGTCATTTTTTTTAAGTAAGCTGAAATTTAATATTTGTTGATTCATTATTTTTTGTATTATTTCATTTAAATCTACTAATATTTTAAAGCTGAAGAGTTTGTTTGTTTGTTTGAACGCGCTATTTTCAGGAAATACTTGTACGATTTTAAAAATGTCTTCCTCGAAGAAAGGTTCAGGCTATATGTATAATATCACGCTCAACCTTATTTGAGCGGAGCACCATAAAAGAACGTTTCAAAATCGGGAATTGATTTTTTCCTTTTTGAGAGCTTCTTATGCTTGCGCTGCGGAAAAGGTTTGTTTTGTTAAAATAATGTATGACATAAATGTTACCCTTTAATAGCTCTAAAAAAAGTCCGCGACAGCTTCTGTCTGTACTTTAAAGTTAGCTCACTAACCCTATTTATGCTAACCAAAAATTTGGTCTACAATGAAGCATTTTTTCTTATGTTATGTTTTGATATTTAATTTTCCTTAGGTTTTTGATTTTGTAGTATTTTATGTTCATGGTTTCATCTTTACAAAAAATACCCAAATCAATTTAAGATAGCCCTTGACAATTTAGGTTTACTCGAAATTCCTAGTACCCCATCATCGGATCATAGTTCTGGGGATTCATTCCGTAATTTTCAAAACGATTATCATTAACGATATCATCAATAATTTGCTTCATGTAACTTTTTCAGTATCGTCTCGTCCATCGTTTTCAGTATAAGATAACTGAAATGTCAAAATAAACTCAACGAAAGATAATGCTTGTTCGATAACTTGAAAATGTTATTAAACTTGGGTTTTGTCTATGGGAAGTTGTGAAAATTTGCAACAAATTGCTTTTTACCAAACTTACCAACTATTCTGTGGTGTTTATTGTTACTGTTTTTATTTTTTTCCGCCGACGATGTAACTATAATTTCAACATCTAAGTTATTTATGTCTGATATTATTGAAATTATAAGGGTCTCTTTTGAAAAACTTTGAACAAAACTATAATGGTTCAGATTATTTTACAACAAGTGAGAAAGCAAAAACAAAAATTCTTACATATAACCGTAGGTAGGTATTCATTTTATTTTTGTTTTCTCAGTTTTCATTTTCACTTTGTAACAAAACTCAATTATGCCAAAACATTTTTATTTCAATTTGCTTAGTTAGTATTTGGAAACCTATTTAGCTATCGTGCAAACGCTATCGTTTTGACGAAATCACTTTGTCGATTATCGTCTTACGTGAAGTGAGGCTATCGTCAAAACGCTATCGTTTGACGATAATCGTTTTACGGAATGACCGCCCGGGGAGTCATTCCGTAATTTTCGAAACGATAATCGTCAAAACAATTATCATTAACGATATCGTCAATAATTTGCTTCACGTAACTTTGTCACTATCGTCTCGTATATCGTTTTTAGTATAAGATTACTAAAATGTCAAAATGAACTCAACGAAAGATAAAGCTTGTTCGATAACTTGAAAATATTATTAAACTTTGTTTTTGTCTATGGGAAATTGTGAAAATTTGCAACAAATTGCTTTTTACCAAACTGATCAACTATTTTGTGGTGTTTATTCTTACTGTTAATGTTACTGTTACGACGCACGGCGACGATGTAACTATAATTTCAACATGTAAATTATTTATGTCTGAAACTATTTTGGATAATATGCTTCGTGCAAGAGCATTGGTACCCCCCGCCACTCAAAGTTTTAATAGTTACAGCAAACCGTCTGGCAAATTTATTGTTTCCAATATCTTTATAAAGACCTCTTTGAAAAACTTTGAACAAAACTATAATGGTTTAAATTGTTTTACGACAAGTGAGAAAGAAAAAACAAATATGCTTATATATAGGTTGGAAGAGATGAGGGTCTGATTTATCTCTCAATTGTCTTCATAACAGTATTCATTTTATTTTTTTTTTTCTGAGTTTTCATTTTTTTTTTCATTTTATTTCAATTTGCTATTTGGAAATCAATGACAGACGATACCTATTTAGCTATCGTGCAAACGCTATCGTTTTGACGATTATCGTCTTACGTGAAGTGAGACTATCGTCAAAACGCTATCGTTTGACGATAATCGTTTTACGGAATGACCCCCCTGATCTGGTGTTCACAGGACCATTCGAAAAAAGTATACCCTTTCGAACAAAAGAAAGAAAAAAGAATTTTCTGAGCATTCTCGAGAAATCGGTGAACATACTCGTACATACATATATAAATAAATAATGGCCGAATTGATAGCCTCCTGTTTGAATACAATGTTTTGCTGCTGGGCATTTAAATATCTGAAGCTTGCGTTATTTTCAAATCCAAAAATAATTAAAAAATAAAAATGAATGAATGATATTGGAAGATCTTCCAATCGTGTTTACTTAGCTTAAAGTAAGTTTCAAGTATCTGATTACCAACCCACCAAAAAATTAAGTTAGAAAGTCTTGAAAAATCTCCCAACTATCAAGTCAAGTCAACTTATGTCAAAATGGCAGCTGATCATGTTTTTTTCGTTCAACTGGAAGCTGAACTTTATTACTCTGGTGGTATTTCAGATATTAGAAACTTTCGTTACCTTGCGTTACCCTTAGGCCTCTTTCACACGAGACGGTTTCGTCCGTACGGTTAAAATCCGTACGGTTTTTATCCGTGTGCCATGGATAGTAAACTAATAAAATTAACTAAAGCTTTCACACTGGACGGAGACGGGTTTTTTTGTACGGACGATTTAAAACATCCGTCTCAACGACTGAGATATACTTCGGCCGTGTACGGTTTTTTTCCGTACGGAGAAAATCGTCATGTGTGAAAGAGGCCTTATGCTGTCATAATCTTACGAATATTGGTCTTCACAACATTTTCTTATACAAAATTCTTGTATCTAAATCGTAGTCAACATATTTTGACATTCTTAAATACATTTCCTGATCAGATATATGATATCATTACAAGATTACAGAAGCTACATAAATGTACATGCTTATTTTCAAAAGTACAACTGATGCAATAATAATGATAATAAAATTAAGAAACCTGCAAATTAACACATTTTTTGAACATTTAATTTGTGTCACAATCTATTGAGTACTGTCGATAAGTTTCTTGAATTCTTCAAACGTGTTTTTATTCTTTTTTTTTGCAAATAATTCAATACGTGTTAAAGTGTGTGGTCTATAATGATTAATTAAAAATATAAAAATGCTCCCACTGTTTAATTGGCATTGAACATTTTTCTTTATTATTTCAACGATTTATGTTTTATTCTTTTGGGCAAATCCAAAAGTCATTAACATTGAACTTCTTGATTAGTCATATACATATATGTTCAGTTTATTTCTTATCATTCTTTTCCAATTTAACTTAAAACTTTAGTTTTTCTCTTTTTTTTATATTAATTTGGTGATTTAAGATCTCATTCGTTAAACAACTTGTTTAAATAATGTAGACATGTGCACATATTACAACTTACATGTCGAATTTTGTTGTTCTATATTTTCATTAAAATTATTCATCAATTTATAAATCAATAACCAAAGTATTGTTTGTACATTTAAAAATCAGCTGTTTTCTTAATACAAAAAGTCATTTAAAAATATGGAACAGTATGGCGTTTATCTTTTTTCTTAATAATAACAACAATTCACATTCAAAATATTTACCTTCCTTCATATGGTACAGCCTTTTTTGACGATGTAGTTTATACCTGAGTGATATGATAAATATTTAAATTCACATTTGCAAATGTTTTCGTTTTTTTTTTCATTTTCAATTTTTTATATGCTTGGCATCTACGTATTTTAATTGTTTTTTTTTTTTTTTTTTTTTTTTTTTTATTTAATTGCCTCATGTCTGAGCATTTTTAGGGAGGAAATAAGATCTTAAAACCACGTCAGTTATAAATATTGCATAACAATGATGATGAGATTGATATGTTAAACTTTTATCTTTCTTGAAATGGGTACACGCGTATTCATAGAGTTTATACTAAAATGAAGAAAACATTTCTCCTCCCATGATAATTAATAATTATTATAATTAGATTTTTGTTTACTTGATTCGAAGATAAAATTTTATTACAATAAGAGAATAGAACAAGGTCAGAAGATTGGCCCCAATTGTTCATTTTTCGACAAAATAATTTTAAATATGAACAAATTTGAAGTTTAATTTTCATTTTCAAGCAGCAACTCTTACAATTACCAATTAAACTCAAGTCATTATTAAATTCTTTAAAAATATTCTATTCAATATTTTAAAGAATGCTATTTTTTGAGTTACAAAACTCTTATTTCTTTTAAAACTTGATTACAAATATTATATGGCTATTGCTTACAACAGCAATAATTTATATCCCAAACTTATAAATTCCTTCGGACAGAAGCTAAACACATTTCTGTTCCATTTGTTTTCCCAATTAAAACTGTCGTTTTGCTTCAATAATTCTTGTAGTTATTATCTCCACCCAGAGAAGAGAAATACTTCAATTTAGTTTACTTCAGTTTCTCCAAGCATTCTTCTAATTAAAGAACATCTACAACCTCCACTATACCTATGTACTCGTGCACCACTCCCACAGGAAAGCCTTCATGCACAACATGAAGAAAATAAATTTCTTCTGTATATATTTATATCCAATCGCCACAGCGCCGCAGATAATTTAATTAATTATATTTATAAATTTCCTTTGCAGATTTTCCTCCTACTGCTGATGTTACTTTACTCCTCATCATATGCTTTGATTGTACGCTTTCGTCGAAACGACCGCGAAGATCTATTCTCCAATGATAAGGATGAAATACTTGTTTATCGAATAAGGTAAGTTAGTTACTATTCCAACAAGAGTTTTGTTTAATATGCTTTTTTATTTTCTATTTAATACAGTTCATGGCTGTGTACTTTTTCACTTGCAATTGCTGTTGGAGCTGCTCTCCTTTTGCCCATTTCAATTGCTAGCAATGAAGTTTTGCTGTTGTATCCAAATAGCTATTACGTTAAATGGCTAAACAGTTCATTAATACAAGGTGAGTGACATTTTTGATTGATTGATTTGAAGAGTGCTTCTATCTATAGATGACGAACTGTTTTTTGATTAGTTTCGAGACAAGTTTACTCTTATAAATTATAGATTCAAACAAAGTGGCTTTAAAATAGAATTATGAGAGTCTAAATAAATTTTCAAATTATTAAGGTAGGCCTGGAAAAACAATAACCTTTTATCTTATGATCCAAGTTCTATTGTATAATTTGAAATCTTACAAAAGCACTTATAAGGGTAACTAAATTCTCAAATTGTTTGTATTAATTTTTAATGAACTGCATTTTTACAAAGTAAATAAAATCTGATACGTTAAAAGGCTAGTTACAGCTATCATTGAAATCATTCCTGAAACGATTTTGAATGAATATTTGACTGTGTTTCTTTTATGTTAATTATAAATGCAAATTATGTTCTGATCAATTGGAAAAGACTCAAACATTTGTTTTTGAGAATAAAAGTTAAGCAGCACGCTTATTTATTGCAAAAAATATATTTTTCTATTTTCCGGACAAAAAAAAATTCGTGTATGACCAAAAGTGAAATTTCACACAACTCCAATGACAAATTTCTGTCAGAAAAAATGTTCCGTTGGATTTCAACCATGAAACATTTTTCAATTATCGCTATAAACGACCTGTCAAACAAAATCCAATTATTGGTTTCAATGATGAAAACTAATGATAGCTATAACTGGCTCCTATTGGTTTTAATCATTGAAAATTTGGTTTCTAGAATTAAAAGCAATTAAGAGAGAAAAATTTGTAATGTTTGGTGTCAAAATGAACTTTCCTTTTAGTAAAATCGTGTTCAATGATTATTGATTTCTCATTTCGAAACATAATCGTTCACTGAAAACGTTACATTTTATTTTATTCCTATTCCCATTATTTTATTCCTATAAATAATGGCATCACACAAGGAAATCTGCAATGTTATATCTAAATATAAAATTCTAGATCTTTGTTGTTATGCTGATGAAGTTTATATTCTCTGTAAAAACCATGACTTGGAAACAACCAAAACAACCTTTTCAAATTTATTAAAGATTTTGAAGATTGGTCTCCTTTTCTGAAGCTAATATAAATTAACAACTTTAAAACTCGCTACAAAACTCTTGTTGACATCAAGTTCCACACACACAAAAAAAAACAAACCTATCAGCAATTTCATGCGTATGGAAACATATACTTAATTTCGACCTGCATAATAAAATCTATGGTATTCCATCGTCTTCATTCCCTCTTTGGATGCTCAGATAGGAACTGTAACTATGTAAATTCTTGAAATTCATATTCTTCGACGGTTCAAAAACTATTAACCATACTGGTTTTGCTGTAACAGCATATGATGGCGCCCTAGTTAGACTGGGTCTACTGCCTGAACCCGCATCAATTTTGTTCGCAGAAGCTCTAGCGCTCAACGAATCCTTAAAATACGCATGCACAGACAGCCTTTCGGTCATCCATGCTATCATGAATCTAAACAAAAGCTCTACAGCAATAACGAGTCTTAGAGATATTGTTATCAAGATAACACAGAAAACAAAAATTGCGTAGGTTCCTGCTCACATAGGCATTATGGGTAACGAATACGCTGATAAAAACCAACGATTTAGATCAACACGTTTATTGAGCCAGATCTCTTATGAACGATTATATCAGAAATCAAAACCATACAGAGGCAGAGGTTGTTGACCTCACTCATCGCAACTCTGGTATCAACAAAAAAAAAAACACAACCTAATACCTATATACCTAATTGTCACAGTTTATTCCACATTTCTCCGACTCATTAACATATTCTAAAAAGGGAAAATCATTCGATCTTGCAATGAAACGATGGACATTAAACACCTTCTAGCACACATAAACAGTCTTTTATTTAACAATAATCATAAACATTTACGAACTACTACTTACAAATATTAATTCACAAAATCTAGAAACTATCCAAAAAATAATTTATAAAATGAATTAATTGTAAACTTGCTCAAAATTTTCAAATTTATATCAGCGAGCTGAAAGCCTATGCAAACAAACCTAGAAAATTACTATGTTATTTTTATAAATAAATAAAATATTTGTATTCCCACCTATCAGAAACAAAATGTTCAATGATGAGAACGAATGATAGCTTCAACTAGCCCCTAAAGATAAAAAACATATGTCTATGAACAATGATCATTGTAGACCGCATTCTAGAAATTTTAGTAAATAATATAGTAAAACAATTGAGACAAACGCTCATTTTAAGGCAAGATACTGATTCCCTGCATTTATTACTTATTTTAATCTTCTTTTATACTATGTGTATATAAATATTAAAGCATTGGCTTGGCCAATAAGGACTTCTCTTAATTCAGTACTTTTGTCCATCACTTAGAAAATTTAGTGAAAATAGACCTTTCTCATTAGTTAATTTTTTAAGTCATGTCAATTTACATAGTACATAATAATATGAATTGAATTTTTTCTCATATCTTTCAGGTCTCTGGAACCATGTATTTCTATTTTCCAATTTATCACTCTTCGTATTTCTACCATTTGCGTATTTATTTTCCGAGTCGACTGGATTCTCGGGTCACAAGAAGGGTGTAATAGCCCGTGCCTATGAGACATTTACTGTCTTTAGTTTATTGGCAACAGTGGTACTTGGGCTAACCTATGTCCTATCAGCAGTAATGGATCCTGAGAAAATTGGATTTCTATCACTACTGAGTAAGTATATACATATGGACACACGCAGAGATTCTGTTTACCTATTCTTTGGTTATTTTTCCATTGATTGAATCTGGCTGCACCTACTTCCGTTCTTTTTCTGTATTGCAATTTATTGTATGCAATTTGTTTTAAGTACATATGCATCTGTAATTTGCATTCGGCGGAAGTATGGACTATTTGTTTATTATTTCGTTTAACATATTTCCCCTCATTTTTTTTTTTTTTTTTTTAATTTTCAGATCTTGGGAGCGTTCATTTGCCCTTTTTGTATTCCTGTGTTTCGTTCCTGGGTGTGTTACTTTTACTGGGTAAGTTATTTTATCATTGTAAACAATATACAAAAAATCAAGTAATTATTCGTTCATTAATGTGTCCACCTTGTTTAACAACATAATAATGAGTGTCGGTTGGAAAAGGGTGGAAATATTGTATAGGTTAGACAAAATACTCATTTAGTTAGAAATGCAACAGCATGAGGCTTTTAATTAAAGAAAATTTGGTGATAATCGATTTTTAATAATACGCATTTTTGTACTTATACACATTTAATGAATGAATAGTTGATGAGGGTTATAGAGTGTAAGATGTATATAAAGGTTAACATAATCTTAGACAAACAAATTGGTGTATTCTTTCAAAACACTAATGGCGGGCGGCGTGACACTGAGAATTATGTATTCAAAACGTCAATTACGAGACAAATATTACTATAAATGGTAGCAAATGGTACGATTGAACAACTTTTATCCTGTTCAATTAATTTGTCTTGTAGTGGTTTTAAAGCCAGGGCTTAGGTACTTTCATCATCAATTAAGTTACAAAAGTAGCACTCTGCATCATGCTATACAAAAATAGAATTAACTGTTTGCTATTCAATTCCCCTTACCCATTTTCAGAGAACAGATTTTTTTACAAGTTACTTTACTCATACAGTCAACCTAAGAAATTAATTCACCCACTAATTTACTACTCAATAGAATATTGCTTCAACATGTTCCCAACATAAATAAAACGTGCCCAAGAATACTAGCCATAAATTAAATAAAATTAAAAATAGGGTTAAATATAAATAAATGTTTTAATTACTTGCACACGTCTTAAAGACTTTGACAGTCTGAATATTAATAACTATAAGTATTTACACTTCTTTAATAAGATAAGATGAGTGTACAAATTGTTGATTATTTCAAACGTAGGCACAATGTTATGAATAAAATAAATTCCATTTCATTTGTTATAATTTATAAAACACCAGCTTAAAATGCAGTCTCGAGATGTATGCAACGATTTGCAACTTAACAGAGACACCTACAAATATGCTTCTGTTTGTCATCTTTACTGATTCATTTAAGAAGTTAGTTTTGAATGTCTAAAAATAATACCAAGCATAATATTCTTTTTCATTTTAATTGATAAAAACGAAAAAAAAACAAAAGATATTGATAAAACTAATTGAGAGTATTTATGACGATTTCCAAATCTGATAATACAAAATAATTTAATTTATATTTTAATGAAATAATTTGAAGGTTTCAATTACAAAATGAAGAATACGTGTGAAGTACAAAGTATAAAAGAATATTAATTGGTAAAAAATATCTTGGAATGTCGACATGAATCAAGTTTTAGTCTGGATAAGCCATTTCCTGTCATTGATTTTAATTTTGTTTTACAAACAAAAGTGATAACAATGAATTTATTTATCGATGATAAGGACAACAATGAAATATGTCATCGATTTTTAAGTTAGTTTCTGACTAAGGTCGTTAACATATTAAAAAATTAAATTAAAATTAGTATTATAATTAGTTTATCTCTATAAAATAAAGACCAAGGGGATATAGCACCTTCAAAGGGAATGTTTTGTTTGTAAGTTGATTCGTCCATCTAATAATTTATACTTTGGTGGGGGCAAAACCCCCATTCATTGGGATAAATACAAGCTTATTCCTAATCTAAATCTTAAACAAATTAAGAACTTAATTTAAGCTTGTGGAGGGGAAAGGAATATCAGAAGACGGGGTTTTAAGAAAGCAGTAGTGAGGTTAAAATCAAAAACGTTCAAAACAATTTTCACTTCTCAGCATACGAGATATAGGTTCGTTTGAGCAATATGAGGTTCAGTGGTTAAGAACATAAAAGAGTCGAAGATTACGTGTGGTAAGAGGGTTTGTGTTAAAAGAGATAGACTTAAAGCTAGTCGATGAATAAAAAGAATGTCTGAAATTTACCTACGTTCTTCCAACGAGTTCAAGTTGCGAAATTTCAGGCGGTGAACAGAGGAAGGAAGGATAAGAAGATTTTTTCAAGATAAACTACGAATAGCAAAGCAAAGAAAACGAAGTTGGATGCTCTTGATTCTGGAAATATGAATACTTTGAAAAGGGGACCAAAGTTGAGACGTGTATTCGAAAAGTGGGTGAACAAAAGTTATATTTAGGGGCTATATCACATAGGGGCACTTGGCAATATTAAGTTCCAAGCAGTTTTTAAGACACCAAGCTGAAAAACAGTCAATTCCATGTTGAATTGTTTTTTCCGATCTATACAAATGTATTGAGAAAAATATAACATTATTTTATTTTTAGATTATATTCTAAATACATCCGCTTTTTCAGATGAAAGAGTGCTAGATCTCTTCTTTTTCTTGTAGCAGTTGTGTTTCCTGACCAAAAATTACTTCGATCTTCTTTTTTTGTTCATGCTGAAATCAAATCTTAACAGCTTGAACAGAAACTTCATACCTAGATGAAGAATCATTCTATACTACCATCGATCTCTGAAAACACTGCACCTTAAATAGCAGATACATTGAACTAACTTTCATAAACAGCTCTCTCACACTACACGTTATGCGAAATCATGTTCATGATAAATAAACTTATAAGTAAACGAAAAGAAATCCACAATTTTGTTTGAATACTGACCTTGTCAAGACTTTCTTAAACTTTAAAGTTCAACGTTAAGATCGATGCACTCAAACACACCTTCAATTCGCAAGCATCATTAATATATTGGAACGTGCTAACATTCACGATTTCCTTCAAACTTAAAATTCAAATCACACTTACATGTTGTTCGGGTTTATTTTTATACAGTCTATTTCTTGAAATAAACCACCACGGGGATTTACATTGCAATTTTTATAGACTAAGAAGAAAGATGTTTGCCAATCAGAGTAAATATGGTTAAGACATATGCAAACAAGTAAAGAAAAAAAAAATAAACCCCTAGATCTTATGACGCATGGGTAATTCCCATTTTTCATTAAGAATTTCTTAAGATTTTATTTAGTTCTCATGAATAGAGAAATACATTTTTTAAATGATTTAAGCTTCGTTTTGCACAATTAATTAAACAAGGTGTCAAGGATCAATTTTATTAGATAAGCAAAATGTACAACGAATTTTAATAAGATGTAATAAACTGCTTTTAGTTTTTCTCAAGAAAAAGTTGATGGCTTAATATTCTTAAGAAGTCTTTTTTTATATTTTTAAGGTACCTGCCAAATACAAACACATTTTGAGGGTGTAAACTTGTTACCCAATTTTTTTCTTGAAATGATATTCAACTTAAAACTAGCAAATGTGTCAACATTGTAAGAATTTGCCTGTAACCGATTGATAATATCGTATGATCTTTTTTGGAGTTTTAGCTTTTCAAGGCTTAGAGAGAACATTCTTACTATGAATTCAGTGAAAAAAAAATTATAATAACTTAAATTATTATTCATTTTATATCATATTCGTGGAACAAATCTTCTTTCAAGAGGCAAGAAATTTGAACATTTAATTTATTTCATTAAACTTAAGCTAAGAAAAGAATTCAGACAGTATTCCAAAAACATGCAGTGATACATTTTTGTTGAGACCCCTGACACAATGGAAATAATTGTAATCTTGTTTATAGGTTTCTCACTCGTTGACCTTACAAATGGTAGGCAATTTTCAACGTTTTTGGTAGCACTGGTATTCAAAATTGAAACATGTGCCCATTGTGTGACTTTTTCATGCAATGGCACGACAAATGTCTATTCGAATGTGCCTTCTATTTCCTTCATCAATAAAACAAAATGTTTTTCCAAAGTTTAAAAAAACTTTAATAATAGAAGATAGATTTATTTATAAAAATACATTTGTTTTTACGCGTACAATATTTTTTTTAGTAAACTTAACAACTACATATTTACACACTTAAATCTAGTCTCAATACATTCATACAAACATATCTATTTATAGGTATATAAAAAACAAAGAAAATATCAAAATTATGTTTTCAACATGGCCATTGCTCTGTTTCCAACTTCCGGATCGACAGTGTGCAAGGCATTTAAAATCTTCATCGCACTCATATCATCAGTTGCAACAAGAAACTTCAACATAGTTTCCCCATTGGGCCAAAGAAATAGCAAATGATCCAATTTCAGTTCGCTGCCAAGTTTCTTCCATTTATTGTCAACATCCAAAATCTCTCCCAAACTACGACATTTCGCTTCGTCTTGAAGTAATCGTTTCAAGTGTAATTCCTCATTGCGTTCATCGATTTCTGAACTTAGCGAATCATCTTCCTCAGTTGAACTGTCATTTTCTTCTTCTGGTTCATCTTTGATGGCATCGGATGTTTGTTCGATATTGTTATTACTATTGGTGTTGTTCGATGTCGGTAGCTTCGTCATCAGCAGGTCTAGGATTTCTTTTTTAACATTGCCATCTAGGGCCTTGGCTAGATCGATAGCTGTATGTCCAGAGCGGTTTTTAGCGTTTACTTGAATTTGTCCGTGCTTTAGGAGGCACTTGATCATTTCAGGACTTTGATGTTGAACTGCTAAGTGCAGAGCATTGTTGCCATCGCGGGAACTTGCAATCTTTGCAGAGGCATTACACTTGGTGAGGAGAACCTCAATGAAGTAGAGATTGCCCTGCCTAATGGCGGAATGAAGAAGAGTAAAACCGTTGTCGTTGGCTAAATTGGCATTGAACTTAACGCCATCTGGTGATGATGAAATGAAGGATGTAAATCCTTCAAGACATTCTTTGAGATTTTCCGTGATTGCAATGTGTAGAGCTGTGTCGCCCTCACTATCCTGCACATTTAGATCGCAATTCAGGCCCAAAAGAGGTCTGATAAACATAGGCTGGTCGTATAGACACGCTGTATGCAGGGGTGTCTGTCCGAGGTTGTTTGTTTGTGACAGCAAGTCGGTCAAGTTGAGCTTCGAAAGAATCTTAAAAAGAATAATCGCATCATTGCGCTGGCCGTTCTTCACCATGTCATGAACTATTGTGTCGCCACTGTCATTTTCGGCAGAAAAGTCCTCAAAGATTCTACGAATTGTTGTTGCAACTTGCTCAGGAGTCGATGGTTTATCCTTGATGGCACTTCTGAGATGTCTCATAGCGGGATGTTGTGGTTGATGTGGAGTTGGGATGGACTTTATTTTCTGCAACGATGTACATGGGTCTGAAAACTTTGTTCTTTGTCTGCTGTTAATTGTTTCACCATCTGTCTGGAGTTCACCATCTGGTCCAATTAGTTTACACAGATCGTTAAACAGGTCGGGATTTATATTCTGAGCTAGCTCGGCCGAATCATTTGTGACTTTAAGCATATAACGCTGGAATGATGTTTCATAGGAACTCGATTCCAAAAGTGCGTTTAGTTCCTCGCTTTTATTGAACTCCTGACTTATGGTCTGTGGTGAATGTGGTGCCACAGGATGCATTCCTGTTACAACAGATTCGGGAAGTTCTGACGAACTAACAGCACTTGAAGTTGTCGATGTTGAATACGATGTGCGTCTCCTCTTCCTCGACAAAATTATCTCACGCGGCTTGTATCGATAATCAACTGGTGTACTTCGTTCATCATCGCTCTTTCTGACCAACTCAATCGACACATCTACGCTTTTGTCGATATCTTTGTTTTTGTATGGTGGCGTTCTCACTGTTATGGCATATTGATGATGCACATCGGCATCGGAGAAATCGCCGAATGCCTCCCAAACCAAATCGTCGTCGCGCATCTCAAAGAATCGAACTTGAATGTTTTTCTTGCTAACTTTTTCCACAAGCAATATGATGTCTTCGCCACCAGCAGCGCCACCGGCTACACTGCTTAGTCGGCAGATTTTCAATTCACCCGTGAGGGCACTTTTTCGATTGTTGATTGGGCGGGAAAATATCGGTTCGCATATCTTCATCCATCCACCATCGACAATTTTAAAGGCTTCAAAGCATAAACGAACCTGACAGAAGAAAGGAAAAAAAGGAATGTTAGAAAAACAAAACAAAACAAAGAGTGGTTAATATAAGTTCAAGATAAGTATTAAATTATATTTTTGATGCATGTCGAATGATGCGATTTATTGGTTCATTATTCAGTTTATATATCAACACCCTGATTAAAGGCGACAGTTTGTCTGTCTATTTTAAACTCTTTCAAAAGTTAATGAAGGGCTTTTTTGATGCTTGTGAATATGAAATGCAAAAAGATTGTCCATTTTGTCACCGATTTGTAGTTTTTTTTAATGTTTTCTAAAGTATATTCTTATAGAATTCAAAATTTGGCTCAAAGCAAACAACTTGCTATACCTACAGATTTTAACGTTATCATAAAATGCGACAAGGACTAAATTGAAATCAACTTAAAACCAAATTGCATCTTAATTTAAACTTAAAACTTCACACAGCACGAGAGATTCCTGTTCAATGTCAACATTCATCCTGAGCAAAAAAAAAATCTCTGACGTTGAAATTAACGCGGTAAAAATCTCATATGCATTTAATGCGCTGTAAATTATAGTGGAACAGTCATCAATTCTGTCATTTCATTATCATCAATAATAATTATTAATCATAAAGTCTACGTGTAAGTATCTTTTTTAATCATAAATACACAATTATAGAAAAAATTAACTAAGCTAAAAACAAAAATTGCATTTGTCAGAAGTGGAGAATTGATCAACAACGCTTTCAGTTAATTTATTGATTTTCCTCTCGTTAATTATTCTTGTTAATTGCTGAATATAAACTCAAATCTGATAAAAGTACAGTTTCTCGACTCAAACAAAAAAAATCATGATTTACAAATAATACCGTTATCGCTTACGGTTGTTTTATATATGCATTTTATATCACTCTATAATATGGATGCGTTGGGAATGTAAAAATTGAAAACCTCACATTTATAAAGTGAGAACTCCCCATATAAAGATTTTACAACGCATCATCATCATCATCGATAAAAATAACTTTTTAAATTTAACATTTTACAATATAAATAAAAATGTAGGTACTCGCATTTTGCTAATAAATAAAAAACAAATTACCTACTCAATTTTAAAAATAATGATACAAATAATAATAATAATGAAATGTTGAACATAAGTATACCTATCTAGTTAAAGCTTATAAAAATATCAATTAACATGAACTCGTATTTATTATTCGTACCTGATTCAAGTTCATATGTTTTCCCTCGCGTTCTGCCTCATCTCGCAAGGTCTTCTCTTGGCGCTGTGAAAGCTCCGTGAGACCCATTTCGAATTTCATCTTTTGCTTTTTCTTAGCATAAAGTGCATCGCAAATGTTTTTCTTGGCTGTGTGAATAATTCCCATGTTCTCGAATCGGGCTATGTAGCCCTTCTCCGGGGACACGTAAACATCATGGGGATCACATTCGTCCATGTCATCTTTGCGCACCACCAACTGGTGGGAATGTGGAGACGGCTTGTCCAGATTTGTCTGGTATAAACTGCAACGGATTACTCCTTGTCCGATGAAGTTTTTCAACTCAACCTCGGGAAAGGTTTTTTTGTTCTTCTCTGATCGCTGACCATTCAGGGAACCATGTGTACCGTGCATTTCCGATTTGTACCGGAAACGGAATTTCTCTGTGGGCTCTTCATGCAAAATTAATTGACTTGTGTAACTAACTGTTTTGCCATCGATAAGGACACTTGCATTAGGGTCGACTGCCGCCATCGCTGTCCTCTGCATGAAGTGTGATGATGTGTCGAAATTCTGTGATGCAGGGACGAATGTCATGTTGATATCACTGCTATTGATATCGTATTGTGGAAAGTTCATCAGGGGTAGATTGTTTGCACTCGAGTATCCCGATGTCCCCGAGGACAACGAAGATTGTGACGAACAGGGCGAGGGGACAGACATTGAATTCGAACAATCACTAAAGCACAACTTTTTATCCATATCATATATTTCGTTATGCATGATGTTTCAGATAATTATGATGCATATACACTTAGTTATTTTATAGTGAAAATAAAAATACACTTTTGTCAGTTATTCAAAAAACACCCAACCTCACGTGAGTTAACACGATTTACTGGTTTTTATTCTATTTTTTGTTTTCTTCAAATCAATCTCAATAATTTATAAATAGTCAGGTGTTTATATTTTATAAATATATATATTTTTTTGTAAACTATAACAACTTATAAGTTATGTATGTTCATCTCTCGAAGATTGTTAATGTTGTACTAAATGCAATTTCAAACTGCGACAACGCTATTACGCCTTGCTTAGCTTACTTTCTGGTAGGTTTTCAAAAATGAGAATAAATAAAATGTAAATACAGAATAAACTTTCAAGTTCCAGCAAACTCAAGCAACGATTGCGAACGCAATTCCAGGAAAATATACTATAAAAACTTTTGGGTAAATCCCCGAGTCGGTTGATGATTAACAAAACTAATACTTGCATTAAATTTTGTTTAAGTGTGCGCAAGGTAGAAATAAAAGTCAGGGACAGCTTGATTTTGGTGAAAAAACGTTGATTGATGTGAGGCCTGAAATAGTTTTTAAGGGGCCAACATTGTTTATAAATAGATGCAAAATGTACTATACAACAATTGAAGCAACTGCTTTGAACTATAATTTAATCTTTCGATAGATTTAAATGTAAGTGTGATACGGCTTTTTTGTTAAATTCCTCATGCTAATGCTTAGCGCCTTAGTGTTATTCAAAGTTCGGTTCTGTACCATCAATTCAAATAGATCTCTTTTTGAGTTTTCTAGCATGGTAATCCTAATCCAACCCTGCTCTCTAACAACGCTTGTCGTAACTAATCAAAGCAATTTTTTACATTTTGCAATTCTTATCTTTTCGTTAAAACTTGGGACAGTCTATGTTTACCTATCTCGTCTTTATTTTTTATTTTTGTAGATAACATTAAATATCTTGTTGATTAGAAATCAAGTTTAAAGCTTAATGGTAACTTTTTTTTTGTTACCAATTTAAATTTTTAATTATTAAAATCTCATTATTTTTTTCACATTCCTTTATATGGGCCTCATAATAATGAAAGTGTAAACTTCCGCTCGTGTTTATAATTGATAAAATAAAAGCAACAAATATTGTGGTAAATTTTGCCATTGATGTCGATATGAGCTTGAATGTCTGGATGTGTTTATAACGAAAATAAAAACAAGTTTCTTCATCGTACTGGCTGGCGTATAGATACAGATACTTGGAACTGAGAAATTATATTATTGGTATTGCTGATAACTCAATGAGAATTCAAGAAAAACAACTGCAATTGACAGTGGAACATTGGACAGACAATTTTTAAAAACTAGCGCAAAATTTTAAAGAACCTATTGTTAAGGGTTAAACAATTCACTAGTTCGTTTACTAGTTAGCAATTTTTTAAAGGAGTCCAAAAGTTTAAACCTTTGCTAACTAGAAAATTTGATAGTTGCCTTTTATTAAATAACAAGCTACCAAAAATGTCTAAAAGGTGACAGTTCGTGAAAATGAACAAAGCAACTACGGTTAAACGGACCTATTTATTGAAATTCCCAACTGTTGACTGGACCAGGCCCACGACGACGCGAGATACCAAGAGTTTCCTCCAATAAATTGATGCGTCGCTCGAACCGAACCTTTTTTTGGTAAATAAATTTGTAATATTTGAAAATTTTGTTCAGGAGTAAAGCTGATTAATTATAAAATGTCAAACCAAACTGAGCATACATTAATTGACAGCTGTCAAAAAGACCAACTCATCTTCAATATTAATTTTTAAAATGTAGCTAAATTGGAAAAAAACAACATTAGATTTAACTATGAAGAAGCTGTCATCTTAAAACTTAAAAAGAAATCTCGACAAACGTTGCTAAATCCCGCTCAAATTCATCCTAATTCATTCTAAGAATTTAGAAAACTTAATTTTCACAGTTAATTTAAAACATTTGTAATAAATTTCCATCTTCCATAATTTTCCAATTTATGATCTATTCAGTCCTGTTGTGTTCTTCGCTCCCACCGAACCGCCCGGCTACCAACGTATACGTATAATATTCATTTGTTTATCATGCTTGATGGAATGTTTGTGGTTTTAGGGAGAGTTGAGGGGGGAAGGGAAATGTTTATGGGTATTAAAAGTTGATTTCTTTTACCTCATTCCGTTTTAATCACAACAACAAAATGAACATGTCGACTCTAAAATTAAGCAAACTCTCTTGATGATGGTTTTAAAGTTATTTTTGTTTTAGCTTGCTTTGTTATTTTTGCCTTTTTTAGCTTCAATTTTTGTTTTGGTCTTTTTGATTAAGACAATAGTTAACCACATATCAGCTGTCTTGTCTACTGAATAGAGTGTTGCCAGAAATCATTAGTTCCCATCATCCATAGTGAACAACAGAACAAATACAAATATATTTGAATAGCTAAGATAAATGAACGTAAGGCAGGTCAACCAAATTTTAATATACCTTTCTACAAACATATTATGTAATCTTAAAACATTAAAATTAAAAGATACTTAAAGGGTTTTTTATTAAGAACTTAACAACTTGACCGATCGGAAAACGTACGTCAATTTTGGAGTCAGTTTGATCTTACCCGTGTTTTGTTGGCAAATCTATCCATAGTATAGTAGGATTTTACACGAATAACAAAAACAATATCCATAGTATGTATAAATAACACCGATAAAAGTTAGAGTAGAATCTCACTATGGATAAGTTTTTGACATTTATACGAGCCTCGAATGGATTTTATGTGATTTCGTTCTCAAATGTTGGTACGATTGGTATTGCATTTGTATCTAGATAGCTGTGTTCGTTGAGTAGTTATTCATTTGGAATCATGTGTGGTTTCCATTGGGGAAAAAATCAATCTATTACTGTTGATATTATTTAGTTTTGTTAGTGAAAATGGACCAACTGGTCTTATTTTGCAAGAGAAAACAATAGACAAGATATTTATGTTTTGCTATGTTTCCACCAAAGGTTTATCTCAGTTTAGATTAAATAAATCTTTTTTGGTGTTTCCACCGCACAAGAAGATTTAAAAATGATTAGGTTAGGTTAGGTTAAAGTGGCTGTTGGTTGGGACGTCCAACACACTTAGACCAAAGTATGGTCTGTTGTGATACCACATGGATCAGTTAATCAGCTTAACTCGTTGAACCAATTGGAGCTTCGAATGAAGCGTAGGAGACAAGTGATGTCTGAATTCTTTAGATCACTGGTATTGTTAAAGTAGTAGTCTCCAAGGTGGATTCTACGTCTTTGTGATAAGGCAGGGCATGTGCACAGAAGATGAGAGATTGTCTCTTCTTCTTCTTCGTCCATGCAACTCCTACAAAAATCATTTGTAGGTGCTCCGAGTCGAATAGCATGCCTTCCTATTAAGCAGTGCCCAGTCAGGACACCTATAACGTAGCTAATGTGCAATCTACTCAAAGAGATTAATTGTTTTGAGCGCCTGGCGCTAAGAATAGGCCAAATTAGTTTAGTTGCGACACAAGTGGTGGTGTTATTCCACCTGGAGTTTGTTTTCTGTATGGTATCTTGCTTTAGCATGAGCTTACATGTAGCTAAGGGGATACCTATGCTAGCATTGTGAGCCAGCAGAGGTAAAGTTGTTCCGCTTTTTGCAAGTTCGTCAGCTTTACAATTTCCTGGAATGTCTCTATGGCCCGGCACCCAGAAAAGGTGAATGTTGAACTGTGTAGCCATCTCCGTAAGAGATGATCGACAATTTAGGGCTGTTAATGAATTTGTGGAGACTGAGTCTAGGGACTTTAACGCGGCTTGGCTATCCGAGAAGATGCGTATATCATTAGTTGATATAACGTTTTCTCTAAGCCAGGATAGGACTTCTTTTATAGCCAGGATTTCAGCTTGGAACACGCTACAATGATCGGGTAGACGAAAGGAGAGACTTAAGTTTAGTCTATCTGAGTATACGCCTCCACTAACCCCATCCTCCGTTTTTGATCCGTCTGTATAGAAGTTTATAGGACCATCGTTCCATAAACCAAGAAGACCTGGGAGGTATAGTCACTTTGAAGCTATAGTTATTAAACTGAGGATGGGGTATGGTGTAGTCAATATTACTGTTTATAGTTCTGAACGAGTTCAAAATAGTGGTGTGGCCAATTCCATTATTGATCCACAGAGAGGAGGCCTGAAGCCGTATGGCAGTATTAGCGGCCGTTTGCTTGCTGAAAATGTCCAGCGGTATTAGATGGAACAGAACATCTAGTGAGGCGGAGGGGGTGGAGCGAAGTGCTCCTCCCATACACAGGCAGGCTGTTCGTTGGACTTTGCTGAGTTTATCGCGATTTGTCGCTGTATATAGCGCCGTCCACCATACCGCTACTCCATAAGTAAGGATCGGTCTTATGACCGAGATGTATAGCCAGTGTGTAATGCGGGGCTGTAGGCCCCATTTATTACCAATGGCCTTTTTACAGGAGAACAGGGCTACTGTGGCCTTGTTTATTCTCTCTTGAATATTAGGTTTCCAACTTAATTTCTTATCTAAAATGAGACCCAAGTATTTTGCTTGTTCAGAGAATTTAAGTGGTACACCGTTTATGAGGGGAGGGTCAATGTGTGGGACTTTGTATTTCCTTGTGAAGAGGACAAGGTCGGTTTTTTGTGGGTTAACGCCTAGTCCACACCGATTAGCCCATCTGGTGAGCTTATTTAAAGCGTTTTGTAAGAGTTCTTTTAGTATATTGGGATGTTTACCCGTTACTGCAATAGCAACATCGTCCGCATAGGCAAACACTCTGTATCCCTCTCTTTCTAGAGTAGTTAGTAATTCATTTATTACTAAATTCCAGAGGAGAGGGGATAGGACACCACCTTGTGGCGTACCTCTGCTGACACCCCTTTGTGTAGTAAAATCGCCCAGTTTTGAATTGATAATCCTGCTTATCAGCATCTGATTAATCAATTCGCTGATCGACTTATCTACCTTCAGAGATGTCAATACACGTGCAATTGCAGATGTGTCGACATTGTTAAATGCACCTTCTATGTCTAAGAAGGCAACTAAGGTGTACTCTTTATGATGGAAGGAATGTTCGATTGTACGTACTATACTGTTTCAACTGATTTCCCTTTGTTGTAGGCATGTTGAGCCTTTGAAAGGAGGGACTTATCAATATTTGCCCTTAAGTGAATATCGATCAAACGCTCAAAAGTTTTGAGAAGGAATGATGATAAGCTGATAGGTCCTAGGTCTTTAGGGTTTACGTGACTGGATTTTCCAGCTTTTGGAATAAAAACAACTTTAACTTGTCTCCAAGACATCGGGATGTATGCCAAATTAAGGCATCCCTTGAAGATGTTTTCTAGGATGGGTATTAGAAAACTTGCATTTTCTTGCAGTTCGGCTGGAATTACACCATCCGGACCAGCAGATTTATATGGTTTAAAGCTGTTAATAGCCCATTTGAGTTTTTCCCTAGTGACTAGACCTTGTGGGGGTTGTAAAGTATTGTCACCATTATTAGGTGCAATGTTATTAATAATATTAGAGCTACCAGGAAAGTGAACGTCTAGTAGCAAATTGAGCGATTCTTCGCTTGAATTGGTCCAGAGGCCAGAGGCGTTTTTCAAGCAGCGTGGCATGATTGGATTTTTGGAGAGGATTTTGTGCAACCTGGATGCTTCAGAGCAATCTTCCACGTTGCTGCAGAAGTTTCTCCAGGACGATCGTTTGGTTTTCCTCAGTTCTTTTTTATATATCTTCAGTGATTCTTTATATGAATCCCAGTCAGACATGTCTCTAGAAGCTTTCGCTCTGTTAAGAGTTTTCTGCATTCTTTTCGAAGTGGATCCAGCCCTGAGTTCCACCAGTGTGGTTTCTTTTTACCTCTTACTTGTCTAAGAGGACATGCAGTATCTAGAGCTTTGTTTAGGGCTAATGTTAGATTGTTGACTTTGTTGTCAAGATCTTCAGTGTTAGAGGGGGTGTTAAAAAGTTCTGGTTTTACTAAACTAAACTTCATTCGCGACGAATTAAAAACTCTCATGTGAAAGAAATGTCAAAATCGACGACTATTCGTTCATTCGTTGGTCGCTGGTCGTGCTCATGTGAATATTGCTTTAGCACGACCAACGAATGAACGAATATTCGTCGATTTTGACATTTCTTTCACATGAGAGTTTTTAATTCGTCGCGAATGAAGTTTGACATTCACCACCGAAACCAAAACAAGAACGATTTTTTTAGGTTAAGTACGCGCGATTTTTGTATTCGTTGCGAGTGTGGATAATGTGGAACGCGAATAAAGTTTGACAGTTCGTATCAACTATAATTTTTTTCGCGACGAATAAATTTGTTTTCTTAAATTTATTAATAGGTATATGATATTGAAAAGTAAAAGTATGCATCATAAATCAAATAGAAACAATATTGCTATCGTTTTGTTAAGAATTTGTGTGGAAATATGTCTTCAAACGTATATAAACTCACATTTTGTAATTCATTCGTCGTTCGTTGGTCGCGCTCATGTGAATGATGCTTAAAACTTTGAAATCGACGTTCACATTACACAGACGTATTTTCTTGATTTTGATAGTCAACTATCAAAAATCAGCTTACACGATTTCACCCCTGGTCTGAATTTCGCTATTTTTTTTGGAATTGTTTGATAAATTATTCTGGCAAATATTCAGTTGTATCAACTTTCAAATATGAAAACCGGACTACTGAGGATCGTTTTGTTGGCAATTTCTCACTTTACTATATATGGAATACGAAAAAAACGTACTTCTTGTATAGGTGTAAACCAAAATCCTTACGCAAAATACGCCATAATGTGTGGTTTGAGCGATGTCCAACTCTTAAAAACGCCGCTGTGGGATTTACTGATTTAGATCGTTCGCTATGGCCTGAACGGCAGCGATATTTTCGACACTTCGACCAACCCATATTTTTGCACTATACTTTGTAGGTATTACCTGCCAACTAAAGCGAGAATTAAGAAAGACCGACAGTTGGAGTCAACACTCTTAAAGTTGCGGTAACCGACTCCGAATTTCGGTAAAATAAATTTTGCAGACGTTGCTTGTTAGTGTATTTTACCATGATAAATTTACAATGCCAGTTCGATGATTAGTGAAAGGGCCCGTTCACAAATATTCAAAGTTGTCCAGTCCCTTCTAGATATCCCGATCTTAAATAAATTAATGCGTAGGACTGTCTTGAATTCAACCCCTGCCTGTACCACCTACATTTTTTTTTCCTAAATTCTCCAAAAGTAATTCTTGTCATAAAAAGTGCTTTCCCGTTCGGATTCGGCATTAAATCCCCATCATTTCTGATATGACTTGCACACAGGAATAGTTGAGTTGTAAGTCACTAGGCTCTGGTTCTCTACGGACTGTTGGGCCTAATTTATTTATTTATTTAAAATTAATCAAACCAGAGTGTAAAATGTTGGTTTTCAAAATTTATGAACTCTCAATCAGAAAATTCTTCGGTTTCCAACATTTTCCGACCCAAAAGAAAAACCAATTAATTTTAATACTTAAATAGATAAAATTGTTGCCTTAAAAATCAGTAAAATAGATTGTGACATCAACCACAAAATTATTATCCATGTTTTGTTCGCTTAAATTATGACCTGACAACGCAATAAGACATTAAAAAATAAGTACATACCTATTCATAAATTTATTTTTATTTATTTCAAAATTGTTCATTTTTTACATTTGCAACAAATTTTTCAATTGTTTCCAATTCTTTGGAATTATTTTTCTTTGCCCATTTAATGCTGGTTTCAAAATTCTTTTCGTCTCCCAATTTGTAATAAGCTGCCGCTCTATATAACCAAGCACGTAAATTCTTATCGTCCAATTTATTGATTACATAATCACAATCAATAATTGCTCTTTTGTGTACCTTTAATCTAAAAATTATTCAATACAAAATAATTTATAAACATTACTCATTTTAAAAATTAAAAAAAAATAATTACTTCATATAACTTAGGGCACGGTTGTTATAAAGTATCGGACTATCCTTGACATGATCAATTGCTTTTGTGAACATATTTATGGCCTTTTCGAATTCGTTTTTGTGAAAAGCATCATTTCCAAGTCTGAAAAGAAAAAAAAAAAAAAAACAAATTATCATATTAAGGTAGTAACTAAACGTTTAAACGTTAAATACTTAAATAGGCAATGCAGGCTTATGTGGGCACATATAATGTGCAGTACTAAATTGTTCATAAGAGCATCTAACGTAGACCAAGTACTAAAATAATCTCCAAGTGTGTCATGTATGTCGAGAAACGGTTACATCCACCAAAACTGACTTTTTGATTTGTTTCATTGGTCTTTAACAACGATGTTGGTCAAAGCTTTACAGTCTAAAGTGATCGGTTAGAGCCATGATTACTGACTTTTTCGTTCAACAATTGAACAATCAAGGTGCATATCTGAGTAAAGATTTCAACAACACGGTAAGGCGCAACATGTCACACAGCTCGTGCCACAATTGATTTGTTGAAGGAAACGTTTAGTAACCGCATAGTTTCACGTTACGGACCTGTGAAATAGCCTCTAAGATCGTGATATTTATAGCCGCTTGACTATTTTCGGTGAGGATGTTTGAAGTCGCTAGTCTACTCCGATAAGTTTGGAATAATAGACTACTTGAAGATCAACATTCGCCACGTTATTGTCGATATACGAACAAAAATTTTGGAAATATTCATCGAAAATTGGACCTCCAGATTTTTTTATAATAAGCCCACTCAAGGCAATTAAAATACAAAAATTATGCTAAAACACATTGTGAGTATTAAGAATGGGAGAGTGGGTTTGAAAGGATGTGCCGGTACACATTGCTTTTGAATTCCAGAATATTGCACATTCGCGTAGTACAGCTAAAGAACAAATATCTGTACTTGACACTATAACCTTAGTTGAGCTCGAGGGTATACTGATGAGCATTCCTGGAGGCGCGAGTATTACAGTTGAATTGCTTGAGACGAGGAATGATACTGGCTATTTCTCTCGAGCATATAATCCGTTAAAATAACGGTAAAAAATGTGTGAGACAAGAAACTTTACGACGGTGTTCAATCGAAGTAAATTGTTCAACGATGATATCATCACCAATCAATTTAAACTCTCTACGTTCAATACTGCCCAAAAGACTTAAGTAAGTTGCAGGACCACCAGCTCCAAGATGGTAGTTATACTCAAGCTTTGGACGTATATAAGTCTCATATATAACAGCCACATCAGAGGGGAAAACTATTTTCTTGCAGCGCCTTAGAAAACCCAAACATCTTATGACATTTTTGACGACATCGTGTATGTGTTTCTTCCACAGGAGGTGATTGGAGATACACATACAGAGAATTTCGAGATTTTCAGTCCCCTTCATGCAAGTGGAACTCATGAATAGTAGTAAAGGAGGTAAATTATAGCTTGTCATACATTGCCATTGAAAATCCACATCCGAAGAGAAGGGTTTTAAATCTAAAACCGTCAGCGAAGTGGTTTAGAAGTTTCAGACAGGAGATCTTTGATAAAAATTAGAAAGAGTTTCAGAAACAGAACGGAGCACTTCAGCATTTATATTTTGTTTCTCAGACTTTAATCCATCCAATACTATCTTTAAAGGTAATTTCGAATCCAACGAAGGAAAAGAAATTAGCAGATATAACACAGTGGTCAGATGTGACTAGTGCAAATAGAATACTGATAGTGTACTTATCAGTGTCAGAAGTAAAAATCAAGCCAACACTGTTTTCTGCTCGACCATTAACGTCAGATATTCGAGTTGGCTCGTTGACCAATTGAGTAAGGTGGTTAAAGTCAGCAAAGATTTCAGCACACACTCCTTCGGGTGTTGTCTGAACCGAATGTAGAAGCAAAGATTAGACTACGTCTGGGCAAGCCATAGCGATTATATACGCGAAATCATATTTAAATAGATAATAATAATAATGAATAGATTTAATTTCATGTCGATTTAAAAAAAAATTATTTTTGTTTTATTCCATTTTAAAGTTCACTTTATTAACTGATTTTTCAAAAATCCGTCGATATCGTCTGAAACACTCATGTTGAAAAATACAAAATTTAATAACTCATGTCCATTTGCGCAGCCTGTTTTAATCTTCATTGTTTGATAAAACACCAGAACACTAACAATTTCAAGTAAAGTAGTTACAGAAATTAATTAATCGTATGCTAAACAGAATTTCATTGGAATTCCAAACCATTACAAAAACCGCCCTTTCCAATTTAAAGCATTTATATTGTAAACTAAGAATCTAATTTATGTATACCTACTTACGCACTACACTTCTTAACACATTTTGTAAACTTACTTTCGAAAATGTTGAGCTATCTTCTCACGTTCTAGTCGAACTGCATTCCTTTTATTTGCATCTTGTTCGATTTGTTGCATGAATGTAAATTTATCCATTTGCCCATCAGGAATAACCTTATTATCAGCATCAGATCCACCTTTGTTGATTACAGTTCGATTTTCTCGAACTTTCACAATAAAATTATCTTCATCAATTTCATTAAAACAATTGGATTTTCCGTTAAGATATCTACATAAATGTAAAACAAAAATACTTTAGTTTTAGAATAATTCTTTTTATTTTTCTCTCTATAACTCACAAATCAGCATTTTCCATTGCCATTTCTTCAGCTGCAGAATCACCAGAGTTCATATTTTTAAGAATTTTCATAACTTCATTGACTTTTGATTCGAAAACATTGAATTCTGGATCTTCAGAAGTGGTTTTGGACATTTTCGTAGCCAAAATTTAGTGTTTTTTATTTGTTTAAATTATTTGTAAATAAAAACTGTTTGTTTGTCTGAATGATATTGAAGCTGTTTGTTTATTGAACAAACAAGTAAACCAATCCTACTTAGTTGCTAAGGAACAAATATATAAAAGAGTTCTATATACATAGAAGTAAATCGATTGTTTTCTTACCGATATTTTGATGAGTGTCTAATATCATCTCATTCGTAAAATATCATTGATGTTTTATTTTCTTATTTGAAATACAGTGTGCACACCATTTGGATTCATTCGCTTATTTGGAGTTGTAGGACAAGTCCTAGTGAAACCTCACCTGCTGCGAGATGTTAATGATGAATACACAGCTTTCCATCTGGAGGAAGCCAGTGTGCGACGCAAGCTTGCAAACATTGGTAATATAAAAATATAAATTAAAGAATAAAACATAAAAATTGTAATTCTTTTGTTTATGCTACAGAGCTCCTTAACGTCAGTGTAACTGACATTAACGGTCGCAGCCGTAGATTTCATCCAAGCTTTGAGAGTATTTATCAACGAAAAACACTCAATGGTGATTCAACTGAATTGGCCAAACTTAATGAAAGACTGAGATTATTAGAATCTGAACGACAAGAACTGGAAAAGCTTAGAAGCTCTTCAGCAATGCAAAGGAATTTTGTCTATCCTTTGGCTATGCTCTTGTTGTTGTTCTTCACCGGTATTACGATATTATTGGTGGTGCAAAATACGCTAGAATTACTTATTGGAATTAAAGCATTGCCATTAAGTACAAGGGTAAGTTAATGGCTTTTTGTTTTTCTTAATTCAGTTTTAATTTATGTACTTTTATTTTTGTTTTAGCAATTCACACTAGGAATTTCATCACTTTCAAAACTCGGACCAATAGGTGCTGGGCTAGAAGTATGTCTGATATTCTATTTGGGTGCAACTTCAGCTGTTGGTTTCTATACGATGCCATTTATGAAAAATGTCCGCCCACAAAAGAGAAAAACATCACTGTCACAGTTAATTATGAATTGTGCACTAGTGCTGATACTAAGCTCGGCATTGCCACTACTTTCAAGAATAATAGGTAAGTTTTAGTTTAAGTTATTTTCTTATTTCTGGTAATTTTTAAGAAACTGAATCATCATCATCTCTAGTTCTGGTTGCACACGAATTTAAATGAAAATTATATGCAATCATACAAATATAGAAACGAAAGTGCTAAAATAGTTCGATAAATGTCCAAAATCCAAATACTTCTTTAACGTAATAAATAAACAAATTACAGCATTCCGTATAGAACCAGAGTCTAGTGACTTACAACAACCGTTCCTCTGTGAGAGTCATTTTAGATATAAAGGGAACCTACAGTTTTTTATGACGAATCCGAACTGCTAATTTTGAGAAAGTACCTTTCATGACAAGAATTACTCTGGGGGGATTCGTCAATTCTTCGCTAGAGGCGGAACCCGTGAAAAAAAAGCTTTTAGATGGCATAGCCTGGGCTTAAATCCAAGACCTCTGGCTTGAATGACGCATTGATACAAAACTAGTCATTACAATTACATATATCTCTAAAATTTAATCGACCACAAAGTTATGTCATTTACAAACTTTTCTAAGGCATATCAAAAGATATGCCTAGGGGTGTAGAATAAAGACCACCAAGTCTAAATCATTTGCAAATAACTTGACTAAAGTCGAGTTTTTCACAGCTTTGAATCAGACAGTCTTTTAAGTCTGTGTTCTAAACTGCGACACCTATCATTTAATATGCCCTAAAAATGTTTGCATATGACGTGACTTTATGTCGCACTTAGACTACAAAAACAATTTTTCTACTTAAAAACATTTGTCTGTTATGTAAAAAGTGTACTTGATGTATTTCCCCTACAATACAATTATCAAAAGTAAACCCTTTTACGAGTTGTAAGCTATCGATCTGGGAAGTTTATAGTTTTGTTAACAAAAATATTGCAAAATTACATCATAATGAGGTGTTAATTATCTCATGAAATCTCAATTGAATTTGATGATATTTAAAACAGTTCTCCGTCTAAAGTCAAAGTAGAAACAATTGAATTTAAAATTCGTCAGTTTTTATGCAAGATATTTAATAATATAAAGGGTGTTTTTTTAAATGTGTGGTTTTCAAGAAGAAATAAAAAGCATTTAATTTAATGTTATGGGCAATAATTTAGCTTTATTATAAGAAAATGGTTTACCATTATGTTTTAAAGATGATTTCGGGCTTGAATAAATTCAAGCCTTTGTGCTTTCTGTCCATTTTTGACCACGTTTCGCAGCAGTTGGGTCCGTGTGTCAGAAATAACCCGAATATTCTGTTTTAAGGCGTTAATCGTGTCGAATTTATCTGCGGAGACAAGCGATTTGACATAACCCCACAAACATATTTAAGGGGGGTTAAATCGCACGCCACAGGTTAGCACGACACGAGATATTGCGCTCACAAAAAGATTCCTTCAATAAATTGACTTTCGTTTCGTTGCGCGAACCGAACCATTGTTCTAGCATTAAATTTGCAGGATTTACAAACGTTCAGTAATAAGGCAGCCCATTCACGACAAAAGTCAGTTTTTGCAAAACACGATACACGATTTAAAGAGAGGAAACCACATTAATGAAACCATTTTTACTGATCACACTGTTGTAAAAATCTCTTAATGTAATGGTTTTAAATGGTTCATGTGGTGTTATTTGAAGCATTTGCTTTGGAGATGATGTGTTTTTATTTCAACACTTAAAACATATAATGATGCTGCCAACCTCATCGGAAATGAGGTGATTGGGTTTAAGTTTTGATAAATTTCCGAAAGATCCACGAAACAAAGTATCGTCATTCAACATCCTGGCTATCCCTGAAAAATCGCATCATCGCTTTTGAACGAAATGCGCTCCTTTTCAAGGTGTTGACATGTCAATCTTATAATGTTATCTTCTTCTGAAATCTTTTTTTTTGACGTGGTTGTGCTTGTAATGAAAAAAAATACATTTTGCTTCAGTAAAATGATATCTTAAATACGTTATTGTATCTCCATCGAATAAGTAAGATCTCTCTGAGTTACTTGTTTCCTTGTCTTTCAGACGGTTCTTAAATATCGTTCGCTCCAGCACCTGACTTTTGACTGCATTGGATTTTCTTTAGCCCTTGTAGTAATATGTTCGGAAGTTATTTATTTTTTTACAGCTGTCTCCCGGTCGGCATCTGAAATGTTTTCTTTTAATTTTTGAACTAAACGTTCGTATTCTTGATTTTGTATGATTATATTGCTATAATCCATACTTTTCACTTTCCAAAGAGCCAGATATTCCCTATATATGTACATAGCTCCAGAACTCACTTCAATATTTCTGTTTTTCCTTCATAAATATTGAAACAAAATCAGACAAAATCAATGTGTACTTAAAAACATTTTGTTTCAAATGAGCAATTGTTCAAAATAAGTTCATATCCATGACAGAAAATATCTGCACAAATTGCCAAAAAATTACGTGAAGACGTAACCACTCTTACTTAACTAAACAGCTTTTATCCTTTGTTCGAATAAAATAGAATCTTCCGTCTTTTTTCCACTCTTCATTCTTTTTTCCATTAAAGTGAAAATGATGTTATTGAAAGTTAATTATCGCCGAAAGAGCCTAGGGGTTTTAAGTTTTCGAGAATTTGTTATATTCAAACACAAATTCGTTCGTATAAGCTTAAATTAACTTGTAAAGAAAATTATCTTTTTATTACTTATCCATCACCTTTCATATTGATTTAACCCATTTTCATTTCATTCCGCTCAAAAAAGCAAATTTTATTTAAATACATGCTGCACATTGTTTTCCACAAATAATTAAGTATTCTTATATGCGTTTTGATAAATATTTTTTTTTTCGACTTGTTCTTTACTTTTTTTCAGGCATTACAAATTTCGATCTTCTCGGAGACTTCGGTGCCATCGAATGGTTGGGTAATTTTCAAATTGTTCTCCTTTACAATTTGGTTTTCGGAACCACAACAGCACTCTGTCTGGCTAATAAGTTTACAGCAACTGTGCGACAAGAACTTTGCGCTCGGTTAGTAGAAAACTACGTTCTCTTCACCAATTACATGTCATTCATTAACTGATGTTTTGTCAAGCAGAGACCAACAGTAGCAGCAGCATTTGCTGCTGCTGTTGCAAGGACTGCACGCAAAAGGCACAAGTTTTAAGTGATTAATTACAAAAAAAAAAACATTACACAAAAAACATACACATTTTAATTATAATAATCTACATTTATTATTATTAACATAACTGCTTCAACTAAGAGCTACAATATAGCGACTAAAAAAATGTTAAATAATATTTAAAATAAAATAGACTGCCTTTAAAATATATTTAATTCTAACTCTTCAACCATGCAGTTCCACTAATCGATATTTAAACTTATCACAGAAAATATTATAATTGTAAAAATTATGAATTTGATAACTGATATGAGAATAAGTATGAGTTTTCCGAATTCATACAAATATTCCGATTATGAAAGATTCTGTGAGAAGCATGATTTTTTCCAATACACAATAGCTACTAAATTTTCAATTTAAATGCATAACAAAACAAATTTGTATCGCAAATGTGTACATAAATTGAAAATTTAAGTACCTAATGGGTATATGAAAGAAAATATTGCTAATTAAAATATCGAAATATTCATTTTCATTAAATTAAAAATGCACTTACTAACAATGAAAGTACAGTAAATTATTATCAATCATTATGTACGGTATTGTTAAGAGTTTGCGTTAAATATTATATGCTGTACTTATAATTATATATTATGTATTATCTTATTTAAATGTACTTTAAAATAATCCTTACATAGTTATAGTTAAAAAGCCAAGAAAGAAAACAAAAATTAATGCTTTTTCTTTTCATGCGACTGTTTTAAATCTAAAAGTATGTTTAGTTTATGTATAAGTTTTATCAATTTATTTTTGTCTTTGACTGTAAAATGAGTGAGTTATAATTTTAACAAAAACAACTATTTTTATTTAAAAACAAAACTGCAAAAAGGCAAACGAAACACAAATTTCCAATGATATCACCTACCTAGTCGTTTAAAAATTTCATTTTATTATGTATAGAGTTGAGAGTTTTTATATGTATATTTTTAGATTTAAAATTTAAAAGAAAAAAAAGGAAATTTTATTAATTTTCTTTCTTTTTTGTCTCTACATGAGATCGGTGAAGAATTTTTTTGTATCAAGTTTAAATCTTATCGTTGTATAAATTCATCAATTTAAAATAATTATTTAATTATATATATGTATATTAAGATTTTTTCCTAAATGATAATACTATGTATTTTTCTTCATTTTACATTCTTATTTTGTTTCCTTAAAATGAAAAAAATAAAAAAGAAAATATTAAATAATACTTCAAGCTTATGCAGCGATATTGTTCAAAAAAATTATTACTAATCTTGTGACAATAAAATATTTAAATGCTACAAAAATTATAAAAAAACAAAAACAAAATAAGCTACATTACACCACAAAGTCGTAAAAGTAAAAAGTATTCAGTTTAGAGAGAGAAAATAAAAGATTTTTATTAAAATTATAATAATTTGTTCATTAATTTAGGCTTAACTACTCGTTTTTTTTTTATGCGGCAAACAGGTAATTATGTGCCGGAAAGATAAGAAAAGCAAATAAAACATACACAAGAAAACGATTTTCATAAAATAATAATATGGATTGAAAATAAAACGGCTATAGTTGAAAAAAAAAGAAAACATTTAGCGGTTAAAAAAAAAATTATGGTTTAAAAACGAACAAGGTTCAAAATCTATCTTTAAACATCGTAACAATATCGAAGGATTTTGAAAAAAGTTATTAAATTTCCCCGATTTTAATTTGTTCGTTTTTTTATTTAAGGTTTATTGGTACATATACTTATTAAAGCTACTGTAGGGATATCGAATAGCTCGAGAGAGCCTTTATTATAAAATGATTTCACCTTTATAAGATTAGCTATACACTTTGAGATCGCTTCTCATTTCCATCTAATAAAACTAGCCCAAAAATAGCTTATTCAGTGTGCGCCAGAGAAATGGAAATGATTTAAAAACAATCATAGCGCCATCTCAATTGGAGTTAGGGAAATAAATCTAACGGCGCCGAAAAGAGGAAGAATGCACAATTTTGTCAGTACTATAACAAACAACCATGGATGACTGGTCTGCTAAACAGCAGCGCGCAGCTTACCAAAAAACATAAAAATTCAAAATTGATTTTCGGGTTCTTTCGAATTCAGCGTTCTGTCAGATGCCCACATATTCCAGAAGTTCTTGGATACCTTTGGATTCCTTTTTACCGTCCCAGCTATTTTGGATCAGCTGTTCCTTTACACGTAAAACACCAATAAATGTTAAAGAAATTTTTGGTAGAAAATCGGCTGACAATAACCGACGATTTCTTATTCTTCAGAAAAAAAAATTGGTAGACTCATTGGAAGACAATTTTCTCGACAGAGAATGTGAACATTTATTTTAGAAGTGAAAACAACAGGTCGTGCAAAAACATTTTTAAAATTAGGTGCTTACTTTGGTTAAATTTTTTAAAGAAAAATCTGGGAAAATCTTCCAATCGTGTACACTTAGGTTAGACGGGCTTTGGAAGAAAAAAAAACTTTAATTCACATTTCAACGGTTATGTTAAGGAAAGTGTAAACCAGGTCGTCATATGAATGATGTTGTTTTAAAAATCCACAAGCTTTTGAAATAAATCTATATGTATATTTTAAAAATTGTGCTACTTTTCTCTTTTTAATGCCGCGCTTCAAGATTCGTTTTTCTAGCTCAATCAGAAATTTAGTTGCGATTTATTAAAATCGGTTCCATTTCTCTGACGCGCCCTGTACCTACGACTATGTACTGTACATATGTATGTAGTTTAAAATCATTTCAAATTTCCTATTTCTTTTTACTAACAATTGCATGCTTAAGACTTTTTGGTTCATTTAAAATTTAATGTTTGATGTTCTTTTTTGCTGCATTTAAATGAGAGTTTAATTGCTCAAAAGGAAATGAAATTGTACATACAAAACAAAATGTTTGTATAGAAATCAAAACGATAATAAAGGGTGTCCCAAAATTAACGCAAGATTTGAATTTGCCGCCATTTGTGCAGTGAAGTGTTGGCAACCCTGAACCACATTAATGAAACCATTTTTACTGATCACACTGTTGTAAAAATCTCTTAATGTAATGGTTTTAAATGGTTCATGTGGTGTTATTTGAAGCATTTGCTTTGGAGATGATGTGTTTTTATTTCAACACTTGAAACATATAATGATGCTGCCAACCTCATCGGAAATGAGGTGATTGGGTTTAAGTTTTGATAAATTTCCGAAAGATCCACGAAACAAAGTATCGGCATTCAACATCCTGGCCATCCCTGAAAAATCGCATCATCGCTTTTGAACGAAATGCGCTCCTTCTCCATTTGTGCAGTGAAGTGTTGGCAACCCTGAAAAAAAAGCAATTTGACAGCTAACAGTATAGGGTTATTAAAAATGGAGCGTTACACGAGAGAACAACGTGTCTTCATTATTAAAGAATATTTCAAAAATAGTGAAAGCTTGGCGGCTGCAGTTCGAAAATTTCATACAAAATATGGTCGGAATAGTGTTTTAACTTCGTCAACTGTGAAGAGATTAATTGAAAAATTCATGGAGACTGGATACGTTGGAGACGCCAAGCACACTGGTCGTCCAAAAACAAGCCGTTCAAATGTGAATGTCGAAACAGTGCGTGAGAGTGTTGCTGACAATCCAGGAACCTCAATTCGACGTCGTGGACAAGAATTGCAAATTTCAAGAACCTTTCTACAGCGTATACTCACCAAAGATCTGTGTCTTCATGCTTACAAAATTCAATTAACACAACAATTGAAGCCTAATGACCATGGACAGAGAAGAGAGTTCGTTGAATGGATTATTGAACATCAACAAATGGACCCTGATTTTTCGAGCAAAATCATCCTAAGCGATGAAGCACATTTTCATCTTGATGGCTTTGTCAATCGCCAAAATTGCCGCATTTGGGGTTCGGAGAACCCACATGTGATTGTTGAAAAACAAATGCATCCACAACGCGTGACTGTATGGTGTGGATTTTGGGCTGGAGGCATAATTGAGCCATATTTTTTTGAAAATGATGCTGGTCAAGCAGTGAATGTTACTGGTGCTCGATATCGCGACATGATTACACAGTTCTTTCTGCCAAAATTGGATGATATTGATGTGTCCAATATGTGGTTTCAACAAGATGGTGCCACATGTCATACAGCCCGTGAAACAAATCAACTACTGCATGAGACATTTCCAGGTCGTGTACTCTCTCGTTTCGGTGATCAAAATTGGTCTCCTAGATCGTGTGATTTAACACCATTAGACTTCTTTTTATGGGGTTATTTGAAATCACAAGTCTATGTCAACAAGCCCACAACCACCCGTGCATTAAAGGAGGAGATTCAACGCTGCATCAACGAAATTCAGCCACATTTATGCAGAATGGTCATGGAAAATTTCAACAAAAGAGTGCGCATGTGCATGCAAAGCCGTGGAGGCCATTTGTCCGATGTGTTATTCCATACATAACCCTATCCTATGTACTTTACGAGTCAATAAAAATATAACTATCAAAAGACTAAAAACGGCGTTTTCTATTTAATTCAAATCTTGCGTTAATTTTGGGACACCCTTTACAATAATTCCATTTTGTATTAAAATTAAAAAAAAAACTATATATTAATTGAAATAAAAATATATGAAGTTTTAGTTTTTAATAGATTTTATTTTTAATAATTTTCACAAAAATAATTTTTATTTTGGGAGGCGACGCGTTTCACAAAATTATTTTTGTGAAAATTATTAAAAATAAAATCTATTAAAAACTAAAACTTCATATATTTTTATTTCAATTAATATATAGTTTTTTTGAATTTTAATACAATCATTTCAAAAACACAAAAAGGAGACAAAAAACCCAAACAAAATGGTAATTCCATTCTATTAAAAAATCCGAGCAATATAAAATTAGCATGACAACTTTCGGAATAATGAATATTCTTTATGCCAGTAATTGCCGTTCTTTTTCTTTCTTTTTTTTGCCGTAAAAGCCACAAATTTGCTGCTCTCCTCGTTTTCTTAAAACCGGAAATCCTGCTAACTTTATATAAAGTTAGCATTACACTTTTTTGTTTTTGGTCAAAAATTAATTTAAGATCATACTCAAAATGTTTAACCCCGACCATTTACATTAAATCCAAAATAGTTTCGAAGTATTTAAGCACAAATATTTGTGAGTGTTAGATTTTCACCACTTTAGCTTATCTGATTTATTACAAGTTTTATATGTTATGTTTACAAATTTCTTCCTTAAGCATGCTTAGCATTGAACGAATAACAACTCCATGCTTTGAAACATCGTTACACACATACATCTTCACAGAAGACATAAATAAGTTTTTGAATGCATTTCAAAACCATTTTCTATCAATATAGTATTATTTAATTTTTATTTATTACAGATTGGGTTCGTTGATGTTCTTTGTTTTCAGCTAATATGTATATCTGTTTTTTTTTTTTTTGTTTGTACATACTTCGTTCAGCTGTGATTTTATTAAAAATAAATAATATTTAAATCTATTTTATACCATGAAAAGCGTCGTTTTTTTTTTTGTTTTGAATACTCAGCACATTTCTTAACTCTTTGATGAAAATAGAAAGTGGTTCAATTGATATTATTACTTTAGAATATTTTTATTGTTCATTCCTCAACACAATCTATCCTTTACAATTTAACATAGTTATTTGTTACATTCACTTTTCCTATGTCTATACAATACACACAAATAGAATTGGGTGGGTGAGGGTTATATGGAAATAAGAATAACGTAAGTTTGCATTATTTGAAGATACAAGCATTTATACGATTTATATCAATTCCCTAACTAAAGTACAAGTTTGTTTGGTATTTTTAAAAAATAAGGAAGAAAGAATATTTGAGAATATCTCTTATACTAATGCGCCGCATCTTCGATAAGTGATTCCTCGAATTCTTGAACATCCAAGTCGTGTAATGCTTTTTGAACCATTGCAGCCAATTCCGGTGGCAAGTCCTTAAGATCATCTAAACGTTCTTTGGCAATGGACGATGTAATCGATGTAGCCTTTTTGGTGTCGACATCTTTAAATGGATACAACGAAGTCATAATGTCACTTGTGAGCAGGGTACATTGAGCTCCGTTGCCGATGCCGCTACCGCTTCCAGCGACATCATATTCAGACGAGAGAATACTACGACCAGATTCGGTTGATAACGATGATGACATACCATCTTCTTCGGAGACTCTTGAGGTTTTTTGTGAATCATCATGTTCCGATGACATTGTGCCGGAATCTTCGGTAACGTTTGGGGATTTCGGTTCGGTGTCAACACTGGAGGGACAATAACCATTGAGAAGAATTTGTGATGGTGAAAAACATATAACATCAGAGGAACCAGATTCACAGCCAGAAACAATCTGAATTCGTTGTTCCAGTTCTGCTATTTTCGATGCTAGGATTCTAAATGAAAAAGAAAAATGTAGATTTATAGAATCTTCATAGTTTTGATACTCACTTATTCGTTTTCTTTTGATGATTTAGAGCGAGATTCTTATCGTTGAGATTATCCAATAACGCTAGACATAGTGATTTGAGATCGGCTATTGTTTCCGTTTTTGTAGGCAAGTCAACACCGTTATCTAGTAATTTTTTCACTACAAGAAAGGATGATTTTAAAATTACTTGAAGAATGTAGTTTTTTTTATGGTGGGAACAAGTCAGTGTAAAGATTTATACAAGAAACTACAAAAATATTAACTTCATACAATAAAAATTTGATAAATGAGAAAAGCGTAACTAAATAAAAAGAATTGACTAAAGCAATAATTTACTAGCTACATTAAGTAATTGAGTTTTCTTGCAATTTCTATTCTTCTCGATATTTTGTGTGTTTATTTGGTTTATTAAATTGGATTGCTAGCCGATTTAAGTACACATGTTAGTTATAAGGTCCTAGGCTTTTTTTTAATGAATGGAATTTAACTTAAGGCTAGTATCTTATGTAAACACCCTGTTTTTTAGGGATTTTATAACAGTATAAATATAAATGTCAAGCTAAAAATACTGTGCAAGCATGAGTTTAACCGTTCTGAACACTCCCGCCTTAAAAAACTGGGCTCGCACTTCCTCCACAATTCCCAATGATTGGCATATCTCATACTACAAACAAATGACCGGCGTTTTAATCTGTCAAGCCTTTTTTGAGATACGTTGGGTGAAAGTTTGAAAAACGCGTTTAAAGTTATAAGTCCGCTTATAACTATGAAAATCTCAACACAAACCTTAAACGGCGATGCCGGGTCCAAAGAGTATTTCTTCTTCTTCTTTTTCTTGAAACACTCTCAAAGCAGATTATTCTCTTTATGAGTCAAACCTGGCTTGTTTTAGAACATCACTAACGCGCCGGTCAGAACAAGAGAATCGTTTTTCATCACGTTTCTCAGCATAAGTATGGGCTTCGCGGCCAATGGGGCATCCCATAACCGACATTATTTTTTAAACACCTTCAAAACCTTAATTAAAGATGATAACCGATAAGTATCGAGCAATTTGAACTATCTTGGGTCCATAATGGAGATGCTTAAGAGCAAAAGTCCAATTCAACGAATTTAGAGATTCTTTATTGTTTTGTGTCTCTGCTCCCAACAACGATGGATTCTTAAACTTCTGGTATTAGAGGTAGTTTATCGTGATAAATTGGTCGAGCTCATTCTTAGCTTCTGCCAAAATTGATGTTGAGGGTTTTCATTTAAAGAACATTTGTGATGATACGTTCCCCAAACTTCCTTTTTCATATCTTTAAGCGAATCTGGATGACGTTGAATAGCTAATCCGTAGACCTTCATTGTTCCTTCAATAACTTTATCAGTAAGTTTACTTGGTAATTGTCCATCTCTTCCTTTATCCTTTTTAACAGCCCGAACTCATATTCTCATTATGTTTTTCTACGTGGCTCACACTCTTACTACTGTATCTTTAAAACGATGACGAATCCTTAACATTGCATGACCCCCTTAAAATATTGTTACTACCGCTCTGTTCGTCGTCTTTTCTTCATGAACTTATTTTTAGATGTTAAAAAACTTGACGACTTTATCTCTTTATAACAAAAAATAAAATAAACTTATCATGTGCTTTATTTATTATTTATGTAAAATTAACGACTGCGAATAATTTTCCTAAAGAATCGATCCACCGAATAAATATATGATTTGGCCAATAAGACTAGAACTCAATCGTCTTTAAAAATAAAATGTTCCTTACGTGGAGCAAATTTTTCAAAAATAAAAATGTTAACAATAAGAAAATCAAAATAATTAAAAAAAAATAAGCACAAACATTACAAACAACAACAACAACAGCTAGCGCGTTTACCTTGCTTATGGGACATAATATCTTGACTGTTATTTCCTAATTTAATGATACCTTTCTTGCGTTTTGCATCCAGCATTGCCTTGAATACAAATTGTTTGATAGCAAACAAATGATTTTATAAGACACAAACATTGTTAGTAGCTTATTTTCTTTATATTTTGGATGCAAATAGGATACGACTAATCTTAATTTAAAATGTATACCTTGTACTTGTTCATGGATTGCGTGGTAAACTCAAGTTCGGCTTCGGAATTCTTCAGTCTCTCTTGCAGGTACTTGTTTTCTAGAACTATGCTATCCACATCAAGAAGCTAAAGAAGAAGAACCAAGTGAATAAAACAAAAATAATAACAAATTACAAAACAAGAACTACCCTTGGATGTGATTCGTTGGCTTTGAGTGCCAGCAGTAGTTCATGATTCAGACGATGTGCTTTGCATTTGTAGGCATCTCTTTCGGTAACAGCTTCTTCTTTTTCGTCCAGAATTGCCTTCAAATCAAATGCTAGCTGGGCATTCTATAAGAAAACAATCTTAATATGAACCACTCTACAAATTGAAAAGTTTTCTCCCGTACCTTCTTCTTGAGATTCTCTAAATGGCAAATGAAATCTGCTTTCTCTTGCTTCCACTGATCTTCCTCCTTATTTAAACTACTGGATGGCGATGGCTGGACTTCCTTAGACATTCCCACTGAACCTCGAACTCTTAAAACTTCAATATCTCCCTGTAGTTCGGTTAGTTTTTGTTTCATTGCTTCCAACTCTGTGGTAAGCTTGATATTCCTCTCTCTTGTTTCATGTAACATACTAGCCACCGATGACTTTCCACCAAAGCCACAATTGTTATAATCGGTATTCCTGCGAACGGCAGAGTAACGTAATTGCAGAGTCTCTGCCATTAACTTAAATTGATCTCGTTCGGTGCGAAATTGTTCGAGTTCCTTTCGTAAAATGCGTAGGGCCTCGATTTTACTTTGCAACTTCCGGTGAATGGCTGAAGCCTGTAACCAAACATTTTTATGAATGAATAATTGTTATTGCTAATTTTATTTGATTTTAAATACTTCAACATTATAGTTTTCCATATGCTCGCCAAAAAGTTCCAATTGAGAACCGTGATGTGAATCGATTTCTGACATTTTTGTTTAGACTATGATTTTTGAAGAATTATTGTTTTGGTTTTTGTTGATTTGAATGAAAATTCATATTTATTTTTTGGTGCGTTATAAGAAAATCAGAACGCAGTGTGAAAAAAGTAAAATTCTTGTTTTTCTATTGAAGGTTTTTCGATTTTTTTAATTTTTCCACTTTTGACGTATAAATGACGTATAGATCTGTCAAAATATTTCTTTTTGGAAAATAGACGTGTTCCATGAAATGAATATGTGAGGTTGTTCAAGATTTTTTACTGAACACAAACAAAAAGTAAGCTGTGTATTTTTTTTATGGGAGGCTTAAGTAATATTCACATGAGCACGACCAACGACCAACGAATGAACGAATATTCGTCGATGTTGACATTTCTTTCACATTAGAGTTTTTAATTCGTCGCGAATAAAGTTTGACAGCCGAACACCATTCACCACCGAAACCAAAACAAGAATGATTTTTTTAGGTTAAGTACGCGCGATTATTTTATTCGTTGCGAGTGTGGATAATGTGGAACGCGAATAAAGTTTGACAGTTCGTATCAACTAAAATTTTTTTCGCGACGAATAAATTTGTTTTCTTAAATTTATTGATATATGATATTGAAAAGTAAAAGAATGCATCATAAATCAAATAGAAACTATATTGCTATCGTTTTGTTAAGAATTTGTGTGGAAATATGTCTTCAAACGTATATAAACTCACATTTTGTAATTCATTCGTCGTTCGTTGGTCGCGCTCATGTGAATACTACTTTACATTATATTCTATTTGATATTGCCTTATCGCTCATTCAAAATATTACTGTCAAATTAAAAAAAAAGAAATTTTAATTAATGCTACAATGCGAACAGATTTTCTTTAAAGTTATTTATTGAAGAACGTCATTTCCGTAACTAAAAAAGTAAAATAAATTTCTAAAAATTAACACACTTATGAAATTCAACAGTAATACCCGTGGCGTTGGACTGTCATGCCAGAGGTCTTGGTTTCGATCCCTGTCTATGCCATCTAAAGTTTTTTTCACGGGTACTTCCCTTTGCGAGGAATTGACAAATTCTCCAAGAGTAATTCTTGTCACGAAAAGTGCTTTCTCAAATTAGCCGTTCGTATTCGGCTTAAAACTGTAGGTCCCCTCCATCCCTGACAACAGTACTCGCACACAGGAATGGTTGAGAGTTGTAAGTCACTAGGCCCTAGTTCTCAACGGACTGTTGCGCCACCCATTTTTTTTTTTGAAATTCAACAATTTAAATTTTTAATTTCGTCTCCTGCAGAATTATATTCTTTAGTTCTGACGGTTTTCTTTTTGATGGGTGTTGTCTTGAAATTTCAAAATCAGGTCCACTCATCTGATTGCTGTTTTTTCATATACAACAAACAAACAAACCATGATTTTATTTTATTTTTGGTATGCGGAAGCGGAACTGTCAAGACTGTCGTTATAGTTTCAGACAGAATATAATATTAAAAGGAAAACAGATTTATACTTAGCCTTATCAAAGGCCGGCCCCATCGTAATACATCCGTCACATTAAAAAATATTCCGTACATAATTCGTAGTCGGGGCTAGTTTGGAATCAACAGTCCCGACTGAATAGGAAGTAACAACACGCCGCCGGTAAAAAATCTGTGAGATTGTGAAAAAGGGGCTCGAAGGAACTAAGAGACACAATAAAATAAAGGAAGAACTTTTGCAGCAATGACACTCCATATAAAGATCGGAATCTTTTGTACGTTTCACCCTCCAACACCCATTTGTTTACATTGTTGTATTTGTAATTTTGACATTAGGTGAATGAATAATGAAAGTCCAACAACAATTCGATGCGGTTTATTTACTTGTTTTGACAGATGTTGTTGTTTTTTTATTAAGTTGTGTGGTGAGGATTTTAGATTTTCTTAATTGAGGTGGATGTCACACTCTTATGTGTTTTTTTTTTAGTTTGAAAAACTTAAATTATAGTGAAATTGTTAAAACTTGTTCACTTTTTTATAATTATCAAAATACTTTTATGAAATAGTCATCGTTTTTAAATTCAAAAAAAGATTAGAACATTCAAAAAAGACAATTTTTGGAACGTATAATCTTACCTGGATCACAACTCTTTATATTACAATTAAAATTAAAAAAAAAAAACAATGTTTTGCATTCTTGCTAATATTTTTTCAAGTTTTTCTTTACATAATACAACAAATGTCTCGGTCAGACAATTATAACTTTTTATTGAATTGGAAAGTGAATTCTACTTAGTACACACTTTTAAATGTAGTGAAGTTGCAAATTAACAATTTTTTGACACTTTCAATCAAAAAGACCTCTAGGCCACTAGGTGTCGCCCCCTTAAGAATCACGGAAACTGTACTATAGGTTTTATATCCAAAGATTCCACCTACTAAAGTTTGTATGTTTGGTTTGGTGGAACAAATTTTACTTAATTCAAAAACGCCATCTCTTGTTTCTTAGTCCCAACGAGCATTTTTGTTTCAGAAAGGTTAAGGTTATTTTACGCTAAAAATGTAGTATCTTTGTTTTGCAGCAGAAACTCAAAATTAAAATGCAAATTGAACAGTCGAGGACAGCATACAGTCCAAAATAAGATTTTTCATATATAAGGCCACACTATGGTTATTCATATCGGAGCCTTCGTCATTTTGTTGAACTTTGTTTTCAGGTGCTACAAATTAATTTCAATTATTTTCAATTGCTATTGAGTCCATTTTTGATTAAAAAACTATTATAAAACTATCATCATATGTACAGCAAAAGATTGAAATCGGTTTTTCTTTTGGTATTTTGACGTGAATCAGCTGCTTTTGAAACTCCGAAAAAAATGTTTTCTGTGTGACAATGCTGTCCTTGATTCGTATGGAGGTTATGAAGCAAATTTTATTCGTATTCTTAGCGTATCAAAACGTTCGGAGTTTCGGAGGGAGTGATTATTTTTATTTTCGTTTAAAAATTATTAAGGAAAAATATTTTGAGATCTTTTTATTGAACATTTTATAAAACACAAAATTAAAGAATAATTTAAAAATAATCGCTTCCACTTAATTTAAACTAAAATGGAAATTTTTCTAAGTTTAATCAGTGAAATTAAGTTTAATCACAAATTAATTAATACAAAAATTATTTTAATAATTTTCCGTATAGCATTTTATTTCGCCGGAATGTCTTGTTGAAATACGTTCTGGCATTATTTGAACGTTATTACGATATTGTAATATTCCTTCTTGTCGTAACTTTCGAGTTAAGTTTAGAAATTTATTATAGAGACAACCCTTTGGATTTTTTAGTCCATTTCTAGCTGTGTAGTATGTGGCCTGGGAATTTAGAAAAAGTATATATGTACATAAATGTTCAATAATACGACGTGGATTCAGTAGGTATACATACCACATCTTCCCTTGGAAACATCTGAATGATATCATGTGATATTTTAGCAAAATCTTCTTGCACCAACCACTTGTTTTGGCGTACAACCTCATTTATAAGCAAAGTTACAAGCCTTCTGCGATGGCTATAATCGAAACTACCATTTACTTCATAGTATGCAATAATTTGCTGTCCTTCGGGGCTATTGGATAGAATTTCACTCACATCCTGTTAACAAATTTTATTTTATTTTAAAACTAATTTTTTTTTTATAATACATAAATAATAACATCGAAAAAGCAAAGGATATTTTTTTAGACATGTGGTTTTAAATTTAGAAATATTTGTTCGGAATTTGGCTTTTTGACAGTTGTCACTTGATTTATCCTCTGTTTGGTTTGCCATTTTATTTGTATTGAATATGCTTACTTCTTAGCAACGTTTGCATATCGTGCAAATTTACTACCTTAATAATGGTTCGATTCCCGCGACCCATCGCGTCTTACATTATTGATCTACATAATCGACCAGCAGAGTCGGTAAATCGAGCAGCTATAGCTATTGTGGAGCAAAATATCGAAGAAGACCCAAAAGAGCTCATTCGCAATCGATAGCAACAATTTTATCTGTGCTCATCCATTTTTCGAAGGATCTATGAAGGACTCGTGCAAGAATTGCGGGCTGGAATAAATTCGAGCCAGCAGCGACAGCCATTTACCAGAAATAATTTTTAAAACCTAATAGGAAACTCTTATTTTGGCCATAATATTTAACTATATATGCGTTTTATTTCTTCTTGAAACCACACGTCAAAAAATAAAACCCGTTCTTTCAGAATGACAGCTCATATAATATTTAAATACTTACAATATTACAGTTATTACTGTTTTTCTTTGTCGACATAGTAACATTAAATTTCTTAGCTTCTGGTGTTTCTGAAAATGGACGTTCCAAAGATGTTTGCTCCTCTTCTTCTTCTTCTTCTGATTGATCTTCATCAAAACCACCACCACCATTAACATGTGGAGGTAGGGTGATGTTCCCATTTTGAATTTGCATATGTTCACTTACTTCTTCTGATTCATAATCAGAATGCATTTGCTCATCCTTTACGACAGTATTCAAATGGGGGATATTATTTGTCGGCGGTGGCGTCTCTTCACTATTAGTTGCTGATTCTAATTCAATTCTGGGGTCAATTCGCAGTAAAGATGATATCGCTGGTGGTGCAGATCTTCTTTTATGATGAAAATTTCGTCGACGCCATTCTTTAAGATTTGAACGAAAAATTGCCCTTCTACCAATTCTTGGTATAAGTTCGCAAATGTCTTTTTCAGTGAGACACAATAAAGCTCGAGATTCGATTCGGTGTACTAAAATATGTAATTTTATAATAAAAAATGTAATACTCGTTAGAATATTCAGCGTAGGTAAAGGTATATTCGTATACTAACATTTGAATTTTGATTGAAGATCGGATAAGCCCCATGATGAAAGGAGTGAAGAAACATTCGCTTCTTGTGACATGGTGTTTTGCAGATAATTTCTTTGGTGATGTCCTATTGAAAAATTTAAGAAAATGTGTAAATTATTTCTACGAACGATAACATGTCTCTTGGTCTATATAATTCTATATGAATTAAAAAATGCATATTCATATCAGAAGATTTAAAAATCCCATTTACTTGCAGAACCTCTTTAAAAGAGGTGTTAACATGAAGAATTGATTAAATACTAACTACTACTTGTCGTAGTAGTTTGTGACACATAACCGTTACATTTAAGCTATGCTAAATTTTAAAACGGAGACATTTTTTTAAAACTAGTTGTTCATTCATAAATTAAGTGAAAACGTTATTAAAATTAAATTCAAGAAATAAATTAAAGTTAAGTTTATTCTCTTTAAAATTGAATTCTTCAAACGAACTATTAATCAATTCTTTTTTTCAGTATATGTACCTATTTTTGACTTTTCCACATTTTTTAGTTAAATGTCTGAGTGCAATTTATATCTGTGTGCAAATAGAAAACGTAACGGATGCTTTTCTTAAGTAAAAGACTTGTAGTTAACACTGTTTTTACAGGGAGCCATTTTGTCAGCTATCAAGTGATTTAGTTAAAGTTAAATTTGGTATTTTCAACGCAAATAGGCTGACGCCTGAACAAAACTTCAAATTATGAAAAATTATTTTGAAAATCATGGTTTTGTTCGATCGAAATAAGCGAATTTTCTTTAACGATGAAAACATACTGGTGTGCTTTATTTATGCTGTCCAAAAAGTTACAGTTAATGGTAACTTTTATAGAGCCATGCACAATCATATGATGTGCAGAAGCTGTGTTTTCAACAATACGCACGCAACTTGTCACGTATGTAGCTCTTGCCACAATGATTTATTGAAAGAAATGTTTGGTAACCGCATATAGTTTGACGTTACGGGGCGACTTTCCATTAAGTACGCACGCAAAGAGTGATTTTTTTGTACAGTGAGTTAAAAACCATTGGCTAAGGGTCTCTTTAGAATAGCCTTGAAGTATTACGTTTAATCATTGAAGAAAATGCTTTCCTTTTCGGTTATAACCCTACTTTTTTTTACTCACTTTACACGCCTACAACAGGTTTTTTCATTTATAGTATGACAGAGAGGTAAGTAATGTATGTTTCCCCCCTGCTTGGTACACTCTATAGGATTAGGGGTAAGGGCGAGGTCGGGTATATGCAAGGTTTCTTTTGCGTTCGAAGACTAGAAAATAATTTGTGGCTTTTCTTTTATTTTATACAAAAGCACCTACATATCTTAAATTTTCCTTATACTTATAAATAATTTTAAAAAAGAGTATTCAATAAAATCCTGAAAAGATTCAAGTATGGCATCACTGAAACAAAAAAACTGGGAAGAATTTTCAACATAAACTATTTTTGCATATTTTATATAAAAAAATGAAACTTTTAAAATTAATCTACACTATCTATCGGGTAGTACCCGTAGCGTGATGGTTAGTGCGTTGGACTGTCATGCGAGAGGTCTTGGGTTCAATCCCTGCCTGTGCCACCTAAAGTTTTTTTCACGGGTACTGCCTCTTGCGAGGAATTGACAAATTCTCCAAGAGTAATTCTTGTCATGAAAAGTGCTTTCTCGAATTAGCCGTTCGGAATCGGCATATAAACTGTAGGGCCCCTCATGCAATTACTCGCACACAGGAATGGTTGAGAGTTGTAAGTCACTAGGCCCTGGTTCTTCATGGACTGTTGCGCCACCTAATTTATTTATTTAGTTATTTTGATTTCGACCCGTAGTATCCGTAGCGTGATGGTTAGTGCGTTGGACTGTCATGCAAGGGGTTTTGGGTTCAATCCCTGCCTGTGCCACCTAACTTTTTTCACGGGTACTGCCTCTTGCGAGGAATTGACAAATTCTCCAAGAGTAATTATTCTTGTCATGAAAAGTGCTTTCTCAAATTAGCCGTTCGGATTCGGCATATAAACTGTAGGTCCCCACCATCTCTGACAACATTACTCGCACACAGGAATGGTTGAGAGTTGTAAGTCACTAGGCCCTGGTTCTTCATGAACTGTTGCGCCGCCTAATTTTATATTTATCTACACTAATATTATAAAGAGGAAAGATTTGTATTTTGGTTTTTTTGTATGTAACGAATAAACTCAAAAAGTACTGGACCGATTTTAATAATTCTTTTTTCATTAGAAGCTACATTATCACTGAGTAACATAGGCTATATTTTACTATAGAAATCTTTAGAAATTCCTATTAAAACCAACCGAAGGTGTAAAAAAATTAGCCATAAAATGTCTTTCATCGCATACGCTGCGAAGAGTATTAATGATAAGACAAAAAAAATTTTTTCTAATTTAGTGATTCATGGTCAGTTTAGGCCCCTTTCACACCAAACGAATCCGAATCAATCAGAATCACTCTGAATCAAGTTGAATCTGATTCGTCATCTCCACTCTTTCACACCAGCTGAATCAACCTGAATCAAAAATCGCACTATTTTCTTTAACTTTTAAAATTAATAGCTCCACATCCATCTCGTATGGTTGTTGATTCAAGAATCAAGAATCAAGGAAAAGGAATCCGACAGGTTGAATCAAGTGCGACCTCGAATCAAACCTGATTGAACCAGATTCGTCTGGTCTGAAGGCGGGAAAAGAATCCCTTCACATTTAAACGGAGCGCTCGAAGCCGAATCTTGGTCAATCAGATTCAACTTGATTCGGAGTGATTCTGATTGATTCGGATTCGTTTGGTGTGAAAGGGCCCTTAATTAGCATGCTTATAACTTAAATATCTGTACCTATTTATGTCTACCCGTGCGAAGCCGGGACGGGCCGATAGTTAAAAATATAAATAAAAGTTTTCTGGCTTGAAAATTGTGATATTTATTACTTGAGGTCATAAGTATATCAATTAAAAGTATACGCGTGTTAAGATTCGTGCCCCCTTAATGGAAAGTTGAGCCCGGTAAGTGTCTAAGATCGTGCAATTTAACGCTGCTTGAATATTTTCTGTGAGAATATGTGAAGTCGATAGTCTATGCCGATAAGCCCGAAGCAATTAACCGCTAGAAGGACAATATTTGCAGCGTTATTGCCGATACAAGGCCACAAGCCCTGGAAAGTCATCGAAAATAAATTTTCCATATTAGACAACGTTCTTGCAAGCCTTGGCGGTCATTAACCAGAAATAGTATTTCAATTACGATGACAGAATATTATCTTTAAAATAAAGTAAATTTCATGTCAATTAAAAAAAAACATCCTGGCCTCCTAAGCAGGTGTGTAAATGAATAAAATCTTTTGAAAATGCAATCAGTAGTAGTGCATTATTTTCCTCGTGAACCAGATCAGATCATCTATTTATTTGCGTTACAATAACAAAGTGAAATCCTGCTTTATGCTTGGATCTATTTTTGTGATCCAAAAACTAGTTTTCGAACTCACACCAGGTGACATTGTGTATTGTAAAGTTTGGTATCACTTCCATCTATTTCAATAAAAACAGTGTTTCCACATAACCATGTTCATTTATCTGCAAATGAAATATTTTGTAATTACGTAACGAAAAGCTTTATATGGATTTATTTATGTTGTACGTACGAGTAATCGATAAAATAATGAAAATGTTTAACAAAACAAAACATAATTTCATGAAATTAAAATGAATGAGTGCAAAAAAAAGTAGGTATATTTGACAAAATGCATAGCTATCATTTTCCCTAAAAAAAGAACAACAATCATCGTTAAATAAAATGATCGAAGGGCAAATATTATAATTTAAATATTATGATTCGAGCTATTTAATTTTCTTGATGATCATTTTGATATTTAAATGATACTATTGTAAATTATTTATTGCATTCAATTAAAAGATTGCATTTATTAAATTCACCCTGCAATATTGGTTCTTCAGATTTTGCAATCAATAATCGATTGAACTTAAAAAGACTGCAATCATTTGTTTATATTTATTTCACTGCAATCAATTAATTGCAATCATTTGAGACTTCATACATGTTTTGTATTCTTTTGAAGTCTTTAAATTTTATTAAAACCCTTACATTCACTTATATAGTCTTTGCACTTTCATTTAATTACTTTGTTTTATTAAATTTCATTTTATTTATTTTATATTACTTTTTTAAATACATTTTATGAATACTTGAAGTGAAACGATAAATACACCATAATATTAAGTTAAAATAACTCAATGATTTGCAAATCTTAATTTATTCCATTATTTTTGTATGTACATACATATGTACATATATACTGTTCAATTAAATAATAATTCAAACACATATTTTTCATTGTAAAATAAAACTTACCTCATGTTTTATTATAAATTAACAGTCTTATTTAATAGAATTTGCTAAACAGATGAATAGTTATACAGTGCATAAGGATTTATGTAGGCTCTATGTAACGTTGCGAAAATTCCCATTTATAAAAAATTCTGCTATAAATTTTAGTTATACAATGCTTATGTCAAAAAAAAGTACCAAAATAGAGCAATCTATTCCATTTGTCTGTCTATTAAATCAGCTGTTTGTCATAACAAATAAAATATAAAATTTTGTGTTGTGGGTGGAAGAACATCCTGGAAATCAATTGCCAAGTTATGAAGAACTGCTAAGGCTATAATAGTTGTTTTGGCATTTTCTAAGGAGTATCTCATACCTAATAACAAAATGTGGAATCTTTGATTCCAGACGACAAAGCATATTTCCACTGTTACGAGTAGCTATATGAGATATATTGTATCTTATTTCAGCATCCGTTTGAGGATTCAGACCGGGGGTAAGGAGGATATTAGTACCCACCATCTCCAAGCAGACAACCATTGAACTCCCCATCATCAAATCTTTAATTCTGCTTTCCCTAAAAATTCGTGAGTGATGAGTGCTGCCTCTCCAGCTGCAAACAATATCAGTTATTTTTAGGGATTCGTCTCATACTACATGGGTATTCAGCGAGTAGTACCCTTCTCTGTTTATATAGTACTGCCCTGATGGGCCTCCTACTATTGGGATCCTTATGTGGGTACAGTCAGCGCCGCCCCAGCCAAACTTGCGCCCTGTGCAAGATTTGTAGAAAGCGCCCCTTTTTTATATTTTTTTACACATAAACTGATACACAAGCATAAGCCTTTCCCAGATTACCCAGGAGGTAGACTTTCAATGCGTTTTTTTTATTGAGGTATCCCCAGGAGGCCTAAACCATTAAACTAAAACGCAGCGAAGAAATGAGCAGAGGGGAAACTTTTAAACTTGGAAACTTACTTTTCTGGCCTTACATTTTGCAAATTCAAAAATGAGATCATCAAAGTCTAAAGAATTTAATAATTTCTTTTCAATGGACATTATAGATAAACCTACCAATCTCTCTTGAGTCATGGTTGTCCTAAGATAATTTTTAATAATTTTAAGTTTAGAAAAACTACGTTCTTCTGAAGCTACCGTGACTCGTGACCGGGATTGTATTAAGAATTTGGAGAGCAATTACTAAATTCGGGGCAAAATCTTCAAGGTTTGAACTAAAAATAAAATTTAACACATCTAAACTTGAGCTTTGTGGTGTAACAAGCTGGGATATTACGGTTAACTCTTAAAACAATTCTTCTCCATCTAAATCTTTAAAATTACTTTATGTTAAAACATTCTGCAAATTAAGGCATGAAGCACGTAGGTACATTTTTATTTTTTAAACATTCGCTTATGTTACTAAAAAATGAAAAATTGATACTATACGTATCAAACCTTTCAAGTATTTGAAAAAAAAATCAACTTTAAATCTTTGTTTCGGGTCTAATATAGTTTCAGGACATTCATCAGTATAAAGTATTTTTCTCCGTTGAGATCGCAATGATGAAGCTACAGGAAACATATTTGGTATTTCTAGGGAACTAGCAATACGCTCGGTTAATTGAAAATACCTACTCATTAAATTTTTCATCGGAACGCATGAAAATCAAACTGTTTTTTGTATTTTCTAAAACCGTTATGCCAGTTGACAGATTAACGGACGGACCTTGCAAATATTTACTAGTTTAATTTATATTTTCTAAAATATCAAACCAAATTAGCAGGCAGCAAATAAATGTAAAATCAAAAGTTTTATTTCCTAACGATTCTGCAATGTTTTTTGCCTCTAGATTTCTTAATTCTAAAAGGGCTTCATATATTTCTTCTTAATTTGTTTTTAAAGGCCTCAATGCATCTAACCTGCTCTCTCATCTTGTCTCAGAAGGGGGTTTCAAAGTATGACTTGGAATTTTTTTCTTATAAATATCCAACCTCGTTGTGGAACTTTAAAAAAAGTTATACAAACATTGAATTGTATCGAAAAATTTAACTGCATAAAATAAGCACCGAGCAGCATCATTAACCACTAAATTTAAGGAATGCGGGCAACATGAAACTAAAAATGCTCTTGGTTCCAGGGTTCGAATTCGATTCTGAACACTCGCTTCTTTTCCTTTTATATTCGAACCATTATGTATGTATGTATGGATGTACTTTATTGAGATTTTTTTTCTACACTTATGATTCTTAATTCTATGTACCTATACTATACATACATAGTTATTTCAATAGCTTGTTATTAATTTGCCGACTTAGAATTGGTCAGGCTACACAGTTTTTATTTTATATTAATTTAGTTTATTTTTGTAAAGCACATTAGTTGTTTCTTAGACACATTCTCTTAGTTTTATAAAATTACGTCCACTCAACAAGACGAAGCCTATTCGAACCATTATCATAACTTTGGCTTTCACAGTGTTAGATACTTATTAAAATTTCATGTAATTCAAGCTTGTCTAAAATCAACTGAGTCAGTCACATTACGGTCTTGTCACAAAATACGTCACTTCTATTAAAAACTGATAGCTATGTATTTAATATTAATTAACAACAAAGCGAAAAAACAATTGCAACAATCTGCATTCTGCACCAGACTAGATATACATTAAAAGTAGCCGTTACAACAGTCATTAACTTTCACAAAAAAAAAACAAACTGCCTGCGCAAGAACAATTCGACTCCACATAGAATCATCCCTCTTTAATTTTTAAGCTCTATGCTCCTTTTCCATTCTATTAAAAATTCCATCTCCTGTAATCAGGCACTTAACTCTTACACAGTGTGCAATAAGAAAACCTGCACGCTCTGACCCATATGATTCCGTATAAATAAGTTTTTTTTTTAAATATCTCCCATGTTAGTTTCGATACTCAGTGTGCAAAAAAGAAAACTTGCACATCCATTGACCATTTGTAGCAAAGACACCTACCTACCTCATTTCCAAATATTTCACCCTGTTCGTACAAGAGAAAAAAGAAAAAATCTCAACACAAAAAAGTTTCATGCAAGAGAAAAAAAGAAAAAATCTCAATACAAAAAAGTTCCATGCTACCTCATATGTGCAAGATATATTTCATGTCCCAAAATTAACATAGAGAGTATGACCAAGCAAAATACTTATTCATATTGAATCGTATGGGCTAGTACGTGCAGGTTTTGTATCACGCAAGTACCTGAATGTGAGTTCTCATCTACAAAGAAAACAACAAAAAAATGTCTCCGAAAGAAGAGAGCAGGTAGGTTGCTGTGCTACTTTCTACTACAAAATACAAATACTAATCAAAGACACTCCATATATTTTTGTTGTTGTTTTTTTTTTTTGTAGATGAGAACTCACATTCAGGTACGTGCGTGATACAAAACCTGCACGTTCTAGCCCATACGATTCAATATGAATAAGTATTTTGCTTTGTCATACTCTCTATGTTAATTTTGGGACTCGGTGTGCATAAAATATATCTTGCACATATGAGGTGGCATGGAAATTTTTTGTGTTGAGATTTTTCCTTTTTTTCTCTTGCATGGAACTTTTTTGTGTTGAGATTTTTTCTTTTTTTCTCTTGTACGAACAGGGTGAAATATTTGGAAGTGAGGTAGGTAGGATTTTTAGTTCTGCGATATTTTGAGTTAAATTTTCATTGAATGCAACAATGAAAAGTGATGTTAGTTAGTGCGCAAGAGATAACTTAGGACAGTTGTGATGGATGTTTTTTTGAGATTATTTTAAGAATGTTTGTGGTTAAAGAATGGCAAATAGTAGTACATATTTGTTTGCAAGATCAGATTACATTTTCTTGCTCCTGGTAATGCGCCCCCAGAATTCTGCGCCCTGTGCATTTGCACATATGCTTTGTCCGGCCCTGGGTACAGTCAATAGCCCCAACCACCTTTGGAAACTCCCGTATTTGAGAGAACTTGTTCATAGTTCTTAGCTGTTCCGAAAAAGAAGTTGGCATTTAAATGAACAAAGGTAGCTAATGCTCCAATTATTTTTATGATATTCTCTTTCGAGAATTTTTTTTTTAATTCTTCGTTTCTTAGGCTCATTGGGTTGAACCTTTTTTTATAAACTTTTCGCCTTCTCGGAGTTGGTAAAACGCGATTTAAATTATTAAAATCATTAATAAACGAGCTAAACTGGAAAGGCATTATTTAGTCCAGTCAATAAATGAGGTGAAGAGTGCGTGAGCAGGTAACTAAGCGATTCCTTCAGAAACTTGTTCAGGGGGCTTAGGTTGTTAACATACCAAAAGTCCTGACTCCTAGGTGATGAGCGGGGGGAGGAGTGGGGGGGTAAAAGTACGAATTTTGGGTTTTTCGCTTATATCTCGAAAACGGTGCATCGGAGAGAAATAATTTCAGATAGTAAAATGGAGTTCTTAAAATTATCTAAAACTTTTATATCATATGTATATACCCTGGGAAAAAGTTGAAATTTACAAAAAAAATCAATTTACGTCAAAATATTCATAAACATTGCATCATATTGTCTAAACCATTGAATAATTACAAATAGAAGGGACACCGGGCAAATCCTGATCTAGATGGCGACACTTATTTTTCAAATGCTCATAAGTCGCTAGTATCGCACGGCGAGTTATTGTATCAGTCTATCAAATACAACACCCAATTTTGCAAATTTTGGTCCTTTTGGGAAATTTACTCACAATTTATGGTCGAGAAAGATAACGGAATATTGTTATTTAGAATAAAAAACAACAATAACAACTGTGTAGGTACATATGTATGTCTGTTAAAGTGTTGCATTCAAGGCCAAATCACGTTCGCTGCAGAAAATGTATTTTGAAGGTTTGTTTTTCTTTTTTAAATTTCGTTCTCATTCGTAAAACGAAAATGATTTTGGTGCTTTTCGGTGCATTCGACATGATGATGATTTGTGACTTTCGGTGAATTTTTCTTCAATTTCGTTATTAGTTTGATATGGGTTGGGATGGGATAGGTTTATTTTTAAATTTCTTTTTTTTTCTGAAAACAGGGATAGTGGACGAATCATACTTTACTACCTACAAAGTATACATTGCAAATGTACATACATAAGCATAGGTAGGTATATTGTTTAGGCTAATGTTAGGTGCGTAGGTAATTAGTAATTAGTTATTACATATACCTATGTAGGTAAGGTAGGTATTCATATGCACAAATGGAGGTTAATAGGAACATATGTATGGAGGTACATATACATATATATGTACATACAACACATAAGTTGGGGGTGTACCTACCTATTACATTTTTCAATTATTTTAGTAGTAGGTATTTTAGGCAGATTTCTTTGCTTTAAAAAATACTGTCGAGTGAAGAAAAAAAGATATACCTAATCAAAGTGGAGTAAAAAAGGATTCTTAGCCTTTTTGGATCATGTTAACATTCACCAGTGCACTGTGCGTACACAAATAACATACAATTTTTTCTGGCATTGTTGAATTTTTGTATAGGTATACATTTTGTAGTAGGTAGGTAGTATATGGCTTTAAGAATTATTTTTATACTTTTTTTTTGCTTTTACGTATTTTTTTGAGATATTGTTTTGCTTTAGGTTGCCGGTTGCATGGAAGTAGTTTTCACTTTTTGCAGTTTTTGTAGTCACATATCAGTGGTAAAGAAATTTTCTTCCTTTTATACCTATAGTACATCCCTTTTTTCGCTTTATTTTTAACTTTCCATAGGAAGTTATTGTCCGATTTGTCGAATTAAAAATGTTGACATTTCTCAACGTTTCAAGGTCCCTAGAGTCGAAATAAAAGATTTTTAGAGAGATGTCTGTGCGTGCGTTTGTATGTACGTACGTTCGGACGTCCGTACGTTCAAGAAGTTTCGTCGTCCATACCTCAAGAACCAGTAGAGATTTCGACTTCAAATAAATTTTGTTATACAGACAAAAATGCAGAATGATGCAGAAGGACTCTCAAAAAAATTGTGTGGGTGGTTTTTTTACCAATTTAAGCAATTTAAAAAAAAGATGAAAATGTTGGTTTAACCAAAATATCTCACGAACCAATAACGCTAGATACTTTAAATGAATTTTATATTGTAACGTGATACCAAACAAATATATTTTAAAAAAAAAATCCAGTTAAGGGTTTTTTTATAAATCAAAAAAAACTGAAAAAAAATATTTGTCTCCTCGAATATTTTACGAACAAAAAATGATTTTATCTCCAAAATAATTTTTTGCAACGAAGAATAACGTTTTTGACTAAAAAAATTATTAAATGTTCAGAAAAATTGATTTTCGACTTTGAAATCAAACTTTTTCATTATATGCAAAATATTGTTGGAAATTTTTAAATTTTTAGAAATAATTCAACTGACAACTTTTTTACCAAAACACGAAAACCTACAAACATTTTTATCAAGACAAATCGGCAGACGGGATGGGAAGTTATCAGTGTGGGTCGCATCGTAGCCTCTTTTTATAATAAATTGTTGCGCCAAACTTGAACAAAACATAATTATATTTATTTGTTTTAATTAAATGAAATTTACAAAGGTATCTATGAAAGTTAACCTACCTTCGGAAAAATATTTACCTACCTAATTTTCAAGGCAGTACCTGAACCTGAGTATAATTGTATTTGTACCTTACCTAGGTACATCTACCTTTGAAAACATTTTGAACACAAATATTGAGGGAGGTATACCTTCTTTGTAGATTCATATCACAATATGTCTACTTTAAATACCAGTTCAATAGATGAAGGTTATCAGTAGGTAAGGTAAGTAGATTTCAATTTGACAAGTGGAAAATTTGGTTTGGTCTTTGAAACTAAAAAATAGTATTTACCTACCTATGTACATACATACATATTTATATCTAGGTCCTAGTTAATAAATTAGGCATGATAGGTACATACAGTTTTGAGTTATTTCTTGAGTTCAGTAAGTAAGGTACTAACACATACCTAAGGTATCTTGTTGAACCTTCGCCGATTTACGTTGTTTATCAATGTTTTGATTAACTTCAAATACTTTGTACGCAAAGCAGACGATTTTAAGTAATTTTTGTTTTGCTTTGAAAAAAAAACTGTAAATTGAACAAACCACATCAAATTAAAGTTGCAACACTTTACCAAAACTCTTAAATAAAATAAAAACAGCATAAAAAAGATAATGTACAAGAATATATTATTAATAAGATCAGATAGTTATACTGGTGCATACTCGTATGTACATTACAATGGAAAAAAACACTTCCTTTAAAATTTAAACTCGATCGAGTTAAATTTAGTATGAAACTAAGATTGAAACTAAATGATCAAGACCAAGTTACGTTATGAAAAACTGCTGCTAGCGAATTTTGATTGATATAAGATTTTGGTTGTTCATCATTTGGTTTTAACATAAGTTTCATAATTAAGTGCTGTTGTGGTTAAATCCTGAGCAAAGGGTACTTTTGAAGCACTCTTCTACAAAACATTGCACAGTAGTTTTTACATAACTTACGAATTCTCTTGTAGGAATTGACAAGCCTCCATTAATCTTATTTTCGAATTGACGAAATTTTATTAAATGTTCCCTTGTTTCATAGTTATTTTGACACACGGACACTCTATATATGAAGTGTCTTTGTTTTGACATTTGCTTTTGTCCATAAACAATTTGCATAAATCAGTCATTTTTCTTTAGCACAGATTTTGCAATACATATATCCTACAAAATACCTACATAATGTTAAGTACATTTCATCGTCATTTTCATTTATTTCATTCCAATTATTTTCAACGTCTCCTTAACAAAATTAAGACAAAATAATTTATTTGATTTAAGTAAGACATTGCAAATTGTAAAAAAAGTTTCAAGAAATAGTAATGCATTATTTATGTGCATATATAAGTACCTAATATTAAATAAATTATATGTATTCCATTTTTGTTTCAGTTTATTTAAAAAGTTTAAAAACCTTCAAATGCCTTTACTGAAGAAATTTATTTTTTGAGTTATCATGCAACATGCACTTGGCCATATCGTAACATTCACAAAACTATGTATTCGTAAAATGGTATATCTGCCAGTACCGATACAAAAATTCATGAAAAAATAATTGCAATTTTTTTTATTTGGAACAACAAACCTCCAAGTAAACGATTTGGTAAATCAATTTAACCAAATCTCCAAAACAAAATAAAAATAGTGTGTAAAAAAAGGCAATTTTTTACACACGAAAAATGAATAGTATCTTTTTAAATACCTACTTAACATACTCAGATGTAGGTATACCTATTCCTTTTTTTGTGGCGACACAAACACATTATCCCATTTAACGCGTGCATATTATTGTCTTCATCTATAAATATTCATATAGTTCGCTTTCAAAAAAGATCCCAAAAGGACTTTTTTAATCCCTTTTGAGGATACAAATTAGCATATACAGAAACCATTATCATGAAAATGATATTCAAGCTACTAATAGTACTCACTGGATGCTCATAAGTCGCATGGTCGTTTGAGCAATGTTCGGTGTCCACTTCTATTTGTAATTATTCAATGGTCTAAACCTATTCATAAACGAAAAGTATGAATAGGAAAGAAGTTGTAGATTTTTAAATTCCCTTTTAGAATATATATACATATGCTGATTAATGTCCAACCCGCCTAAAGTTACAGCTATTTTAAAACTTGTATAGCATTTTGCAATTTTCAGAAAATTAGTTTGTATATCATATTCTTAACCCACAACCTTTGGCCGTGTATTTTGTTTTGTGTGTCCCATGTCAAATTGATGTCGGCTGACCTTTTTAGTCTGTAACGACGCATTTTTTCTTGTGATTTAGTGATTGGCTGTGTTTGCGTACCCATCAAACACCACAGTGCGAGTAGTCCCAGGATAATGGTGGTCGACGTAGGTGATATAACTATTACAAATAGTCACAACCGATGCATCTTTTGGTCAAATAACTCTGTGGAGTAGAAATCCTCTATCGACTACAATGTTCATTTGAGGCAGAAGAATATCTTTCTTGGTTGGCTCAAACAAGGTGTACAGCACTAATTTGTTTGTCTTTCTCATGCCACTTTCGTTGAACAGTGCTAAGGGAAATGGGGCCAACTCATACTCAAAATATGTTATCAAATCCTCATCTGATCGTTTGCTTATACATATCCGCTGAAAGAGCAATGTTTGGTCAACTACTACCCTTTCATCGTGAACTTTTATCGATGAGCTGACAGAAGATATTGGCAATGCCCGATCCTTGCGCGATAACTTTACGTCTGCAAATGTCAAGTCAACTATTGAATTCATAGCCCTTTTACCAACTTGAACAGCATCATAGCATGTTATCGTGGCATCTCCGACAACTCCACTCGAAATTGACATGATTTGAGAGGTTTCTGGGAAGGGAGGATGAGAATCAAACCACTGATTGAGTTTGACAATGTCTTCTGCATCTTTACTCTTGCGAGCCTGTCCAATGTCCTTGTGTTGTTCACTTGAAGTGAATGTGACTTCAGAAAATTCTTCAAGCGAAGTGCATATCTCATGAGTTGCACTCATACCAACTAACCATTTGCTGAATACGTTGTGTGAAACACCTCTGCCTCCAGTTATGCCTCCTCGGCTTTTGAATGATCGCATCAACGTGGTTTCAAGTGTCATATCTGACCATACGCCTGACCAAAAGCGATCAGAGCGTCCATAGTAAAATACCCACTGGCTGCAAACTTGTGGTATTCTTCAGGAGTCATTGTTGATGGAAGATTTTCCATATCTTGAATATACAACTGGCAGGACTTGCGTAGGGAAAGTGTCCAGATGCATGAAAGTACGGTATCATTTTGTTGACACAGTTCAGGTGTGAATCCCAATTACCAGATCTTTCTGCATGTATATATTCCTTGACTAGATTTACCATGTTGAAGTACTGGATCCAAAGCTGAGCTGTTGGTCCATTGTTTTTAAGCTGTTCCAATTTATCACCAAATTTCTCAGCCAACTTTTTGATGATTGGGTTTTCATTTAAGGCATTCAGTGCAGGTGGCTCATCAAGGAAACCTGACAAAATGTCTGTTACAGTAGACTTCTCTTCTTCTGTCAGTATAATTTGGTCCAGTATTTTGTTGGACAATGCCGTCGTTGCAAGCAAATGTCCTCTTACTGCTCTAGCGAACGCGTGACCCTGGAGCAGTTTGTCAACAGATAGAGGAGCGTGGGTAGTGCATAACAGTTCCTTTAGGCCATTTCCAGCCATGAAGTAGCCTATGCTGCCTAAAAAGGACATCAGTAAGTGAAATCCACCAAGGCGCACTATACAGTTCGTTATCTGAGAGTCAAGAGGTGCAGCAGCAATGATTTCCCGCGCCTTCCAGTATAGTGGCTGGTCAAAGGTGATGATTACTCTTAGTTGGTTACTTTCATTGTCTTTCTGGGTAAGCTGGATCAACTCGCAAGCATATTGCACGGCCATATAGACCGTGTCATAGTTTGTTGGAGGCGCATTGATTAAGGGGAGGGTTATAACTTTAGTTTTTTCACTGAAATCCCCTGTTGTTATGGTTGGCATGTACCCAGTAAAAAAAAAAGAATTATTATTGAACTTGTTTTTATTGAAAAATTACTTAGTTTTATTTTATAATATCGGGTGATTTTTTTGAGGTTAGGATTTTCATGCATTAGTATTTGACAGATCACGCGGGATTTCAGACATGGTGTCAAAGAGAAAGATGCTCAGTATGCTTTGACATTTCATCATGAATAGACTTACTAACGAGCAACGCTTGCAAATCATTGAATTTTATTACCAAAATCAGTGTTCGGTTCGAAATGTGTTTCGCGCGTGTTATCGACAAATTTTGTTCAGCGATGAGGCTCATTTCTGGTTGAATGGCTACGTAAATAAGCAAAATTGCCGCATTTGGAGTGAAGAGCAACCAGAAGCCGTTCAAGAACTGCCCATGCATCCCGAAAAATGCACTGTTTGGTGTGGTTTGTACGCTGGTGGAATCATTGGACCGTATTTTTTCAAAGATGCTGTTGGACGCAACGTTACGGTGAATGGCGATCGCTATCGTTCAATGCTAACAAACTTTTTGTTGCCAAAAATGGAAGAACTGAACTTGGTTGACATGTGGTTTCAACAAGATGGCGCTACATGCCACACAGCTCGCGATTCTATGGCCATTTTGAGGGAAAACTTCGGAGAACAATTCATCTCAAGGAATGGACCGGTAAGTTGGCCACCAAGATCATGCGATTTGACGCCTTTAGACTATTTTTTGTGGGGCTACGTCAAGTCTAAAGTCTACACAAATAAGCCAGCAACTATTCCAGCTTTGAAAGACAACATTTCCGAAGAAATTCGGGCTATTCCGGCCGAAATGCTCGAAAAAGTTACACAAAATTGGACTTTCCGAATGGACCACCTAAGACGCAGCCGCGGTCAACATTTAAATGAAATTATCTTCAAAAAGTAAATGTCATGGACCAATCTAACGTTTCAAATAAAGAATCGATGAGATTTTGCAAATTTTATGCGTTTTTTTTTTTTAAAGTTCTCAAGCTCTTAAAAAATCACCCATTATAACGCTTAGGACCGATACGGATAATTGGCGATTCGGTTAATCGGCGTTCTATTGCATACGGCTCTTTTAATGTTGTTTTCAAGTATTAAATTTAATTGACTAACAAATTGCTGATATAGTTATCTGTAATTTAAACAAAATACACGAACAAAGGTTGTGGGTTAAAAATATGATATACAAACTAATTTTCTGAAAATTGCAAAATGCTATACAAGTTTTAAAATAGCTGTAACTTTAGGCGGGTTGGACATTAATCAGCATATGTATATATATTCTAAAAGGAAATTTAAAAATCTACAACTTCTTTCCTATTCATACTTTTCGTTTATGAATAGGTTTAGACAATATGATGCAATGTTTATGAATATTTTGACGTAAATTGATTTTTTTTGTAAATTTCAACTTTTTCCGAGGGTATAGCTCGAAAACGGTTAGGAATTAGAAAAAAACATATGATATAAAAGTGTTAGATAATTTTAAGAACTCCATTTTACTATCTGAAAATATTTCTCTCCGATGCACCGTTTTCGAGATATAAGCGAAAAACCCAAAATTCGTACCTTTACCCCCCACTCCTCCCCCCCGCTCATCACCTAGGAGTCAGGACTTTTGGTATGTTAACAACCTAAGCCTTCTAAACAAGTTTCTGAAGGAATCGTTTAGTTACCTGCTCACGCACTTTACACCCCATTCCTTGACTGGACTAATTGTTTTCTTTTTAATTTCAATAATGGAAAGAAATCAAAATGACATTTACGAAATAATAATAACAATAATTTCCTTATGTATGTAAATATGTAGGCTCTATTCAACCTCAAAACGCGTTTAGCTTATTATGGAACTATGCAACCTCGCATAAGTTTTATAAATAATATTTTTGCGTTTAGAGGCATTATAGAGATTACAGAACTTTATGTAGGTTCTATACAGCGTTTTTAAATAAGACTGTAAGTTTATAAATATGTACATAACAGTTCCAACAAAAAAGTAGCTGGTCATCGTATTTATGAATACCAAAATATCTAAACTGACCCATTCACCATCAGCGGTTAAAATGAAAAATTCAAAAGTGTGTAATGAAATTTCACTTGAGAATGCTAAGACTTCAAGTGAATGCAGACACTTCAAAAGAATGAAAATGTTTCAAAAGAATGCAGACTTCAAAAGAATACAAATATTTCAAAAGAATGCATTCGGAAGAATTTATGAAGTCTCAAATAATTCTCATCATAATTGATTGCAGTCATTTGATTGGAGAAAAAATGATTACAATCTTTTCAAGGACAAATTATTGGTTATTTTAAAATTTAAAGTGCCAATTTTTGGATAAATTCAATGAATGCAATGTTCATATTGAAGTCATAAAAAATTGCATTAATTTACAAGCCTGCTGCTAAAATGTATGGTCATCGTTGGTAATTAAATTCATCAACATAAGAAACTTTCTAGGAACGTACCTATGCAACTCATAAAATTCCATTCTTGTGAAACTTTAAATTAATTGAAGGTATTTTGTAAGTAAACATGTAGGCACTGCTTCACTTTAGCTGTGTTTCAAAACCAACGACATCAATCCAACAACACACATTTCGGATTTGTTTTGTTTATTTTTTCGCGGCATATTCCAGACTAAATCGCCATCAGAATTTTGTTGATATGCATAAATATCAATAGCAACAGTTTAGTTTAGTGAAAACAAATTTTCCAAACAACAACATGCACTTATTACGAGTCACGACTACGGCAAAAAAGCAAAAGGGTAGTTTTACAATAACCAGCTATATATCAGCACATTCCCGATAAATGGGGTGGTTAAAAAAATTATAATTTTTCCATATAGACAACAATAGAAGAAGAAAAAATAAATACTCCAAAAAGATGCACACAAAAATACAACTCAACGTAGCACCAGATACATAAATTGTAAAACTTTTTGTCTCTCATATTGGTTCATGGTGGAAAATAATATTTTTCAGCGCATGCCATTTGATGTCTGCCACCGCCACCGCCACTGGCACTGGCGCTGACTCTGGATTTTTAGTTCTTACCTTCCTCGTCGGCCATGCCTTGCGTCAATCGCCTTCGCCACCTCCCTTAACTAAGGTACCTATATATAATTTTTTTTATTAAATTGTAATTATTTTATTTTTATTCACAATTTAAATTATTATTATTGTTTACACTCCACTCACACTCACGCAGTTAAATCCAAAATTTTAAAACAATTTAAAAATGAAATCGTAGACAATATTCTGCCGACAGCGACAACGAAAACGAAGCAAAACTAAGTGGAAAACAATGAATAAATCAAAAATTGTTTTTTTCTTTTTTCAGATACATAGGAATTATGCCGGGTGTGATGAAGTTGGAAGACGTAAAACTATTTTTATGGTTTTAAGTTTATTGTTCTTCGATTTTGATAGATTTATGTAAAGTATTGTTTTAAACAAGTTCGTTTTCAAACAGATAGATATGTATATTTTTTGTTTTACAATTTTTATCTTGCGAGTTTTTACAACACTTTGTTTTCCTGGTTACTGCTTCTACCAGACTCAACCATGGAAATACAATGCCTTCTACAAACCTGGAACAATTGTATGTAGTTCTTGTGTACCTACACAATATACAATATGTACAATAATTAGGATGTACTGTTCTTACACAGGTCTTTTAAAGGGGTTTGTGGTTAGTGTTGTCTCGTGTTATTATAATTTTGTGTTTTGAGAGCAAATTGAAAATCGATAGGTGACTGTGACTGGAGATTAATTCGAATATCTAGCTACATCATCAGTAGGTAATATAGTTTTGTTTACATTTAGTTTTTTTTTTTTAGTTTCTAGGTTTATACATTTGGTAAGACAATGATTTTTATTGTATTCATGGAGGATTTCAAAATCATCTTAAGAATGTTTTCTTTTGGTAATGTGATAGGTATTTAAGATGTATATAACTATGTATATGTCTATTGTCTAGGCACCTAATATTCAACAAAATATTATATTTAAGTTGTAAGTAAAGGCTGTTTTTCGAGTTATAGAACTTTTAAATGGAATAAGACAAATATGATTTTTTTTAAATTGATGTGAATTCACTTCAATCTAAAGATAGTTATAATTTAAATATGATTTGATTTCTGTGCTATAACAGCCACGACTGGCTCTGACGTAGTATTGTCAGGAGGTCCAATTTTTGATTAATTTTTCCAAATGTTCGGTCGTACATACATACATATATCGACAGTAATGCGGCGAATGTTGTCCTCCAAATGGTCAATAGTTTTCTACTTATCACCATTTATTACCAATTCACGGTTCCGTAACGTAAAACTTAGACTAGGTTACAAAACGATTCCTTCAACATATCAATAGTGGCACGAGTTGTTTGATATGATAGGCCGTCTTCTTGAAACCACAGCTCCTGTACATCAGGGTTATTCAATTGATGAACGAATAAGTCAGTAGGCATAGCTCTATAGCGGTCACCATTGCTTGTAACGCTCTGGCTAGCATCGTTTTTAAGTACGGACCATTTATTCCACTAACCTATGAAGTAAAATGTTGTTTATTGACGAATATATTTAACCAAAAGTGAGATTCATCACTTAACAAAATTCTTTTTTGAAAATTGGAATCAACGGTGATCCTGTGGCTTCAATTCTTGATATGCCAAGCCAAACAAAATGGCCACTCCACTGTTAAAATAGTAATGCCAACTTCAGGTTTTATAATTCTTAAAAAATACCCTTTACTTGGGTTTTTAAAAACTTAGTGTGAGTTTTTTTTTACATTTGAAAATTTGAAATTTAAACGTTTAGGTAATCAAAGTACCTATACAAGGCGTTGTTTTAAAAAGTGGTATAAGTCCTTTTATTTTAGGTTTCAATGTTTCAGAAGTTTGACTTTTGCAAGTGTTTAAAAAAATATAGACAAATGTTACAGAATTCAGGCAATGTATTTTTTATTAATTACATGTTGAACTCTTATTATGTGAATAACATTCAATTAAATTCTAAAGGAAAGTGAATGGTTTTTTTTTTAAAGCTACAAATGGAATATTATACCATATCTTTAATAACAAAATTTTAAGAAATAAAACCGAAGAAATGTAAGTCCAAATATTTATATGTATACATAGATTTTTTTTAATGATTTAATTTCTAGTGTAAAATGGAAATATAATTAAAAAAAATACAATTTCAATCAAGTTCATTAGGAATTGAAAGAAATATCAAAATATTGTAGAAAACCAAAAACTAAAATTTGACTTTGTTTAAAAAAATTGTTAAAAAGTTTCTATAATTTTCGAAAAATCAATATTTTTTTCATCTTAAATTGTTCCTTAGAATCTCAAAAATATTGCGCCAAAATATTAATGCCGGGAAAAACCTTTTAGTGCTCGGTTTTCATGTTTCGATATTAAAATTATTGCAAAATTACTTATGATTTTTTACTATTCAAAACTTCAAACGCTTTTATCTAAATACTGCCTTTTTTAAGTTTGTCCGGGAAAAACCATTTAGTACACGTTTTTCACATTTTAGTATTGAAGGTGTTGCAAAATTACTCTTCATTTTTTACTACTGAACTTTAAAGGCGTTTATCTCAATACTGTCGGAAAATTTTCAACCGATTGACTTGAAATTTGGAATGTATCTTTGAAAGTACATTTTCCGTAGGAGTTTTTAAATTGCGAATTTCATTTGATATTAAACAATTACGTAGGCAAATTTTGCAAATTTTGCATTTTCACTTTAGAAGTGCACCATTTTTCCGAAAATCAATATGTTGCAAAAATTCTACGTACTTTCTAACAGTCAATATGTTCTATCAAAAAAATTAACTAACTCATTCTACTTTCAAAATTACAGGAGCTGTAAGTCCGGCCGGGGCGCCTAAAAAAAGACGTAATTGTAATATCGCTGCACAGCCGCCATTTTGAAATTAAATCAGATATATTTGGCAGGTTTTTCTGAAAAAAATATCCACAAAAAGCTAATTTTGTTTACTTTAAGGGTGACCAAACCCCTTAATCCAATGACTGTTTGAAGCTAATGCCTGTAAAGGCAGCAGTTTAAATGGTGTTTGAGAACCTTCGTAAACATATGTATAAAACTCAATTACTTTCAATAAAACGAACCTTATGCGCTTATGGTTTTGAAAAATGTGTTTGTGGGTTAATTTTTGGTGCTGCTTCCTAATCTGAATTCCGACTGTATCTACAGTCCCTGGCCATATTATTAGACGCACTGCAGAATTTGTATAACTATTAGGTTGTACGTAATATTTTTAAATATTATATAAAAAAAATTCTATAAATCTATTGTTTTATTTTTATAAAAAAGTAGTAAATAGTTTATATGTACGCTGCATACAAAATAATTTAAATGCATTACAATATTCGAAAACCTGATTAAAATAGCTGAAAATTGAGATTTTGCATAAAATCTAAAATGCGTCTAATAATATGGCCAGGGACTGTACATATATGCAAATATTTAAAAATATGTATAGCTATTTTAACATTATTTTCATATTTTTCAATATACTTCAAAACATGATACGATATGATATCTTCATTTATACGAAAATTCGTCATAAGAACAACAAATTGCTCTTATAGCATACTCGTTTTTCTGTTAAAAACCGTTTATGAACTACAGGCGAAGACTAACAACTAATGAGGATTTTTTTAAATAAATATTGAAAATACGTATTATAGATTTGGAAAATCATCACAAGTTTTATAGAAAAAAGTAGTTTATTAATTAAAATAGTCTCAAAAACCTAATGATGATGTTTTATTTAAGGAAGTTTTATTATTTCTTTACATTTTTGAGTTCGTTGTTACCTTAACTTTGTGAGATAACGGCTGCCTAGTATTGGATTTGTGAAGTCATTTGTCTAAGAAGACAAGCCCGACACTGTTGACACCTTGAAACAGAGTATTCGTTGCGTTATTGCTGACATACGGCCCTATTGCTGAAAAAATTGGTCCAAAATTAGGCCTCTTAGCTGGAAATTATTTGGGGCAGCAGCAACGGGAACTTGCATGAAATTATTTTTAAAACATAATGTTAAACTCTCAAATTTATAATAAAGCTTAATTAAATAAGTATCAAATTAAATGCTTTTTATTTCCTCTTCAAAACAACATGTCTAAAAAATACCCTTTATACGCATAAAATTACTGTTTATTTTAATTGACCTATTTCAATTTCATTAGATATCAAATGTTTAACCAGTTTCACTCCAGCCGTTCAGAAACATCTTGAAACTAAAAAATTGAAATCTGCCTTACAAAAAATGTAATGGTCGAAAAAGAATTTACTTTTACAGTCTGAATGAATGAATGATTACTGATATGGTAGAAGATATCATATTTTCTTTCCGGGTGACTCAAAATAAATAATTGTATGTAGCTCAATATCTTGCCCAGTGCAAAAAAAAAAAAACAAACAAAGTAAACTATTTATTTACATAATAGTGAGTTGTTGATTTGTTCATTCAATTCCTGCAAAATGCAACAGTTACATGATAATAAAATGTGTGAATGGAAAAGAACTTAACTTTGTCATGAATGGTATGAATCCTTTTATCATGTATTTTATTATTATTACAATCTTGACTTCGTCTATTTTTGGGTAAACACGACGTTTTACTTATTCGTGTTTTCAAAACAACCGAATTGTTGCCGACAATTTTGTGAATGAATTTGCGGCGAACCAAATAATGTATTTTAAGACCATTGAGTAGTTTTTGTTAATTGAGTAACCAAGGTATTCCTCACCGTTTTCGGTTCTTACCGCTCATGGCGACGCTCCCATCATCGGTTCTCTTATCACGATTTCGAATTATAGGTATTATCTTTATGAATTGTTTTATTCATTCCATCAGATTGACGGAAAAAATAATATAATGACAGAACCTATTCTTATTCAAAAATACCATTGCATCGCGTTTCTATATCAATTATGTTTGATCAATACTTGAATCAATTGTTCGAAAGAAATTCCATCAGTTTGACGGAATTTAATATACGATTCATTTAAAACATAAAAAAATAGTGAAAATATTTAAAAATAATATTCATTTGTGCAAAAAAAGGTAAAAAATAATGTTTGTCCATAAAAATAATCATGGACCAGGCGATTCTGGTAGTTCTGATGATGAAGAGGAAGTGGGAGACATATTACAGGTATATTACAAGGACATCATCATATTCATATGGATTATGTAATATTTTTTTTTGTTAATATTATAAAACAGTATTAAAATTAAAAGTTCAGAGAAATAACCAAATTTCAGATTAAGAACTATGTATATATAACATGTAAATATTATATTGTAAGAGTTTTTTTCAGTTTTAAAAACGTACTTAATGTATACGAGTTGTTTAAGACAAAAATTACATAATATTTGTATAACCTTGAATACAATTTAACATTTATTCTATATTTTTTATTTTTCATCCAAGTTACAGGTAATAATTTTTGATTGAATCATTGTTTTATGTAACATAATATTACTAAGCAAATGAATATAGGCATAATTAAAAAAAAGTTAAGAAGTATGTATGTCCTATTGTGCCTGCGGGATGATTATTGAAAAAAAAAATGGTTCTTTAACCAGTCTAAATCCTTGCAAATTTAGACCATATGTTTTTCATACACGTTTCCTTACCTGTTTCCGAGTTCTAAATGAAAATGGTTTTGTTAATGTATAAAACAATGGCGGATCCAGGGGGGGGGGGGGTGTTCGTAGGTGTCATGACCCCCCTGGGAGATAATTTGTTTGTTTTTTTCGAAGGAATTCCCTTTAATTCAAAACTATTCATATTGCGTTAATGGACATGACCCCCATTATATTCTGAATTATTAATTTTTTGTATATGAAAACAAAATTTGTATTTTACTTCCTTAAACTTTGTTGCTAGAAGTACTACTTTTAACTGAAGACTAGACCAAGAACATAATATGAATCGGATATTCAGCCCTATTCCAAAAACACAGCACAAATTCATCAACTTTTGACCAATGGACGATCGAGGGGGGGTCATATGAGCCATAAAGCTTATACAGTCAAGTTGTATTATCTAAAGATTTGTTAGTAATTTAACGACATTCACCAAAAAGCCGTTTGCTGTCAAAAGCAACTCAAATTTTTGTTTTCACTCAATTTAGAATTTGAAAAAAACTTAAGTAGGTAATGCTTTTAATTATTTACATACAAATTGTTTCTAAGAAAAAGAAAGGTTCTTAAGAAGAAGCCTTGAATAAGAAATCGTCAATTTAAAAATATGTGTTTTTTTTAAACTTTCTCTAAATTTTGTATTCTTAATTGGCTTCTTTTTACAAGAAAAACATATTTTGGTATTGCTCCAGAAGGGTACCCTTCATAAAACCTTCATTTTTTTAAAGTTTCTCAAGAACTAATGGACCGATTTCAATAATCTTCTTTTTTTGTGCCAGCTCTTGTCGATTATCAAATTTAATGATCATGATTTTTGATGATCAAAAATGTCATTTTTTTTATTTTTAAAAAAATATTAATTTTGTTTACAAAACTCGATATCGAAATTTAAATGTAAAATGTATATCTATAAGCACTTTATTTAGTGCTTACCAAAAATATTTTTAAGATAAAATTTAAAATGATTTTCGAAAAAAAAATAAGTTACATTTTTAAATCTTAAAATATAGGAAATATTTTTAAACAGACTTTTTGGAAGACATTAGCAAGTTCTAGACCCAGTCGTGCATTTTATTTATTTCAACTTTGATTTTCTGTTGAATACAAAAGATCTTTAAAGATCTTAAAAAATTAAATAAATCTACTTTTGAAGTGGATTTGCTTTGGATGCTCTAGAACTGAGATTTAAACACGAATTTCAATAATATAAATGTCCCAAAAACAATAAAAGTGACACTTTTGTTAAACTAATGGCTAATTGAAAAACATAATAAACGTTTCATATTTATTGATATAAAAGCTTTGAATCTCTTGAGATTTGAAGTGAAAAGAGATTCTGAAACGTTTAATTTGTGAGTGCCACACAAACGTTTCTTATTTGTTTACATACCTTAATTTGTTTTAATTTAATTTTTTGAAGAAATTATGTAATTAAATGCACCTATATCCTCAATTTTCAAGAACCAAGCATTTTTCTCTCTACTATTTTTAAGTTTTGTTGACTCCTTTAAGGTCAAAACACGAGTAAGCAGACTGATAGCGATAGTAATAAGGGACTCCCGAAAACTGAGTCCGAAAATTACGTCAAAAAAAGCCCGACAGTTCTTCATATCAGATAGTCGCTCTTGAATTTTTGTAGCATTCTTCGCATTGATAGAAATGGAAACAAGAAAAGTATATTTTATTTTTCGAAAAAAGCTACGTTTCAAAACATTTTCTTACATTTGCACCAAAAACCCTCTAAACTATTGTGTTTTAGCTCTTAAATATGGCATATTTAGAAAACTGTTGGAATCTTGGAATGCTTTCATATATGTAAATAGTTAGATTATACCTTGGTGGACAACAGTGTTCTAAAGTATGTAATTGGATAACTAAAGTTGCCACTTTAGCAATTGAAATCTGTAAAATGTAAGGTTAAAATACACATTATATTATTTAAATTTTGTTAGCCTTTTTTACAAAACATTAAAGAACATTTTTAAGCGGTGAGTAAAAACTCATCTAAGTGTGTGACCCCCCCCCCCCTGATTCAAAGTCTGGATCCGCCCATTGTATAAAATTTAGCCAAAAGCTATCGGTCGTTTTTTCCAATAGGTGTTATAATAAAATATTCTTAGGGTTTAGAGATTTTTATTGTATGATTCCATTAAAAATAGTTTCTTCACCCATAACCTGGCTCCAGAAATAGTGAATAATCCGTCGAGTTATAAATGTGGATAAACTTAATAATTAAATCTCCACTGTAGGACCACTCTTGCGCAAGGCGTCACTTATATTCTTTTTCTTAATCAATAAAATTCATCTATCCCATACCTCTCTTCGCTCAGATTAATTAAAAACAGAGTTTTTCACTGTTAAAATAAATAAATTTTTCGCATTCCATTACTTCAAATCAGGGTTGTAAAGGAATGCAATCTTTTTTGAATGCAATCATTATTGACCTCAATAATGAGATTGCATTTATTGACTTCACTTTGAGACTTGAGACTTGAAATTATGCAATCTCCATTCACTTGTAGCAAAAAGATTGCAATCATTTTTACCTCCCATTCATGTATGAATTGAAAAATTGAATTGAATTGAATACAATCTTTGCGAATTCATGCATTCTTTGCATTTTTGTTTGCATTATTTGCATTTTTTTGAACTATTTTGCATTTTATGCATTTTTTTTCATTCAATTCCTTTTGATTTTAATTCCTTAAACATTTTTCAAAAAAATTAGAATGCAAACGATGCAAAAAAAAATGGAGAGAATGCAAAAAGAACGCATAAGTTCTCAAAAGATTGCACTCGATTCATTACGGCAAAATGAATGGAAGGAAAAAATGATTGCAGTCTTTTTGCTACAAGTGAATGCTGATTGCATAATTAGAAGTCTGAAGTTCCAAAGTGAAATCAATCAATGCAATCTTCTAATTGTATTCAATAAATTATTTTTACAGACTGAATTAATTCACAAAAGACTTCATTTTTTGACAAGCCTGGTTCAAATAAATTGATTAATTTTTATTTAAAATCAAATCTGCACCAATACCAATACATTTTTCTCCTGTCAGTTTGATGAATGTGGTATTGTGATTTCTTCAATTGTAAAAATTATATTACAAATATTTTAGAAATATTTCTTCCTTAAATATGGAAGCAGTTAAAAATTAATAAATTGTGGTAATAAAATCAAAAGCTCTTTTCTTCTTCTGGAGGACATCAAGTAAAAATAGACACATCTGCAAACATCAATTGATACATTTTTGATTGATTTTTAATACAAAATAGTCTATTTCAAAGATTACCTATTGACATTTGATGGACTTGATGGAAGGTAGCCCAAACATTAGTCAAGAGAGTCTATTAAAAGACACTTATGAACAATAAGTAATCGCTAATTACAGTGATCTAAAATATCAAGAAAACAACGAAATTTACCTTATGAAAAACTTCAAAAATATGAATAAATCTTACGAAAAGTTTTATTGCTTCATGGTTGATATTTAGACAAATCTTAAACAAATCGAAACGAAATTTTTCGGCAGTCTCCAAGTGCAGAGCGAAATTAAAACGAAAACCACAGCGGAAAAATATTTGTGGAGAGTTCTGTCTGGAAGTTGAAGTTCAATTTTAAGTCTAGTACGCTGCTGATGCGAACGAAAATTCCCATACAAAAATGACATGACGAAATCATAAACGAAAATATTCGAAAAATTTTTCAATAAATAAATAAAACGTCAAAATTTCGCAGGCAATTAATATACCGGGCAATTAAATTGAGAACGAAAAGAGTGGAGAATTGTACTACGAAATCTAGTACAGCTATCCACTAAAATGACACATTTCGTCGTTCAGCAGCGTACTGAAAAACGAAAAGCACAGCGAAATTTTTCGTTTATGATTTCGTCATGTCATTTTTGTATGGGAAATTTCGTTTCGCATCAGCAGCGTACTAGGCTTCAGGTTCATTTTCACCGAAAAAAAGTTCTATAGTAGTCATATAGTTGTGGCGCGATGCATACAAATATTTTATCAATAATGAATTTGCGATTGACTGAAGATAATGATCAATAATTATGCCAACCACAATAGGTATCAATATTGTCAAATTGAAGACACTCACAGAAGATCTAAAATCTGAAGCACGTTCACAGTTTATCAAAAATTTTGTTTACTGACAAAGTGACAACTATCATTTCTGATCAGTTTATCGATTTCATATGGCTATAACCTCATGAATCCAATGGCTGCGTTCAATCTCAGACGGATAGGGTACTCGAATAACTTTTGATTAGTGTTTAACGTGTAAAGGAACAGCTGATCCAAAACAGTTGGGATGTGAAAAAAAGAAATCCAAAGGTATCTGAAATTGTTGAGTTATTAAAACTATCTATTGAAAATTTAGTTTTACAATAATTTTGAACCTCGAAATCTAAATGTTTGTGTGCTTTTTGTGATCAGCTGAAAGTTGTTTACATATTTTGCGAGTTATCTCAACTAGTTTAATAAGTTATCCAAAAATCTACATATTCAGTATAGCCAATCAAGCTCGAGATTGAACGCAAACAATAAGAGTATTGATGAGAGAATCAAACGTCAATTTTGACATTTCTACAATTGTTGAAGTGTTAAAAACCGGAATAATCAAAAATATTTATTTATTATTTTTATTTATTATAATTTAAATCTCTGTGGTTGATGTCGCGACTATATGTAAATATTTATACATTAGGAGTAGTTAACAATTTTCTTTATCCAGCCGCCAGATCAGATCGTTTAAATGTCAAAATAAATTTGATTTTTTATTATTTTCGTTTTTAATTACTTGATTTTTCAAAAAGAACGTTGTTTACAAAAGTTAGAAAACTGCTTTGATACATATTTTTAATTTTGAATTTGAAGTTTAGAAATTCCAGATATTGAAAACTTTGTAAATATGTACAAAACTTATTCTAAAGCCTTTAATTTAAATTGAATTTTATTTTCAGAGATGAAGACAAAATTTTGAAACAAAAAAATAAGTTTCAGCACTCTGTAGTTCCATAATATGTCGCACATAAAATCCCATAGACCTTCACAAAACAAGCATGCACCTCCCAAAAGCTTGCACAAATGAATATTTTTGAAAGCATTTTACACAAATTTTTGCTGTAAATACGCTAAACTGCATGTATTTTTTAGATTGAAATATTTAAAAAAAGGGAAGAATTTTCCAAAGTTTTTTTTGTGGAAAAAATCTAAATTGAGATTTTTTGATTTTTGTTCTCAATTTTCAATAAAAAAAAACGAAAACAAAACAATTTTTGAAAAAAATTACGCACTAACCGTTAAATCCAAATAAAACCAAACCGGAAATGACTGAAACCGATGATGAAGCGCAGCGTCGACGAGAAGAATGTGAACGCAAAGCCCGTCGAGGTGAAATGGATCCTCGTCTGGAATTCACATTTCAGCTGTTGATTGATGGGACAGCTTTGCCCCGACATCAATTGATGGACTACATTTTTGAAGGGGACATGGTATAATATCTCAACTCTATGTCTATTGAGATTTTATCATTTTTTGTTTTTGTGTTAAAACAGTTGGATGAAATAAATCAACTCTTCCTGCCCAACATGAGGAACAAACTCCTATGGTTCTACCAAGAAGTAGACGAACCAGAAACTCAACCTGTTGCCGATGCTAATAAGCCAGGTCCATCAAGAGCCGGGGGTGTTTCGACCAGCTCAAAAACTCCTCAAGGTTCGAATACGATTAGAAAAATGTTGATAAGATAAGAACTTGAATTATGTCTTTTTATTTGTAGGTGTTTCACCTTCGGGTAGTAATCCGAAACCGAAGAAATTATTTCTCACCGATGGTTGGACGTGTGCTTTTACAGGCGTTTGCATTTACATTTTTAGGATTAACACTTCAAAACAATTGCCCGAAGAAGGATTTCAAAAGGATTTGTAAGTTTTTAAATTTAAGTTCAATTTGACTTGAAGGCAAATACCTTTAGTGGGTGGTGCGTAGTTTGGCAGATTAACACCACGTGGATTGTATTTGGGTGTAGGAAAAGTTTTCTTATCACAATTGCTTTTTTTCATCTTAACTAACCTACGCATAGATTTGTTTTGGTCATAGATGTAATGTAATGTACATAATGTTACATATATTATACAAAAGATTCTCTATGGTTTAGGTATTAAATTGTTTGCTGCTGACTCAAACGAAAACAAACACATCCAAAATTGTATTGGGCACTATACTAGGAGTACGGAATAAAAAGTTAAACATAGTAGAAAAAGATTCACCACAGCAGCACTTAGCAGATAATTTAAATTTGATGCTCATAATTTGGAAAACATTTAAAAAAAATAAAGGAACCATTTTCAGAATTTGGAGAAGTGTAGGTAAAAAGTTATTAACAATTAAAGTTTTAGCGGTAAGTTAGCAGCTTATAGCAACAAAAGTGAGCTTTTTTGGTACTAATCGATGTTAAGGATTTGACAGTTCCAAATACAATCAACGATTTACACACATGCATACGTTTCGTAAATGGAAATTGTTTATGGAACTGCCAAATTTTTATCATTTTGTTAATTATTTAAAAAAATATGCTTCTCCAAATTCTAAAAATGGTTATCCAAATTTGAGTAAAGCATTCGATTAGTACCAAAAGGTAACTTTTTTTAGTATGTGCTGTTAACTATACGTCAAGCCTTTAATTGTTAATAACTTTTTACCTGTCCTTCTCCAAATTCTGAATATGTTTCTTCAATTTGTTCGAAATGTTTTCCAATTTATTTTCATCCAAAAATTTAAATTCCCGAATTATTGCTGCTAAATAAATGGCGCTAGAAAAATAAAAAAAATATTTTTTTTAATATTTAATTTTGTGCTAAGGAGATAACAGAAGGGTTTTGAAGGCAAGCCTAGTTTCTAGTATCTGATTGGCCAGCTGCCAAAAAATTGTCTTCGAATTAAGGCCACTTGTTTGGAAAGTTTACGCATTCATTAAGGTAGTGACTACGTAGTCAAAATTTAACTAGCTTTGTGACTGTCAATCTGCAACTGTCATATTAAATACAAATGCAAATACATATGTATATAAAATAAAAAATATTTTTGTTTTGAGAATTTTAAATAATGTTTTAGTTTTTAAATTCAATAAAATTATATATAAGACATATTATGAGTAATTTATATTTATATTTAAATATTGAACGATTATTTCGATCGAAATTTTTGAGTCCTTACCGATCAGCTGATTGTGAAACACTGAAACGTCAAAATCAGTGTCCACTAACTTTTAAACCGAAATTTTCACACTACGTCGAAGGGGAAATGTCAACTAATTTTGAAGTTGCATTTAGACAAACAGAATGACTTGACTACGTAGTCTCTAATTTAGTGAATGCCCCCAATAAAGTCAAGACATCTTATGTCAGTTTATCACGTTTGGACTTGTTCCTTGCATAAGGAGTTTTTTTGTTGATAATAATGCTGTTGGTAATTTCTGCATGATCAGCTGAAGGTAAAATATAGTGTAGTCGAATTTCAAGTTTTAAATGAATGACACCTGAAATAGTAAATACCTATTTGTCTTGTCCAAAATGTATGTTCAAAGAATGCAGTTGACTGCAAATAAAGCTGCCCATTGAAAATCATAACTTGTCAAATTGACAGATATCAATTGAGGATATCTGTTTCAATTTAGCCAGTTTATATTTCTAAGATCTCAGAGATTCCCGTATTCTCAGAAATTTAAATAATTTCTCACTTTTACGGTCGGAAATCTGAGAACAGAATTTTTATGATTCGATTTATCAACAATTCTCTATCTCACAATTCAAAAGGGATGAAAAGAAATGCAAAGCTAATAATAATTGCGTTTATTCATTTTTGTATATTCTGTCAATCCATCTGAGAAAATTCTCAGATCAGAAATATAAGAAATATAAATAAGCCAATTGTGTAGCGGTGTTAACAGCAAGACTCCAACTGAACTCCCTCTTGGGATGAAAACTCAATTTATCAGTCCTCATCTAGATATGATATTTTTTAAAGGTTTTTCTTTCATTTTACTTAAATTCCATATTAAGCATTTCAATTGACAGCCAGACAAAAAATATAAATTTAGACCATCTTTCATTGTGTGCAAAAACATTCTTCTATTCAAAATCGTCTTTTTCAGATATTGTGGTGTTATTGATGCCAAAAACATCGGTTTAGTAACATCAATAGAACGCATTGTCGAATATGTATTCATGCAAGCTTTGGCATTTCCAAGTCTTGAGGGCGACGACGAAGATGTCAGCTGTGGCCTTATAAAGGGACAACTTTTGCCTGGATTAAGATCATTTTGCAGTGCACTTCGTGTTTGTGAACAAGTTTGTGATCATTACAATGTTTTCGCGGATGGAGCAGGAATGTTTGAAAAAATTGACGAAATCGAAGAAGTCAAAGAAATGGCTAAAAGTCAAGAGTTCTGTTTGCAATTAGAAGAAAGAGTTGCCAATTGGATAAAGGCAATAATGAAGATTCTTGGTGAAAGTGAACAATTAAGAATGGAAAACGATCATAGCGGGCCTCAGGATGAATTGGAATATTGGAAGAAGAGAGGAGCACAATTTTCACAGTTGTTGGCACATTTACAGGTTTGTCTTTTATTATTTCTTTTACCAAATATGAAAAAAAAGAAATAATTCGTTTGTGTATATTTTTTTTTTTTTTTTTTGAAGGATAAAGAAGTTCAATTTACTCTGCACTGTTTGTTTCTTGCTGGATCAAGAATTATGCGTCACTGGAAAATCACTGATCGCAAAATTACGTTTTGCTATAATGAAGCACGTGATAATTCGAAATTTATTCAAGCAATGGAGTCGTGCTGTCACTCTTTGTATTTGGATGATCCGGTAAGTGTTGGAATTAATTTTTTCTTCTTCAAAAAAAAAAAAACCATGGGAAATTTTTTTTGGTTACATCTATTAAACAATTTAAAATGCTTTTCCAAAACAGACCTGTTAACTTTAAAGATAAAGCTAAGTGTACACAATTGGAAGATCTTCCAATATTGGCAGGTTTTTCGCGAACAATTTTCGCTCAACCATATAAACAACCAATTTTATCTGTCAAAAGTGACAGAAATAAAATGGCAGCAAATCGTCGGCCAGTTTTCTATCAAATTTTAATTGGCAGAAAGTTTTTGAGCAGAAAACAACAACACAAGTTAACAAGATTTTGAAAGAATTTAAAACTACGATGCAGGTTGTACGGAGTATAAAATACGTAAGGACAATGTCTGGCAAGGCGTTGACAACGCCCGCCATTGAGATGCCAATTGGTCAAACCTGGTACAACCTTCAGTTTTAACCTTGACAAAATGCAACAATTTCTTGATCTCCTGAAAATTTTTTAAACCGATTCTGTTTTTATCAACAATCAACTATGTATGTAGGTAAACAAACAAATTTTAATTGGAAGACGAAAAACTCTCCGCAAATGTTAGCCGATTTTCTACAGAAAAACTGTCTAATATTTGGTTAAAATCAACCAACCGAATAAACGTAAAATTTGTACTTCATAAAAATTGGGTATTTTCATATAATTGGTGCAATTGGCAGACTTTTGACAGTTAGGTCAATATTCCAATTGTTTGTACTTATCTGAAGTAGACATACAAAATTAATTTTCCGAGGAAAACATTACAAATAAGTTTGATATACTATTCTCTTTTACACCAATACATTTTGATGGGCATTGGCAGGTCCAGGCATTAATAGAACGTACGTTAATTTTTTAGATGTCATTAATTTCAAACTTGAAATTTTACATTTACATTATGTAGTTGATCGTACAGAAAGTACCAACCACATTTTAATCTACAAAAAAAAAATGCTTGTACAAGATAAAAGTCCATAATAAGTTGTGTTTTGTATTGTAATGAAAAAGTCCATTTTCAATATAACAAGGAACCCTTTAAGAAGCCAGTTTTAGCTATCATTGAAATCGATCCGGAAATATTTTTTGGCAGCTACCCAATCAGGTATTAGAAAGTTTCCCTACCTTAAAGTCAATAATGGGAGGTTTAGACAACATGAGGGACTTCATTTAAAGTCAACTGGATTCATTGAACGTTCATTTTTACCAAGGCAAGTTAGTTTTTCAAGTGTCATACATTTCAAACTGGGAACTTTACTTCACTTACCTTCATTTGATCGTGCAAATACTAACAAAAACATTTTTGTCTACAAAATACTTCTTAGGCATGCTACAAGTCCACCACAAATTGTATTTTGTATTGTCTGTAAAGGAATATTACTTATTCCTTTTTGGCCTTGAGAAGGAACCATTCTACACAAAACATTTAATCGAATTTTTAGGAAAAGAAATAAATTACAGAATTATAAATTTCAGCTTTCAGTTGAATGAAAAAACGTGATCAGCTGTCATTTTACATACATACATAACTGGATTTGACTTGATAGTTAGGGAGAATGGGCCTGCACGCACGGGATGAAGAACTGTATGTCGGACTGCAACAGGTTTAAGTCTTTTGTCCAAGAAAACACGAGATGATTTCAGTCGGCGCTAAAAATTGTATACGTGGACTTATATTTCTTATGGGTTAGTATTTCTATCGTATTTTGCAGACCCAAAACTGTAAACTGTTGTGTAGGTATGTGTTAGTTTCAGTTTTCGTTCATTTACGAAACTGACCACAAAACCGGTTTCAGTCCAGAATGAAGTCTCGTGTGTGCAGGCCCATTTTTCTTAACTTATTTTCCAGTTAAATTTACAATAGTTTCCTTCATTGGAAGCCATTTTGTTGGCAACTGGCCAATCAGATACTAAAAACTTTCCTTACTTTCAAGTCCCTTATGTCGTCTGAACCTGACCATTTATGTTCTGAATAATTGAAAGAAACCAAGGAATATGTATGTACATTTCAGCTTACTTTAAAAAAAGATGTTTGAAAATACCATTTTAAATCCTTTTCGTCATCTTTTTTGTTCAATCTCAAAAGATAATTAAATTAATTCCTTCTTTTACTTACATAATATAATGTATTTTATATTTCTAGGTCTGCATGAAGGAATCAATATTGAGTCTACTTCAAACAGTTCGTCTAATTTACAGTGTTTCACAGTTTTACAACACATCCGAACGGACATCTGCACTTATGGTTAAGGTAAGTTTTTTTTTTAAATTAATTAAAAAGAATTCAATAATATGTATGTATATCTTATGAAATAGTATAAACGTCTTATTATATTATCAATTGATAACAATAACAAAAATTAAAAAATCTAACTTATTATAAGATTATCATCATCATCATAATCATTATCTTGCACTGACGATGCGGTGTTCTTTTCGATTTCTTTAGTATTTTTCGCCCGGGCATCTTTGAGAGCTTTTCTGCGAATGAAATCTCGCCGAATGCAATGAAATTTGTTATAAATTGGTGGTCTTAATTTTCTTCCCTTGCGTACCCAATAATCCTCCTTGAAAAAAGAAAAGAAGTAAATTTAAACAACAAAAATTCTCGATTAAACAAAATTCAATTTACCATTCGTTCATTTGGGAAAATTTCAATTATTTCCTCGGCTATGTCCTTGCAGTAAGTTGGTGTGATGTGAATATTATTATCGAAACAATACTGCGCAACGACTTCGACGAGGAGTCTTCTTGTGCCTTCATCCAAAATCTCTTCAGCAACATATCGTTTAATAACACGTCGCCCAAGTTTCGAGGTCATCAACACATTACGAATATCCTAAAAAACAATAGAAACATGAATTGAAAAATAATAAATTCATTCCTAAGGTTAAAAAAAAGAACAAAACTTACAAGTCTTGTGATGTCTCCTTTGGCTTCTTGGGTATCCCCAGATTTTTTCATATTCTGAGATTCCTGTGGATCCTTGAAGTTTTTCATTTCCGTTAAAAGATCTTTTTCGTTGTTATTATCATTTTCCTCATGATCTGAACCTGAATCGGAGTCTAAGAGTTCATCTTTAATTAAATCGGGTATTTCTGTAACAGCATCAGCTAGTGTAAACTCTTCAACTTCTGGATTGGGCTCCTGTTCTGGTTCTGCCTCTTGTTCAGCTTCGGCTTCTGCTTCTGTTTCGGGTATTGCTTCATGTTGAGGCTCTGTTTCATGTTCTTTTTCCATCATTGGTAGTATGACCACAGGATGTGTTTGTTTCCCAGCAAAGTCATTAGAATGTGTTGCACTCCGTGTGTCTTCGTCATCATCTTCGATTATTTCGATTGGTTCCTCTTTTGGTATTAAAATTGTTTTAGGTTTTGGAACCTCAGGAGATTTTGCCGATTCTGGGGATTTTTGAACTATTTGTGGATTTTGTAGTGTTTCAATGGGCTTCGGCATTATTAGCGGTTTTGGTGCAATCAGTTGCGGTGTGGTAGCTTTCTTATCAGGAGTGAGTTTTTGAATTATTGTTGTTCGCTTGAACTTGCCTACAGGATTTCGAGATGATGGGTCTCCCGTATTTGGATATTGTGTTTCACAGTTAGTTTCGACTCTGATTATAGACGTCGCAAATGGTGTAAGATCTGCTTCAAAGTTAGAACCAGTTTGGTTCGGTTGAGACAAACGAAGTAAGTTATCAGAATTAATAATTCTACTAGAAATTGGCGTAAGATTCTGAACAGAGATTGGAGTAAGAACAGCATTAGAGACTAGATTGTGAATCTGATTAGGATTTGGAGAGTGGGTCTGTGGAGATGTTGATTTTGTGATGGATGGAAAGCGTCGGCATTCAATATGTGGTGGAAGATTATAAAAAAGAGAAGTTGGAGAACTAATAGCAATTTGAGTACCACCCGTAGGTGCTGCAGCAACAGCTGTTGGAGAGGGAAGTCGGCAAATACCAGTTCCTGTCGTCGTCGTCGCTAAAGTTGATGTTGAAGTTATTTGAGGAGGTGAGCCTATGATAAATTGTTGTACTCTTGACTGCATGTTGGGAGTTTGAGAATTATTGCCGGCATTGTTTGCTTTTTTATTGTATTTCCTTGCTCTTGGCTTTGGGGTAACCTTTGTTAGATTTCCGTAAATTTTGTGAACAACATTTTGAGGTTGTAGGAGCTGAGGTGTATTTGTCTGTTCTATTGGCTGTTGATTTTCTAATTGCTGTTGTATTTCCTGCTGAAATGGCTGTGGTGCAGGAGGAGACTTTATCTCAATGCCAGGTTCAAGTTTGATTTTTTTTGGTTCTGGTACATTGGTAGATGACTTTTGCTGCTGCCGCCATTGATTAAGTCGTGCACGAAATATAGCCCGTTGACCAATTTTTGGAATTAACTCAATTATATCGGCTTCGGTAAGGTATTCCAATGCTTGAAGAACTATATAATTGGCTATAAAAGGAATATTTGTTTAAATAATATTTATGGAGAACAAAAATAGAATCGAACCTTTAAACTTGGATTTAAGGTCAGCAAGGCCCCATGATTCAAGGAGATTGAACATTTCCGCTGAAAAGAAAACACAAAATTAAAAAATAGCACGTTACAAAAATTTGATTTTAATTGATAATGATAACCAAGTATAAGTTCATTTTGAGAATATATTTAAAATCGGGACCTAATACGCGATTAAAAAATTAAAAGCTTTGTAGTCGTGTTTTAAAAAATGTGTTTTTTTTTTTGTTTTAAGGGATTTTGTGTGTTTGTTATCTATGCAGATGGATTCGGGGTTAAATAATGATTATATGAAAGGTATAATTAAAAAGCGCATACTCCCTATGATCAAAACATATCTCTCAAAAATGTAAATAAAGTAATAAATTTGAACATGTTTTTGGTTGGAAGAAGATAAGCATTTCAATTATCTTCAACGTACCATATTTAACATCGGTTTCCTGCGAATTTTTGCTACATCGCGGTTTTGCCTTTTGCTTATTGTTTTGAATGGCCTTAACTGATTCAGGAATGCCTTGAACTTCACTATATACAATTTGATAATAGAACAAAAAAAAATTATTGCTAAAATGTCGACTTATATGAACAGCAATACTTCTTACGGTTCTATCAATTCATTTCCGGATGCTGCTAATTCTTTCAAATCAAGAGAACCCAAATTCTTGTATCGTCCTTCAAGAAAGCAATATTTTGCTTTGATTTGAGCAGCTGTAAAAGAGTACCCAGCGATATCAAGTTTGTTTTTAATATACATCCACAATTTACTCTTGTATTCAGTACTTTCAACACCAGACTGTTCAATACTCTGTGAATGTTCAATTACGAGATTAAGCATCATTTTCAGTGGAGCTTCTAGCCAAACGTTTTTGTATTTTTTTGGTTTGGAAGTTTGGATGTTTTTGTATTTGTCTTTGTCCATGTTTTCTTTTTTATTTTACTTGAGTTGAAACTTTTGTAGATGTCTTTCTATGGGTTATCTATGCTTTTGGTTAGTATATACATACATATATTCCTTTTATTCATCTAAGTACTTTGAAATACATTTTATTGTCGTCTCAATTTTCAAGAGTTACATATATTCTTTCAAAAAGCCAGTAGAAACCTTCCAGATCTAAAGGAATAGAGCGTGTTTTTTAATAGTTGAACAATTTTAAAATTAAATAAAAGACTTATAAATTATGTAACTTTAAGGGCCTCCATGAAATATAACCATAATGTGCATGTACGAGTCACAAAATTACATTTAACTTTTTATTTTATAATAAGCGCGTGATCAAAGGGTTTTATATGCCTATACTATACTATAGATACTGTGTAAGCATTAGGAAAAGAGGGAGGAGGAGGAGGAGGAGAAAAAGGAGGTGTGAGTGAATTGAGTGGTTTTGAATTCTTAAAAATTGCAATGACAGTTAAAGATAAAACTAAAACGTGGTAAGGCAGTCCACATTCGCGTAGTACGGCTAAAGAATAAATTTTTGTATGTAATATGGTTAATTTTGTACTGAACTGATGGGCATTCCCAAGAAATGCAACTGAATATGTCCGTTGAAATATCGAGTCAAAGAAATAATTAGGATACTAATTTTTTTCCTCCTAATTAATAAAAATTTAAATAAGGTGGGATTAAAATCATTGTTTAAAACCAGTGCTCCACTATCGTAAACGTCTTTATTTTATTTTTTTGTACTGTAATAATTCCTGTTAAATGTTAATAATTATTATGTTTTGTATTTTGTGCGTGTGTTAGGCTATAATTGTATTATTTTCTTACTAACAACTAACACATGCACTTATGATGAGCCTCTGATCGTAGTTTGACGCTTGCTATAAGCTTACTACTTTCTGAAAATTCTGAAGTGTAAAAAATAAACCTAGTATTTTGAATGTAAGAAAAACAATTCTATAGATATTTGTTAAGTTATTTTTCTGAATATGCCTTCTCATATTCTTTATAACAACGGAAAATTACTGCCATGGAATGAGATTTATTGAAAATGCGCAGAAACAATGCGACCATTTTAGTTTATAATACAAATTTTAAACAAGAAATTCGAATATGACATAAAGCAATAGGTAACAGACTTTAAGTTAAGTTGATTTTTTTTTTCACGACTCTCAAAAAATAATGATTGAACGGGGTTCAGATTCCTTTGTACTTCTTCAAAATTTGATAAAAATAATTGCAAAATGTAGTTAATTGATAGCTAGGCACCTTGTTTGAATAGACTGGCCGAATCAAATAGCAATTTCCAATGAGTATTGATGGCCTAAATTCGAATCCAACTTCAAAATTACTCCATCACGTTACAATTTTTGAGATATATTTTTGAAAAGCTTTTGAAGCTATCTGAATTCATGAACTAGTTATTTTTTCAGCAAAATTCGTGATGGTTTTGACTAATCAATATCTTTAATATTCAGTTGGAATAACTATAGTATATCATACAATTTTCAAAAAATCTTTATAAGTTGTAAGATTTTACCTTTTTCATATAAATCTCGGGGAGAGTACGATAACTTTGGCGACAAAGTTTAATGACGGATTTGTATAGAACAGTTAAAAACAAGCATTTTTTACTATGGGAGGGGGGTATATCTCCCCCCGTTTAGGTGGTAGGGGCAGTTTAAAAAAATATGTACATTAAATGGAAAAAAAAATAATTAAAAAATAACGGTAATACTTATAATTAAGTATTATACCTTTTTTTAAAGCCAACACTTTTGTCTATTAGCTTGTTTTTAAATCAAGTCAAAACTATGCATAGTTTTTGAAAAAAATTGTCTTAAAGTCAAAATTTGTGCAAAAAAAGTTAAAAAAAAGGTTTAAAGTGTAATTTTTCAAAACTTTCAGATTATCTACTGTTTTTTTTTTTATAATTCATTGCTCTTATTTGTTTTTGATCAAAAACTGAAAACTAGATGACTTTATGTCTTCTAGTTCTTGAGAAAATTGAAAGTTACCAAAAAAAATATTTTAATTAAATTACTTTTTCCTTGCTAACGTAGTCTTATTTTGATAGTAATAATCGAATATGGATTAAGATACACCTAGGTAAAATTAATTTTTCTTAAATCCAGCTTATTTAAATGCAAAAGAAACTTTGCATGCACCCCATCTTGCACCCACCGCACCTTGCACCCTCCCCACCTTGCACACACACCAACTTGCACCCACCCCAAATCCTATAGTGTGCCCAAGCAGGGGGGTTGCAGGGGGCAGCATGCCCCCCCTTACAGATGCCACTGTTGCATACACCCAAATTCGCACACACATTACTGTTGCATACACCCAAACACGCATTACGCATACGCAAATACCATTATTACTATCAAAATAAGACCACTCAAGCAAAAAAAAAAGAATTAAATTAAAATAGTAGTTGTGGTTATTTTCAATTTTCTAAAAAAATAAAGACATAAAATCATCTAGTTTTCAGTTTTTGATCAAAAACAAATAAGAGCAATAAATTCTGAAATAAAAACAATGGTAGATAATCTTGAAGTATTGAAAAAGTTACATTTTAAACCTTTTTTTAACTTTTTTACTCAAATTTTGAGTTTAAAATTAAATTTTTATTTTCAATTTTCTCAAAAACTAAAAGACATAAAATCATTTAGTTTTCAGTTTTTGATCAAAAACAAATAAGAGCAATAAGTTCTGAAATAAAAACAATGGTAGATAATCTTGAAGTATTGAAAAAGTTACACTTTAAACCTTTTTTTAACTTTTTTTACTCAAATTTTGAGTTTAAAATTAAATTTTTATTTTCAATTTTTTCAAAAACTAAAAGACATAAAATCATCTAGTTTTCAGTTTTTGATCAAAAACAAATAAGAGCAATAAGTTCTGAAATAAAAACAATGGTAGATAATCTTGAAGTATTGAAAAAGTTACACTTTAAAACTTTTTTTAACTTTTTTTACTCAAATTTTGAGTTTAAAATTAAATTTTTCAAAAACTACGCATAGTTTTGACTTCATTTAAAAACTGGCTAATAGAACAGAGTGTTGGCTTTAAAAAAATGTATACAACTTAATTGTAAGTATCACCGTTATTTTTTAATTATTTTTTTCCATTTTAAATAATAACTTTTTTAAATTGCCCCTCCCGCCTAAACGGGGGGAGATAGACAAAGTTATCGTACTCGTGCCTAAATCTCGAAGAAACGCTGAACGATCTATGCTAAAACGGTTTTTAAAAGAAAAATGCAAAATCATTTGAAAGCAATTTTTGTTTTTGCAACGAATTTGTCCTTTTAACAAGTTTAAAACATTAAGTTTTTTAAATATATTGAAAAAATGTAAAAGTAAAAATAAGTTTTTTATAAAATTTGAGCAGATATTTTAAATCGAAGTTCGGATTCGAAATCAGCATCAACAAATAACTCGGAAATGTTTTTTTTTCAAAAGCGTTATATTCAAGATTTCTCAAAACTTCGAATAAAGACAAATAACTAATGAGAATTCCCAGAAACTAAGTAATATAAAATATACTAAAATAATTTAAACTGTAACAGAAGACGAAGATTTGAACTTTGCAAAATCATCATAGTTTAGCTTAAACTATATTCTTGGCTGTCTTTAACATATTCAAAGCTCATATTTTAAAAATTTGATATGATAGACAAATTTTAAGGCTAGATTTGAATTCAGGAATTAGTCCCTTAAAAAAAGTATTGTTTTATTTGTGACAAAAAAAACATGTATTCTTTTTAACTTTATGTTCTACAAACACCCATACATTTTTCAAGGTATTCATCCTTTCAAATAATAACTCTAAAAATTCGTTTTGTTTTTATATATTTTTCAAAATAATTTAAAATTCTTATTTTGTTTAAAATATAAACGAACCAGTTACCTATTTTAATTTGAAATGAACCAGCAAAATCAAAAGTTTACCTATACGTGTTTATAATACTACATCGTGTCATAAAAAACAACACATTTATAAACGAACTCAAACCCCGACCATTGAGTTACACTAGAAATCAAACATCTCCGGAATCCATTCTATTTACCTAAATGCTCACAAACAGAAAACTGTTCTTGAATTTAACTAAAAAATAAATATTAATTAAGCATCCACCACCATTTTCATAGGTCATTCTAAAAATCACTACTCTTGTCAAAATGAAAACAAAATACCAATATAAACAGATGAAAATCCCATGTACCTATAAAAAGCCATAAAATAATCCAAAGCAAATCTACATGAACTAAAACTACAACCTCTTTTCCAGCTGCCTTTGCATATACGCGGGGTTATGTCAGTATGATATGAAGTGTTTTCTTTCTGTTACACCTTCCTCACCTACCTGAATCAGATCAGATTATAAAACTAGAGTTAGATGATATAAAACAGAAACAGAAAAAAAACCTCAAGCCGAATGTCACAATTCTCTTTAACAATATATTCAATGCGTCAAACATGAAATTCCCGGGATATACTTTCTTCTGTTTATAAATGACTTATAAATGCACTTCTAATAACAAGACCATGATTCCGAAACCGAAAAGGAAAATCATGCGACATAATTATATTTTGTTAAGGTCTTTATTTACGTATGGATGTACATACATATAATGTATATCGTCGCAAAATGGTTGTCCTAAGTTACATTTCTATACAGAAAACAATTACAGATAAACACCGATAGAGTTCGCTGTCAGTTTTGCTTGGGTTTAGTTGGTGTTGTCAATATTTTTTTTCGCACTGTCGTACAGAAAGAAATTACTTACTTGGACTTTGAGACATTTCAATGGTTACAAAATGCCCAACAAATCTCAATATTAACTTAAATCGAATTAATTTAGATATTGTTTGACATTTATAAACTTAATTGCAAGTGATTTATGAACTTGAACTATTGTTTTTGGTTAAATGTAATTTTTACTTTGGCGCGGTGAATGTGAAACAAAAATATTTGACAACCGAACACTTACACTGTATACTTTGAAATGACAGCTACAGCTGCTTCAGGTTCGGGTAGTTGTCATTTTCAATAGTAGTAGCATAGGTTGCTGGGAAGAAATTTTTATATTTGCGCGCTGTCAAATTGAAATTGGTATTGTAAGGGACATCAATGGAAGAGTTCAGTTTAAAATTTATATTAAAACATATGGACATGTCATTTTGGATTTTAGATTATTTGTCATTTAGACATTCGATACAAATAAAAAGTTGGAAAATGTGTTTTTTTATGATTAAAACAAAGAAATTGATATTATAAAAAGGAAATTCAAATGAGAAAGATGTGTAAATAAAACGAATTGAATTGGGATTATGGGCTTGTAAGCATTGTTTTTCAGACTAAAGAGTAGTTAAATATTTTTAGAGAAGAAGGTATATTTTACACAGGTAAAGAAGAGCAGCTTAGATTTCGTTTAAAAAACAATACATTTTTTATTGTTGCAATTTCGATTGATTCAATTTGTAAAAGTTGATTTTGTATAGGAAAATGCACAGTTTATAATATTCATCCCAAATTTTATTGTAGTTTGAAAATAAAATTGAATTTCTATTTTGTTTGTGTAGACATAGAATATGTCATCAAATAAAATACAGATACATATATCATTTCCATTTGCTCATCGCCATTTTGTTTTAATAATTTGACAGCAAATGCAATATACTGAATGATGATATACTCGTACATACATTAGATATCTCTGATGAAATGCTTTTTCAACACAATTGTATTTAATTTTATGGTCACAGCCAACTTCAGACTTATGATATTTATTTCGCTACCTTAAAGACTTGACTATATTAGTAAGTTTCGTAAAGCAAGCTTGCAAAAAGATCACAGTTAAAACTCATATTAGAAATAAGAGTTCTTTTAACAACTGACAAAAACTTGTTTAATGGTCTGTTGTTGTTGTAAGGGTTTCAAGAAACAAACTAAATGTCCGCTTTTCAGAAAGGTATATTTTTTCGCGAGTAGTTTTCATAAATGGCTCCAATGAAATAATTGCTGAAATTTAAAGGAGTGTCTTCACCAAAGAAACATTTTAGAAAACGGTGCTTGGAAAACGTTTCTGAAATGCTTCCAATTTGTTTAAAAAACATTTCAGAAATGTTTCTGCTATATTTCTTTTATGGGGACGCTTTGAGGAATATTTCTAAAATGTTTTTTTTTGTTTCCTATTTATGTACATATACAGTTTTGTGTGTGATATTGGACTGTGAAACAAGTAGCATTGATGGTGTCGTGTTTAACATAATGAATTTGTTTTTCTACCTCATCTTTTTCACAATTTATATCTTCGAAAGTATCAGACAAATTTTCGGCCTTTTGATTTTATTTTAAAAATTTTGGTGAAGTTGGTCCCCCAAATCTTTTTATATTTTATACATTTTTGTCAATTGAATAACATTTTCGTTGCTCCACACTTTTTGCTCCATTTTATAGTTATATTTATACTGTTGGGAATAAAATAAAGTTGCTATTTAGAATGGGATACAGAGAAACAATTCATAAACAGATCAAATTCTTTCTTGTTTCTGAAATGTTTCCTAAATATTTCTGAAGTTTTTCAAAAACGTTTCATTGGTCCTAATAACCTTAAAAATAGTTGTTTTTGTATCCTTTCTTATTTGCTTTTTGCAGAGGAAATTAGTTTATCAGGATTCTAAATCTGATTCCATATAAAACGAAACGAAAACGATCGTTCGTCTGAACTTTATCCTCTTTTTAGTTAGATGAAGCAAATCGTTCGGAAAAGCGAAATTGTTGGATCGTTTTTTCTTTACAGAACATCAATGTCTTTTTATTCTCAAAATCGAGGAATTTGATACGGAAAGTGGAATGGTAAATCTGTTAAGATCAGAAAATAAATCTCTGGCTTTAAAATGATGTTTTAAAACAAAATGAAAATCAAATTTAAAATTTTAAGAATGAAAGATATCAAATACGGAACATTATACATTTCTACAGAAGTATTTAAAATCACTCCTTCAAAGTGATGGAAAATAAAAGCGTTTTAAAGTAGATAAATTTAGTTGGTGCCAAGAAATAATGCCAAATTTCGAAAATTGACCTACCCTAAATCCTATAGTGTGTCCAAGTATGAATCGGTTTTTGGCATTTACACGAGTCTCGAATGGATCTTATGTGATTTCGTTCTCAAATGTTGGTACGATTGATATTGCATTTGTATCTCGATGGCTGTGTTCGTTAAGTAGTTGTGCATTTGGAATCATGTGTTTTCCATTGGCAAAAAAATCAATCTATTACTGTTGATATTATTTAGCTTTGTTAGTGAAAATGGACTAACTGGGCTTATTTTGCAAGAGAAAACAATAGAAAAGATAATTAAGTTTTGCTATGTTTCCACCAAAGGCTTATCTCAGTTTAGATTAGATAAATCTTTTTGGTGTTTCCACCGCACAAGAAGATTTAAAAATGATTAAGTTTGACATCACTTTCTGAAATGCAAATGGTGTTTCGATGTTTCTTATGAAGTGCAAGTGAGATAGTTTGATTCGTGTTAAACAATGAAAAACTGAATAGTTCAGCACCATAAAAGAATATGCTACCTACTCCATGTGCAATTTTTTTTTAATTTGATTAAAACAAAACTATATTTTTTGTACACAAACATGCAAATAAACAGACCATAACGCATTAAAACCAACTTCTCCACACAGGTTTTTCTTCACAAATTTTGACTCGACTCCGATCCCCGACCGGAATCGAGGCGAATCCAGCTCATTTCAACTTGATTCAGGTATATAAAGAATTTAGGCGAGCTTCAAGCTCGCTTCAACACCACATGTTAATGTAGTAGTCTACGAACAAACCCCCTCTTTGAAGCAATTGTTAGATGAACTTTTTTTTTATAGAATCTCAATTTCAAGATGTTTTCTTACCATTTCTTCTTGAAAATTGTACATTTTATTAGTTTTAGATAGTTTTTTTTTGCTAAGTTAATTTTAACATTTGATTTTCACAAAAGTTTCTTCTATTTGTGTTTTTTTTAATTAGTATTCTGACAGATCTTCTTTCAGTTGTACCAATTTATATATAATACATAGTGCCATAAAAAACAACACATTTATAAACGAACTCAAACCCCAACCATTGAGTTACACAAGAAATCAAACATCTCCGGAATCTATTCTATTTACCTAAATGCTCACATCTCACAAACAGAAAACTGTTCTTGAATTTAACTAAAAAATAAATATTAATTAAGCATCCACCACCATTTTCATAGCTCATTCTAAAAATCACTATTCTTGTCAAAATGAAAACAAAATACCCATATAGTTGGTGTTGTCAATATTTTTTTTCGCACTGTCGTACAGATAGAAATTACATACTTGGACTTTGAGACATTTCAATGGTTACAAAATGCCCAACAAATCTCAATATTAACTTAAATCGAATTAATTTAGATATTGTTTGACATTTATAAACTTAATTGCAAGTGATTTATGAACTTGAACTATTGTTTTTGGTTAAATGTAATTTTTACTTTGGCGCGGTGAATGTGAAACAAAAATATTTGACAACCGAACACTTACACTGTATACTTTGAAATGACAGCTACAGCTGCTTCAGGCGGGTAGTTGTCATTTTCAATAGTAGTAGCATAGGTTGCTGGGAAGAAATTTTTATATTTGCGCGCTGTCAAATTGAAATTGGTATTGTAAGCAGCGTTGCCGCGAAGACAAAAATTTTAAGGGCCATTTTGAGGGCCATTTCCAAAATATGCGGGCCACTAGCCCACTACTTTAGAAAAAATTTGTTTAAGAAAATAATAACAATTTATCTTTTCTAAATAAAGTTATTATATTTCGAATTAAATTAATTAAATTCAATTTTTGAATAAGTCATCAAATCCGTAGCCAAAATATATTCCATTTAAGGGTTTCAAAGAGAACTGTTCGAATTCAACTTCAAATATATTGTCTAGGCTTTCTAAGTACCTACTCAGCTTTAACAATTTTTTTTTAAAATAACATTAAATTTTTTGTTTGCGTTGCAACAACTTTCTTTATTTTGGTGTTCTTTAAATCAAGATACTCTTTAAAAATTTAAGTTCTTCTTGCCTTTTTGGGCTGTGTTTTAAGAAATTGTAGATATGACAAAACAAACAGACGAGATACATACGTACTAGGTAGGTGAAAAAAAATAAAGTGGCGATTGGCGAAAACAAATGGAAAGCAAACTTCATGTCAGTCTGAATGAATGAGTTCAGTGTCATTTTCAATATGGGAAGTTGTATATGGAGGAAACACATTGATAATTGATACTTTTGTTGATGGAATAAAAAGATTGGATTTGTTGTTTTAGAAAAAAGAAAATATATGATATGCGGGCCATTTCATGTTGGCCCCGGGCCACGGGCCAAAATAAAAAACTTAGTGCCAAACGCTGATTGTAAGGGACTTCAATGGAAGCGTTCAGTTTAAAATTTATATTAAAACATATGGGCATGTCATTTTGGATTTTAGATTATTTGTCATTTAGACATTCGATACAAATAAAAAGTTGGAAAATGTGTTTTTTTTATGATTAAAACAAAGAAATTGATATTATAAAAAGGAAATTCAAATGAAAACACATATTTAAATCGAATCCAAAATCTTCACTTAAAATTGGACTTTAAAATGTTGATAGTTGTCAGAGTTTTAAAAACTGCAGTCTTTTTGGGACTGCAGTTAAGTTACTAATAAGACTTTTTTTTCTTTAGTCTTTTAACTTACAAAAGTACTTTAACTGTAACTAAACAGTCAGCAGTTAGTACTTACTTTCTGACTTGGCAGTTAAAAAAAGCAGTTAATTCACTAAAAGTTAATTAACTGCATTTCTTTTAACTGGTTTTATTCGTTTTAGTCAATACAAATTCTTTTGTACTGGGGTATTAGAATTTTAATTAACTTTAAGTCAACTTTTAGTCTTTATAAGTCCAGAGATGTACACAATTCTTCGTGGCTACGCTATTCGAGTCAGACAACATCCGAAGGAAGGTATGTCGAGATTTTTGCTGAGTTAAACCACCTGACTCAGTTAGTTGACGAGCCAACTCGTATTCCTGACGTTGCAGGTCAATTCGCAAACACTCTAGACTTGTTTCTTACCTCTGATCCTAATAAATATACTGTCAGTGTATTATCGCCTTTAGGCACATCAGACCATTGTGTCATATCTGCAAATTTCTCATGCCAAGAAACGTCAGTTAAAGTTAAAACCCCTACGAGAACCGTTTGGCATTATGAGAAAGCCAACTGGGACGGTCTCAATGAATTCTTCAGGAACTTTGTGGAATGAGGAATTTTATCCCGAATAGGGTAAAATCTATCAAACCCAAAGAAAACTCATGGTTTGACTCGAGCTGTAAAGAGGTTATTAGGATCAAAAATGTAAGTTTCCGGAATTACGAAGCCAACCCAACTGAGGAAAACCGTAATAAGTTCAAACAAGCTAGAAAGACCTGTAACGGATATATACGACGCATTAAATTTTTGCATGACCAGAAATTACGGCAAAAAATACTACAATGTCTCAGTGGTAGTAAAAATGTCTGGTCATTTGTAAAAAATGTGCGTAAAACTACGTCTTCGTCGGTTCCGACGCTCGTTTCCAATGACACTCCCTATGTAAGCTCGATTGATAAAGCCAATTTGCTTGCAGCACAGTTTGCTGTTAATTCGATGCTGCCAGTGAGTGACATGACTCCGCCTGTACTTGAAAGCGTAAACGATTCTATGGGACGAATCTTCTTTCGCACTCGTTCAGTTACTAAAGTACTTAAAAATCTTGACATTCACAAATCCGCTGGCCCGGATAGTATGCCCGCTATTGTTCTGAAGAGGTGTTCTTCAACGCTGGCAAAACCACTGCGTAAGCTTTTCCATCTTTCCTACTCTACAGGTCAGAACAGGATGGAAAACTGCATTTGTCCAGCCTGTCCCTAAAAAAGGCGAATCCTCCTCACCATCTAACTATCGTCCAATTGCACTTACCTTTCTTTCCAAGGTCATGGAAACGCTGATCAATTTTCAGCTTAAGAAATATCTCGAAGAACGGAAACTTCTTAATGACCGGCAGTATGGCTTTCGTAGCAATAGGTCCACTGGTGATCTCATAGTTTATCTCACCGAACAGTGGAACAAATCTTTACATCGTTTTGGAGAAAGTAAGATTATTGCACTTGATATTTCAAAGGCACCAGAGTTTGGCACCAAGCTCTCTTATCGAAAATGCGTGCATTTGGTATTGATGAATCCCTTCTTCGTTGGGTTAGAAATTACCTTTCGGACCGTTCAATTCAAGTAGTATTGGACGGGTTCAAATCTGATATAATATAAAATAAACGCTGGTGTGCCCCAGGGCTCCGTTTTGTCTCCGACGCTCTTCCTTATTTTTATAAATGATCTTTTGTCTGAAACTTCTAACCCACTAAATTGTTTCGCGGATGACAGTACCCTCAGCTTTTCGTATTCGTTTTTAGATTCTCATCCTTGTCCTTCGGATGTGGAACTTCAACGGCAGCGTATGATAAGCTCATTAAATTCTGATCTCGACAGCATTGTACAATGGGGAATCAAAAACCACTTGTTGTGGAGTGATCACATATTTGACATCGCCAAAAATGCTGCTAAGTGTTTAGGTTTTCTCCGTCGATGCAAGAAGTTTTTTACCCCTTCTGATCTGGCTATAATTTATAAGGCCTATATTCGTCCAAAACTTGAGTACAATTCCCATATTTGGGCAGGTGCTCCTATAACCCACTTGAGTCTCTTGTACAGAATTCAGAGCTCTGAAAATGATAGGTGACCGTTGTCTTACTGAAACTTTTGTATATCTCGAGCACCGTCGTAAGGTTTCATGTCTCTCATTATTTTATCGCTACTTCCATAAGCAATGCTCTAATGAAATAGCCAGTTGCATTCCTCCCCTCAAAAAATTCAACCGTAATACTCGTTCTTTTAGGAATGCCCATCAGTTTACCCTTGAGCCCAATTTCGGTCGTACTGTAAAGTACAGAGATTCTTTTTTTAGTCGCACTACTCGAATGTGGAATGCTTTACCAGATTCAATATTTCCCACTCATTACAATGTGCAGGCATTCAAAACCAATGTGCATCGGTATCTTCTTTCAAATCCTATCCTTCCTTCCTAATTACTCGCACTGTGTATACTCATTATAAGGGTAGTCATATCCCCTTGAGTGCGCGTACAAAAAAAAAAGAGAGTATTAAGAGTACGTCGTTTGAGAGTATATTGTAAATCGAAAAACAAAGTAAAGAGATAAATATAATAATAAGAAATACATCTGTCTAATTCAGTTTTAGAAAGAAAAAAACATGAGCACGGGTACTTTCTTCAAAAAGAAAAGGAAATGCTGTTTGGACTTCTACTTCCAACTTTAGCAACAGTTCGGGTAAAGTTGCGAAAATTACAGCATAACGATAACCTAAGGATTATTCCAATAGAAGTAATGTTAAAATTGGAAAGTTCCTTGGTAACAAGGTTTAAGGATTACTTCAATTTGACACCAGAAGTAAATGATGCCATTGTTGCCTCTGTGCTTTGCCCTTCTGTTAAGCTAAAGTGGATCACAGCAATTAATCCCGCTTTCAAAGAAGTTACAATTTGTGAGATTAATTCGATCGTAAGATCGAAGGTCAATATGTTCTCAGATAAGAATCGAAATCCATCATCTGCAACAGTGCCTGAAAATTCATTCTTTGATTTTAGTTTATCAGGTAAGTTTTAAAAATCTTTTTTTTTTAAAGACGATTTTAATAATTCACACATATGTATTTACAAAAGTTAAAAGATGATATGGAAAATTGTTCATCTAAGATCAAAGCTGACGAAGACGAGAATTACGATTTATATCTTGCCCAAAAATCTTCATTTTTGGACTCTCTTGAAAAGTTCCCAAACATAAAAAAAAGCTTTTATCAAATACAATACCCCGGTCCCGTCATCGGCGGCAGTGGAGCGGCTTTTTTACATTGCTGGGCTTATTGCTGCCACCCCTAGAAGAGGAGCACTTTCAGACAGTAATTTTGAAAAATTGCTACAATAGTTGAAAATTAATTTTATTTATAAAAAAATTGTTATTAAAAAATTTAGTTTTTTTAGAGTACATAGACATAATTTGAAAAGAATAAAATATTTAAAGAGCAACTTTTATTTCCTAAAAATATTATTGTTTTGTTCGACATCCTCAATAAACATTTGCCACACAAACACTGCAACAAGGAACTAATGCCAAAAACATTCTGAAGCAAACCTCATTGTTATAAGCCAAACAGCATTGTTACCTCATTGCATAGGTACCTCATACATATTTCATATTATTTTTAAATCTTAGTCAAAATACTAAAAAAAAGTTAATTGACTTAAAGTTAATTAACTGCAGTGAAAAGACTTACTGACTAAAACTTCTAATACCCCAGTACAAAAGAATTTGTACTGACTAAAAAGACTAAAACCAGTTAAAAGAACTGCAGTTAATTAACTTTTAGTCAATTAACTGCATTTTTTAACTGCCAAGTCAGAAAGTAAGTACTAACTGCTGACTGCTTTTTTGCAGTTAAATTTCCCAGTCGCAGTATTAACTTACATTCAAAAAATTAGTTAGTTAACTGCGACTTAATTGAATGCATTACTCAAAAGACTGCAGTCTTTACAACTCTGATAGCTGTCATTGAAATTTCTTACAAATCAGAAACATGGCTAAAATTGCAACTCCCTATATATGTAATTAAATAATTATGTGCACTGAATTTTACAAATTTAAGCTTCACTTGGTTTTCGAGCTCAAACATACAATTTGTAGAAACACAAAAATAGTCCCTTAAGAAAGAATGTTTATGTTTTCATTCACAGATAACTAATCAAATGATAGAAACTTGCAAATCCTACATCACATGTCGAAGTAAGGAAACAATTTGGTCTCAAGACCGCAATGTTATTCGCACAAAACTCGGCAATTGCATAAAATTAAACCACATCTACCACGAAACTTACTATACCGTACGCGAGCAACCATTTCTCCCAAATCAGACGCCATTTGGATTTTCAGAAAATTTTGTTTTTGGTAAATTTGACACATTCTGCGATCGCCTATCAAAAATCATCTCCATGTTTAATCTCATCGATGACTATAATCATCTATTTGAAAGAAGACTCGAAGGGCTATTACTGGGCGAAGCTCTCGAAGAAGCTTCGACAGCTTTCGAAGAAGCCAAGAAAGAAATTCTTTCAAAGAAATACGATTACCTGGACCATCGCAATTCCGATTTCAATGATGATTTTGACAGATTTATCGGAAAAACTGACACTTTGAAAGACACTATTGCAAGTTTGATTGAAACGAATTTTGATACAGTTTGGGAGACACCACAGTGTATACGGTTTTTAGTGAGATTTGAGAAAGTCAGCGAAAAAATACCGTTATCCAAAATGGATGACAAATATCAGCGAATTTTGAAATATTGTGATAAGGAGATCGATCGAATTTTAAAATTATTTCGAAAACAACGTGATGATCCACCGGTTCCCAGAAATTTTCCACCAATTGCAGGCCGGTTGAGATGGTGTCGGGCATTGGACTGTCATTTGAATGAGCTTATGATGGAAATATCTGATCATTTGGTACTTCAGACCCTGCCGCTGACAAAGGACCTCGAGAATAAGTACAAATCTGTTCAGGGAATATTGATGGAATACGAGAAGGATATTATTTCTATATGGTTGGATCAGGATGTAATGCGTGTTTAATGTTTTAACAATGCCATCTGGTGATAATTTATTTATAACTTTTTTTGTTGATTTGTAGGTTAGTGTGGCAGATGCATGCCTCATTCAACCAGTTCTCTGTCTACAAGGAGAACGTTTATTTGTAAATTTGCATCCCACAATTCCATTGCTTATACGGGAAGCTAAAGCTCTTGCTAAGCTTGATGTGGAGCTACCAATTGTTGCAGCGACCTTAATGTGCCGCCAAAATTATTTCACCACCATCCAGGATTCTCTTAATGTCTGTTCGAAATTCAACATTACCTATGGTAGCCCTTTTTTCAACCAGTTTATCCCTTTTGCAGAGCCTCATTAAGATGTTCCTAACAACAGTGAAAGCAGTTAAACTAGAAGTTCGTCCATTGTTCCTGCCGCAACTGGTGCGCCTTACGGCAATGCTGCAGCCCGGATTGAGCACAATAAATGTCTGGAATTTAGTTTGTTTTCAGTTATATTTTATAGTTCAATTTATTCAACACAGAAACATTTCGGTTTCGTTGACATTTTCTTGCTTTTTATTTTTCAATTTTTCCTATTTCCAGTGGACACACCACAATTGGACTGAATTCTATGAACGCTGCAAACAAGCAATCGAAACGTTTGAAGTTTTAGTAGCTCGAGTTCATGATATCTATTCGAATAGGATATTAAATGTTTTAATGTCAATGCAGGATGTGTCGCTTCAGATATTGCCGTGTGGTAAGAGTATTGAAAATTTTGTTCGAACATGGATTGGATTTTGTTTACTTTTCTACTCTATGGTTTCTGTTTGAATAGATGATGAGATTTGGACGGTTGATGAGTTCCTAGAGAAGAGCGAGGAAGCGTGCAGGTAATTATAGAAAAGGGGAGAGGGTGTTTTATTTTTGTCTGAGGTGACATTTCAATGCCGGTATCATGAGTATGATTCGGAAATATGATGGCTTACGGTGAACACGATTAAGTTAAACCAATCAATATTAAAATTGAACGTTTCAAATCATAGAGCAAAGTCGAAATCTATTGCAATTAAGTTTTAAGGAATTTGAAGTACATTAAAATACAAGACTTGTTTTCGATAATCGAGTTAAATTTAGAAAATTTATAAGCAGTGATATGCTATAAAGACTTAAAATGTAGGTTATATGATTTCTAAAACCTAAACAATTTAATGTAAACAATTAAATATTGCAAGAAAAACAGAAGTGTTCATTTGCAGTGGAGTCGTTTTGTGGAATAAACCAAAAATTATCTCCCTGGATTTGTCGGTTCGTCACAATTTTTGATCTAATTTAAATATAAAGGTTGTTTTTTTAGTGGTATAGGCTTTAAAATTTAATCTGGAGGTTCAATTTTTGATAACTTTTGTGGCCGTATATCGGCAACAACTCTGTGAATGCTGTCCCCCAATGGTCACCATTGAATTAACGTTCAAAAGAATTACGGATTATCATCACTCCAAATACGGCAGTTTTGTTTATTGACATATTCATTTAACTTCAGGGGGAGAGTACGATAACTTAGGCGACAAAGTTTAATGACGGATTTGTATGGAACAGTTAAAAACAAGCATTTTTTACTATGGGAGGGGGATCTATCTCCCCCCGTTTAGGCGGTAGGGGCAGTTAAAAAAAATATGTACATTAAATGGAAAAACAATAATTAAAAAATAACGGTAATACCCTTAATTAAGTGTTATACCTTTTTTTAAAGCCAACACTTTTGTCTATTAGCTTGTTTTTAAATCAAGTCAAAACTATGCATAGTTTTTGAAAAAAATTGTTTTAAAGTCAAGATTTGTGCAAAAAAAAGTTAAAAAAAGGTTTAAAGTGTAATTTTTCAAAAATTTCAGATTATCTACTATTTTTTTTTTAGGACTCATTGCTCTTATTTGTTTTTAATTAAAAACTGAAAACTAGATGACTTGATGTCTTCTAGTTCTTGAGAAAATTGAAAATTACCAAAACAAAATATTTTAATTAAATTACTTTTTCTTTGCTTAAGTATTAACGTAGTCTTATTTTGATAGTAATAATCGAATATGGATTAAGATTATTTTTTCTTAAATCCAGCTTATTTAAATGCAAAAGAAATTTTGCATGCACCCCATCTTGCACCCACCGCACCTTGCATCCTCCCCACCTTGCACACACTCCAACTTGCACCCACCCCAAATCCTATAGTGTGCCCAAGCAGGGGCGTTGCAGGGGGCAGCATGCCCCCCCTTAAAGATGCCACTGTTGCATACACCCAAACTCGCGCACACCTTACTGTTGCATACACCCAAACACGCATTACGCATACGCAAATACCATTATTACTATCAAAATAAGACCACTCAAGCAAAAATTAAATTAAAATAGTAGTTGTGGTTATTTTCAATTTTCTCAAAAACTAAAAGACATAAAATCATCTAATTTTTGATCAAAAACAAATAAGAGCAATAAATTCTGAAATAAAAACAATGGTAGATAATCTTGAAGTATTGAAAAAGTTACACTTTAAACCTTTTTTTAACTTTTTTTACTCAAATTTTGAGTTTAAAATTAAATTTTTTAAAAACTACGCATATTTTTGACTTGATTTAAAAACTGGCTAATAGAACAGAATGTTGGATTTAAAAAAATGTATACAACTTAATTGTAAATATCCCATAGTAAAAAATGCTTATTTTTAACTGTTCTAAAAAATTCCGTTATAATATCTTGCCACCTAAGTTATCGTACTCTTGCCAACTTCAGCTTCATCGCTAAACAAATCTTTGTTCAGGCGTCAGTTTATTCATGGTGAAATACCAAACCAAAATAAAAATAAATCACTTGACAGCTAACAAAATGGCCGCTAAAAAGTGTTGCCAACTTAAAGTTTTACAACCGTTATTTAATTAACCGACAAAATGACAGATGACGTTGTTGTTTACATTTTTCAAATTTTTCATCAGAGCTTAGAGTTCTTTCCTATTATCCAGTACAATGTTCTGTACTTAAAGTTAAGCTTCTTCTTTTTTGATTTCCTCTTTCCATTTAAGCTTTGTATCGAATTGTATTGTTTATAAAAATTGGAAAGCTTTTTATGTTTTTTTTTTTGTAAAATGTATGGGCATTTTGTTTCATTTAGTCTGATATGCCATTTTGGGTCCAAACACTTAATTTTTGATTTTTATTTAGCCTTTCTAGCGGATATCTCTTGCACCAATATTGCCGTAGTCAGCAAAGGTGTCCATGATAGCGTTGATATCTACTGGAATGACCCTTGTATATAAAGAAACAGGTTGGTCCTAGGAAACTTCCTTGCGGTACATTAGTTTCGAGTAATTTTCATTCTAAAGTACTCTAAAAAGTTGGTTCTTTACATATGATTTCAGTATTTCGTAGTAGAAAAATCCTATGGAGTTTGTATTCAAGCCCTAAGTGTCAAACGTTGTCAGAGGCTTAAGCAACATCTAAGAATATAGCCAAGTATGTTTGTTTTATTTAAAGTGCCTTTTCTACCTCATCCGTAATTCGATGTATTTAGTCTACCGTGGAATTAGTCCTCTTTCCTCTGTTATTTTGCTGAGACTTTTCGATGGCAGTTTTTCGAAAAATGTTTGCCTTGATTGGTATAAGCAATATTAATGTGTAAGATACTTGAACTTAAACTTTTATTGATCTGAAATTAAATTTTCTCTCATTAATTATGTTTTAGAGGTACATCCTAAGAAATCTTTCTCTAGCATAATCACCTTTCATACATAGACATAAATAACGTTATTAAATCCTTGAATGCTTGTTTAAAGTTAACTATTTTCACTAATATGTATTCACAGAAAAGCTGCAATCGAATTAAATCGCAAAAGTCAAATGGTGTCCGAAGCTGTAGAAGAAGTCCTTAGTTTAGTTGACAAGGCTACAGCGACATTCAAAGAAATCGCCGGTAATGATGTGGTAACATTATTCGATGGTAAGTTTTTCTTTCTTCTTTTACTCGACAAATCACAGAAAAAAAAAGAAGAAACACAAAGAATAACCGTCCGGTTTTTATTCTTCTTCCGGCTTTTAGCTACTCCAAAAGATCAACAATCATCGGCAAAGTCCAGTGGTGATAAGGAAGGTAACCAACAACAAGACTGGAGTATATTGTGGTCTTGTTTCGAGAATCCACTTTCACTGCTATCGACCAGTGAGAGTTTACCGAAAGGGATGCAGGTGGGTGATGCGATGGTGGTTTGAGAGAATCCCAATTCACTGACATATTTTTCTTTGTGATTATTTTGTTTTATTTTTAAATTTTCTATAAGGATATGGTTTGCAATGCGGTTGTGGAAATGCGTCGTTATTATAGCAGAAAAGTAATCGATGTCCTCATTAAGGTTATACGAGCTGCTTTGGACATGATACGACGACGCTTTATCCCCGAGGACGACATCAATAGTGACACAGCAGCTGTGTCAAAGAAACCAATTTTGGCCCTCAATGCCATTCTCATGATACCCCATGTTACCATCAAACCGAGCATCGATGAACTCCAAGAGATGGTTATTACAGTCGGCAAAAATATAACCGGAATTTCCAAGGGTGTAGCCCAATGGACCAGTGGCAGGGACAGTCAATTAGCTACAAATACTGTGAATCCACGAGTAAGTCGACATCAACCGGATGACAAAAGAGGCAGACGTCGAAAAATCTACTGTTTGGCATCGGAGGAACGTCCACAAATGCCTCATATGCTGAAGAGTTTCTATAGCTCGATTATGGACAATAAGGAGGTGGTGAGGGCATTGTCTCTTCTCTCGAACTGTACGAAAAATGTCAAGCCCGAAATTCAAGCCTACATAAAACGCTGGAAACCATATCATTTTTTGTGGAAGAACGACAGGACTACCCGCCAGTTAATGGAATTCGGATTGCAAGAGTTTGAGACTTCATTGCGTTGTTTGGCTGAACTGGATGCTAATCTGTTGGTCGAGCCTGACATCGAGGTATTTGGGCAGTGTATAGCGGTCTACAATGAGAGATTGAAATACGGCCTTGCCATCGAAATTAAAAGTAAGCTTCTCTTGATTAACATTTAAATTAGTTGTTTATATTTTCACATACGTATATGTACATACATACATATATGAACAATCTATATACATACATATGTATATTGTGGTATCCTTAAAAAGGAACACAAATAATAACAGGACGAGGATGAACTGGTGTGCATATATTCTATCCCCCAGCATTGAAATTTACCTTTCTTGTCGCGAAATTTTGCTCAAAAAAAATACATGGATGTCCTGAAAATCGATTGATTGCTTCTCCTGGCGAGGTGTATGGTTTTTTCTTTGTGGGCGGATTAAGTTATAATCCCGAAAAATAATATTCTTTTCCAACTAGCACTGTGGCTATGATGATGGCGTGAGAGAGATGTGTTAGTCAAGAACTTACTGTTTCGTTCATTACATACTCGTAAGTTAACACTCGGCAGGACGTTTGTTCCGTAAAAATAGGTATACAGGGTGTATATGGGGAAATATTATCGTCTGAGGTGTAAGTAGTAACCATTAACATTAAAATTAATGGTTTCAGATAAAGGACCTAGTCTGAAATTTCAAGGATATTCAGTACCTAAAAGAGTATATGAGAATTCTGAAATGGTGTATCTTGTAAGGAAGATTCAATGGTTTAAGAGCTTTTCTTGTGTGTATTTCCCTTTTTTTGGCAAACCAATTAGCTTATAGTCAATAGTTCTTAGAACTAAAGGAAAATATTAATGGAAAAACAAACACGCGTGTATCTTTTCGTCGAAAAGAAAACATAAAACTTCGAAAAGGTTTACGTACACAGTTCTATTTGTGTCTTAATTATTAAACCTAGATAGGCGAAAACCTTTTTTGATTTTATTTTTTTTTGAAAATTGATACGGGTCTGTCTTGTTTTCGGCAATGCTATGAAAGAAAAGTTGATTTTTTATTTTTCGGAAATCAGTTTAAAGATTTGGATTTTTTAACAGACTAATTTCCTTTTTAAACTTATTTACATATTTCCAATCTGACATGATTGAACTCTTGTCACACAATGTTCAGCTAAATTTGACATTTGGTAAACAAAATAGCCCTTATAAATATTAGATTATAGATTTTAGATATTGGATTAACATTTTTTTTAAAATATTATCACATTATTTTTACTCATTTGGCAAATTTTTGAATAACTTAAAACCGTTATGAAATAAAATATTCAAAAATCTATAATAATTGACATAAAGAAAGTCTAAAACCATCTCTGTTTCTTAATTGATATAGTTGCAAATCGGATACAACACAATTTTATTAAATAGATAATTTGTCAGCAAATTATTTAGTATTTGAAATATAAATGCATATAAGTTCATTCATTATTGTTCTTTGATTTATAGTAAGCCATTGTAAAGTGTTAAGTTAATTGATTGTATTGATGTTAACCTACTGCACATTAAAATACGACTCTTTCCTCGATTTTGTTACTTAATCGTCGAGCCATTTAAATATTTTCTAAAAAAAAGTATTGTTGAACAATATTCCAAATGGGGTTAAATCATAACATCATACATTTTTATTGCACAACTTGGTAATAATCTATTTTCAATTCCTAGAAAAAAGCCATTATTTTTGCAATTTTGTTACAAATGTAATTTATGTGGTTCTGAAAACTAAGTTCTTTATCTAAAATTACTCTCAAGTATTTGATTTCATTAACTTTTTCAATATTATTATTATTATTATTATTATTATTATTATTATTATTATTATTATTATTATTATTATTATTATTATTATTATTATTATTATTATTATTATTATTATTATTATTTATAATTTTTATTTTTTCAACATATAAAGTACAAAAGTTTTAATATAAAAGATTTACGAGCATGGCTTAAAAGCCTACTGCCGATTATATCTAAAATTATTACATTAAAATTTACATTTATAAATTTTAAACACAGCAAGAAAATTGAAAATGAAAAAGTGTAGAGTATTTCAACATTAAATATAATTTTGCCAGTTAACATAGACATATTTGACCAAAATATCATTTGAGTTTAAGACTTTATTTTAATCAATTCTAATTAAAACTAATAGAAATTAATATAAATATATTACAAAAGTTACATTTTTTAAATTTAAAAGATTGATGAATTAATCGATTAAAGAGTAATGGAAGATAAAGGGATTCAACATTAACTTAAAGATGGGCTTTTAGTTTAGCTAAAACAAAATAATAGATTGATTCTAAAAGAAATTAACATAAGTATTTCTGTAAGCGATAGCTTCAGTAACAACCCGGATAAGAACTTTCCACACACACACTCACCATTTAGAATTGAGTAACTCTCTTCTGTAGAAAGAAAGCTTTTTCTAAAGTATAAACGTCGAATTTCTTGGAGTATTGGACATCTTGCTAGGAAGTGATAAACGTTTTCGAGGTTACAAAGATTACAATTATGATTTATATCAACTCTATGAGGTCTGTAATTTAGCTCTAGCATTTCAGTTCGGATCTTAAATATTAAACTCATCTCGTTAACTGTGAATTCTTTTCGAAAATAATTAGCTTCCGCCAAACAATGATTCAGTTTGCTGTATATTGTTCTTGACATGGACTCTTTAGCACGGTTCAGAGAATTTTGAAATATTTTTTCGTCAATTGCTGAGATGCAGTCATAGAATTCATCCTTCCACGAACCAAAGTTATTCAAGGCTAAATTCAATGTCGTATTATATTTAGCAGATAATTCTTGCCAATCTTTAAACGGCGGCGTGTAACAACGCTGAAGTGCAATCATGAGTAATTTTCTTTGAAGATTATTATAACATCTCTTTAAAAATTTGACAATATAGTCTGCATTTGCCTTAAGGTTTTTTAAGAAAATTGGAGGTAGTCCAGATTCGACATATATTGCATAGTTAGGTGTGTTTAAAGGGACCTTAAATACACGTTTGAAGAAATATCTCCGGATAACTTCAAAGTCTTCACATACTTCGTAACCATACACTTCGTTAGCATAACATGTTGAACTTTTAATTGTTGCATCAAATACTTTGAATTTTACCATCGGTTCGATACATTTGTTATTAAAAAAACTTGACCAAATGCAGTTAATGGCTGATTTCGCAACTGATGTTTTATCTTTTATATGAGGTCGTATGTTTAAATTTTGTGTTATTGTAAAACCTTAGTATTTAAAATTTTTAACTACCTCTATTCTTTCACGTAAGGTTCCAAGAACGGTCATTTCTGACATTGCGATTGTGAGATCTAAAAACCATAATCTTCGACTAAGATGTATTTAATTGAAGATCCCAAGAGTTACAATACTGGTTAAGTTTGTTAATTTGCAGTTGTAGAGTTACCGGATTATCAGTAAAAATGACAAGGTTATCCGCATATAATAGCACCTTAATAAGCAAATCACCATAATATACACCCCCTGGAACACTGTCTCCAATGTCGTTAATAAAAAGTGAGAAGAGCAAAGGACTCAAAATGCAACCTTGCGGGACACCGACTTCCGTCTTAAATTGCTGCGAAGAGATTCTACCATTAGAAACGACCGCTGTTGTATTTGAAAGAAGTTTCTCATATATTCTTAAGAATTTTGTTGATAATCCAACACCTGCTAGTTTGAAAACTAATAGTTTTCTGTTTATAGTATTAAAGACAGCTTTAAAATTTACAAAAAGCTGATGGCTTCAAATGTTAACGCTTTTTACTAATTATTTTCTGTAATTTTACTACTTTAAATAAACTTATAATAATAATAATATAATAATAATAATAATAATAATAATAATAATAATAAAATTTACAAAAAAAAGCATAGAGATTAGTTTTCTTATCAAAAAAACGTTTAGCGACATTAGTTAGAGTACAAATTTGATCAACTGTAGAGAGGTTAGCTCGAAACCCAGCCTGAAAACAACATATTTTGTTGTTTGTTTCAACCCAAGGTACAAGTCTAAGATATAGTATCTGAGTAAACAGTTTTCGTAATGAATTGAGAACAGATATACCTCTGTAGTTTTCGGGGAGATTAGGATCTCCTTTTTTATAGATCGCTAAAATGGATGACTCTTTGAAATTCTTTGGTATTCCTTCAATATTATTTTCATTAGTTATTTTATTTTTAGATAAATCAACAAAAATTATTATTGCTTTTGCTTGGGTTTTTAGATCATCAGCATTAAGTTGATTGATGCATGTCTCGTTGCGTTTCTCGAAACACATAATAAGAGTGTCATCTTTAAATATTCAAGCCTTCAAATGTTTTAAAACGTTCTCGAAGTCATAAATGTAAATGACAAAAAGACGCGTTCACATAACTCCATTTTAAAGTACTCCCAATCTCACTTCTATACTTTCGAAATTTTTTTCGCCACTTTTGTATTTTGAGTTCTTTTTGTCACGTTATTCCTAAACCATTCCAGTTTTATTTCTTCAATCCCATATCTTCTCAATTTCTGAACTAATACTCGTATGTCTCGATCGATGGTCTCAAATGCTTTTTGAAAATCGATTCGCAGCTGTATTTGTTTCGAAATCTTGACTGATAGTCACTGAAGAAGTTGATCAATCCAAAAAGCTTTCTAATTAAGTAGGTACTTACATATGAACAATTTTTTCCAACACTTTGCTTTCTATCACAAGAATTTTTACACGGCAAAGCTCTGCTGGATTAAGTATTCTCCACTTTTTCTATCTCCTAGACTTCTTCCAGTGGTCGGGAAATATTCCGCTATATTATTGTTTATTGTTTATGAAAACAAGACCCCACACACAATGTCTAGTTAACAAATCGTTGTAGTTTTTTTTACCGTTCATGTTATTATTAACATATTTAAATTCACTCATATTTATAAATTTGAAAAAAGTATTTTTCCACTGTTTATACTCGTATCAAGTTTGTGTATCTCTGAAAAGGTATGTTATCATTAATTTCCCTAAACTTTTTCACAAAAACTATTTAGCTCTTTTTGTTTCTGTTCTATATATTTTTGTTCTTCATTAAGGACAAGCGTTGGACTGATCAACTTTTTTAGCCATGAAATTAATTCCGAAATACGAAAATCAATGTAAAACCAAAAAAGTAGTCTTCTCATGAAATGAAAGCAATCTTCGTTGGATTTAAGGTTACATTAGGTGCAGAATTTGTTAAAACTTCCATTGTAAGGAGTTCCGTTGAGTTCTAAGATTTCACATCTTGCTTTAAAGATTAATGATCTTTTCTTGTAACTCAAGAAGTCTTGGAAGTAAGTTCATTGATTTAAACACATGTCAAGCTGCGATTCTAGTATCCTACTTAAAGATTTACGGGCGTTGGTTTTAAGAGCATTACGAACAGATTTTTTTTGTTTTCAAATTATTACATTTAACTGTTCCCCTAAATCGATCAATCGAAATCACCAAGTCGAAATTAATTGTCATATTTTCCACTTCGGCATCCGCCAATCCTCTGTCCTTAATTAGTAGGTCAGCAAATTTTTAGACAACCCTTCATTTTGGTAAAGAAAAAGTTTCAAAATATAATCCGCCTGAAAAGTACCAATTACAAGTTTGGGAATTCTTTTTTCGATGCATATTATAGCTTGGTTTGCAAAGACGAAGTTTTTTTTGAGAAATTTCTTTGAAATTTTTTAATCGCTTCATACTCGTCAATGTGAAACCGATATTTGAGCAGCAGAGAAAATTGTGGTTTTAAAAATTGTGTCGATAATCTTATATTCAGTAGAAATGCTGGATCCGTTTATTTGAGAAAACATTAGTCCATGACAGATTTAACATACTTTAAAACGTATTTATTTTTGTATGAAAAACAAGCTTGGAATCTCTTCAGTAAGTCTATTTGCTGATCGTTTCTAAAGCTATACCGTTAAAGAATTAATTATATTGTGTCTGGCTCTTGGTAGACCTTGAAAATATCATAATTTTGGATATATTGGCGTTGATTCTTCTATTTTTAAATTGGGAAGGTGACTGATCTTGATAAATGAACTAGGAATGTGCTCATTTCCTAAAGCTTACTTAACAAATATTTTGAGCTACCTAAAGAAATTCGGGTTTAAGTTCTTACAAAAAATCATGTAGCCATTAAACAATTTCCGGTTTTATTGCGTGCTAAACCAGTGGTGTCGTAGAAACTTAAATTTTGCAATGGGAAGAATTGCACATCAGAAGTACATAACATAATTAATAGCTTGAGAAAAGATTGTAAGTCTTTGAGTCAAAAAGCTCGTATTGTAAATTGCCCCAATACAATGGTGAAAAATGCTCCATCCAAACCGTTAAACATGGTTGCAGAAATATTAAAATGTATGCCTGTTTTTCTTGGTACGGAATAGTGTACTGAAGCATTAAAAATACCTTTCTTTATCATTCATTAGAATTCTAATAAATTCTTATTTTTCTTTCCAATCTTATTTTAGCCTGCAACCACAAAATTGGTCAAGCCATGAAGAAGAAATACAAAAAAGAAATGGACTACGTTTATGCAGTAATAAATGAAATGGATCGTAAACTTGATCGATCAATTCGTGATTTAGACGATGTTCGTATGATAATGGAGACATTAGGTAAAATCCGGGAACAGGAAGTTGATATGGAAATGCGTATTGATCCTATTGAGGTGAGTCCAAAGTTTTCATTTAATTTAATACAAAATAAATAATTTTGTCTTAATCTTTCTTAATTCAGGAAGCTTTTAACGTCCTTACACGTTATGAAGTTCAAGTTGAACGTGAACAATTCGATTTGGTTGATAATCTTCGATCGACTTTTCAAAACCTCCAGGCATGTGCATTGCAAGCTCAAGTCAAGCTTCTCGATATGCAACCGACTTTCCAGGGTGATTTGAAGACAAATCTACAAAACTTCCGACAAGATAAAATCGACTATGTCAACGAGTATCGAAATGCCGGACCTATGCAACCAGGTTTGACACCACGCGAAGCCTCGGATCGCTTGATTTTGTTTCAAAATCGATTTGAGGGCATGTGGCGTAGGTTGCAGACTTATCAAAGCGGAGAGGAGCTCTTTGGCTTACCACAGACGGATTATCCTGAGTTGGGCCAGATTAGAAAAGAACTCAATCTCCTTCAAAAACTCTATAAGCTCTATAATGATGTAATAGATAGAGTGAGTAGCTACTACGACATTCCATGGAATGAGGTCGACATTGAGGAGATCAACAACGAACTAATGGAGTTTCAAAACCGCTGTCGGAAACTTCCCAAGGGTCTTAAGGAATGGCCAGCTTTTCATGCCCTCAAAAAGACCATCGATGACTTTAACGATATGTGTCCTCTGCTCGAGCTAATGGCTAACAAAGCTATGAAGCCCCGCCATTGGCAACGAATCATGGACGTGACTCAGTACATTTTTGAATTCGACAGTGAAGGTTTCTCGTTGAAGAACATCTTGGAGGCTCCTCTACTGAAACACAAGGAAGATATCGAGGACATTTGTATATCAGCGATGAAAGAGAAAGACATTGAAGCGAAGCTGAAGCAGGTGACGAATGAATGGTCTGTGCATGAGCTGCAATTTATGAGTTTCAACAATCGTGGGGAACTGCTTCTGCGTGGTGATACGACCGCAGAAACTATCGGTCAGCTTGAAGACAGTCTCATGATTCTTGGCTCACTGCTTTCGAATCGTTATAATGCTCCATTCCGTAAACAGATTCAACAATGGGTGTATGATTTGTCCAACTCAAACGAGATCCTTGAGCGATGGCTGTTGGTTCAGAATATGTGGGTCTACTTGGAAGCTGTGTTTGTCGGAGGAGACATAGCTAAACAATTGCCCAAGGAAGCCAAGCGTTTCTCAAAAATTGACAAATCCTGGCAAAAAATCATGCAGCGAGCCCATGAAACTCCTGGAGTTGTTGCTTGTTGTGTCGGAGATGACCTGCTTAAACAGCTGCTACCACATCTCCAGGAACAGCTTGAAATCTGTCAGAAGTCCTTAAGTGGCTACCTGGAGCGCAAACGAATGATGTTCCCTCGGTTCTTCTTCGTCTCTGATCCAGCTCTATTGGAGATTCTAGGCCAGGCTTCGGATTCCCATACAATCCAGAATCATCTCCTATCGATTTTTGACAATACTCGTCATGTTCGCTTCCATGATATAGAATACAATAAAATGATGGCCATAATGTCGTGTGAGGGCGAATCCATTCAGCTTGATCGAGCAATTCGAGCTGAAGGCTCTGTCGAAACATGGCTAACTCAATTACTGGTAACCGCTCAGCAATCCTTGCACTCGATTATTAGGACTGCCTATGCCTCCATAAACGACCCGAATTTTGCTTTGGTGGCGTTTTTGGAAAAAGTCCCGGCCCAAGTTGGCCTTTTAGGGATTCAGATGATTTGGACGCGAGATGCTGAGATGGCATTGATGCAGGCCAGGCATGAAAGGAAGGTCATGTCAGAAACAAATAATAAATTCTTGGAATTGCTAAATACTCTCATCGATCAGACAACGAGGAATTTAACAAAAATCGAACGGACAAATTTTGAAACTTTGATTACAATTCATGTCCATCAGAGAGATATTTTTGATATTTTGGTAAGATAAAGAAGCATAAGTTTACTTGTTAAGGGATTTTATTTTTAATTTTTAATATTTGCAGTGTCGAATGAACATCAAATCGGCAAATGATTTTGAATGGCTGAAGCAGTGCAGATTCTATTTCAAAGAAGATTTAGACAAGACGTGGATTTCCATAACAGATGTCACATTTACCTACCAAAATGAGTACTTGGGCTGTACGGACAGGCTGGTCATCACTCCATTGACTGACAGGTAAATGTTCGAAACAAAGATCTTCGTAAAATTACAAAATGTTTGGATTTTGTTTTGAAAACTTCGCGAAATTCAGCGAAAATTATTCATTGTAATTATGTCAAGCTGTATAAGGTCTAATATTGAGTTTTTTTTTTTTAATATTTTGCAAATAATCAAATAGTTATAACTGCCTTGACATGTTTTAAGTTTAAACACAGTGCGGAAAATAATTAAAGGGTTACATTGCGCAGGTTCAGACAACATAAGACACTTTATTTGCAGTCAACTGCTTTCTTTGAAATTAAATTTTGACCACGACTATTAGTTAGTTAGTAAAGTTCACCAACCTCTATTTTATGTTGGTCGTGCAAAAACTACTAAAAACATAATTGGCTAAAAAAAACTTCTTAGGTAAGCTACAAGTCCATCCCGACTTTTATTTTGTATTTTAAATAAATATTACTTATTCCTTTACCAATTTGACAAGGAACCCTTATACATAAAACATAATTGGAAGGCAATTTTTTGGTAGCTGGACAATCAGATGCTAGAAACTGCCTTACTTTCAAGTCCCTTATGTCGTCTGAACCTGCCCATTGATTGGTTACATAAACTTTTGAATATCAATTCACATTCTTCATGTTAGATTAAAAAAAGAATCTCTATACTTGACAGTACTTCCGAAATTGAGCTCAAGGGTAAACTGATGAGCTTTCGTTGGAAGGCGATTATTATGGCTGAATTGTTTGAGGGGGAATGCAATTGGCGGTACATTGTTTATTAAAAACATTGGTTAAACAACGAAAGAAATAGATATTGCAGCAGTGTTCGAGCGATGTTAAGGTTTCAGTTTTACTTCATTTTCAAATCTCTTTTTTGGATTCTATCCAAAAGGCTTAAACGTGTTCTAGGAGCAACTACCTAGATAGGAATTTAGAAAGCTTATAATATGTTGAAGTTCCACATCCGAAGAACAAGGATGTGAATTTAGAAACGAATATAAAAAGCTGAGGGTAATGTCGTCAGCAAAAGAAAAAGGATTAGAAGGACAGATAAGAAATTTTTCATGAATATAAGGAAGAGAGTAGAAGACAAAAAAGAGCCCTGGGGAACATTTATTTTATGAATTTTGAACTTGAAAACATCTAAACAAATTTGTATTGAAACTGCTAGATGGTTTTTAATCCAACGAAGAAGAGTTTGATCAAAACCAAAAGAACTTATTTTTAAGTGCAATAAGCTTTGTTCTTTGAGATATTTCTTAAGCTCTTAATTAATCAGCGTTTCCATGACCTTGAAAAAAAGGGACGTAAGTGCTTTTGGTTGATTTCTGGTCATGTAAGAATTTGGTTTTGTCGAATTTGGATGTTACAGCTCTGTCTAGCTTGTTTAAACTTTTCTTGGTTTTTCTCAGTGAGGAAACTTACATCTCTTTACAACTCGAATCAAAGCATCACATTTCTTTAGGTTGTCATGGTTTAGAATGTTATCAGCGTTAGTTAGTTTTATTAGTGCACGTTTTAGCATTTTGAAAAGAAACTGATTTTTAAAAGCCTATTCGCATAATATTTGAAATCGAACAGAAAATGTTATTTTGTTTATTTTCTTACAATAAAGAATTCGATTACCTATGTACATATATCTTCTAAGGTATTGATGTTTCAAAACACGTACAAACTTTACCCTCTCTCTTTTATCTTTTGTTTATATTTTCTTCCCTAAAATATCTAAAGTTATTTTCTAACTTGAGTCAAAATCAACTCCAACTCCATCGCCATTGTCTTCGTCTTGTCTTTCTCCATCTTTGCCTCCGAAAAAGTTGTTTCCTTTCGTCAAGAATTTACAAATTCGTTTCAAAAAAAAATCCCACGCAAAATTTTACCAAAATCAGTCTGATTATTATCAACAAAACCCCCACGTGCGAAGATCTTTTTTTTTTTTTTGGTTGGTTGAAAGAATTCCTTTCCACCATCCGCATCCGAGAGACAACGAGTATTGCCTCGAGGTGTTTAAATACTTTAACCCTCAAATACCTTTATGGCCTTAATCGTGTTTATGTACTTTAAGTGAAATTTACCAAAAATTATTCCCCCACTAAATGGAATCTCTTATAATCCTCTATACTATAACCAAACGGATATTCATATTAAAAAGGTTACAACACAACAACAAAAAACTCAAATTGAAAGTTTAGAGTGCTGCGTGTTATATTTAAATTATGCACATAAGAGTATGTATTACATACATAAGATGGAGCTTTATAAAGAATCAATATTTTAGTATTGTTTCTCAGAAATTTTCAAGAAAATCAAAGCTTGATTTCCCATTTTTATCGTTTTTTAAACTACCATATGCAGGTTTTTAAGTTTGCACAAGGTGATTACATATTACTTGGACATGTATAAGGTCTGGAGGAAATAGAACTTCCCTTGATCTCAATTTTGTGGATCATAGTTGAATTAAGCCCTGCAAATAAAAGTCCATTTTGCAACATGTCCTTTTTTCCTTTATTCACTTCATAGCACTTCAACGGTTATCAGAAGCAATCAGAATCGCAAGAGAGAAAGAAAAAAAGACTCCAGTTAAGTCACTCTGTTGATTTTAGTATTAAGCTGTTTCCCATCAATTCTTCTCAAAATCCTTCCTGACAATTTTTCCACAATTTGTAAACATATTTTTTGTTTTGTTTTGTTTTGCTACAAACTTTCCTGCCAAAACGGAAGGAAATTTCATACATATAGAGGTATGACACATAACAAGGACACAGATGCTTGATTTTGAGTACGATGAACACATTGAACAGGAAAGTATTTGTAGCTGATTGGAAATGTCAAAGGATTATGTTAACCTTTATGCCATGTATCTAGTTGTACCTTCATTTCCTATATGATAGCATAGAACGTATCCAAAGAACATCCGATCAAAAATCTCAACTGATGAATGGAGAAAAGGAAAGGATGGCGCATATTTGAGGAAGCAGAATGAAGATGATGTGCATCTGTGAATTCTGGAATCTTTTGGGAATTGCCCAAACTCAACAAAGTTAGGTTTATTCAATTTAGTGCTGAGTTTGCATTTTATTTCTGACTTAATACAGTGCGAGGAATTTTTTAACTCACCTCTATCTTTGCAACAAGACATAACGACCAAGACTTCTGAATTTTTATACAGATGTCAGGTAGAATGTCTGTCATCAGGATATTTGGACAGGAAAAGAATGTACAATTTTGTTATAAGTGAATAAAACACACTGAGAAAAAAATTAACGGAGACACTTTTTGTCGGATTTAAATTCACATTCCATTTGTCCAAATATGAATGGAATATCCGAATAAATTCGGATGCTGGTTTCGTTTATTTAAAACTATAAGCTGTTTTATTTTTGTTTATTTCGTTTAAAAAAAAAACCATTGAATTTTTACAAAAAGAAAATTACTTTATAGATATTAACAACAATTTTTGTTTGTTAAGAATGACATAATTTTAAAGTCAAAACCCTCATTTACTCTTGAGATACTCGAGTCCAAAATCAGTTCTTATCCATGTCAAAAATGTTTCCAACGCTGCAAATTATTCGAGGTGACAAATATTTTTTGGTTAACCTTATTTCTTTTTTGAATTTATACCAACTCGGTATCACTTGACAAATTAAAATATAAAATTTAATTGAAGTCGCTATAGCGTTATTGGTTCGATCGGTGTTTGGAGTAACCAAATTTTTAACTTTTTTTTTAAATTGTTACAGTTATAGTAAAAAAAAAACACCCACTCAGTTTTCTTGAAAGCCCTTTCTGCATTTTTTGTTGTTGTTATCTGTAAAACTAAATTTATTTAAAGTCGATATCTCTGAAGGGTTCTTCAGATATAGCCGACATGCACACACAAATAATTCTTTGAAAAACTTTGATTTAGATTCTGGACACCTTGAAACGTTGAGATTTGTCCAACATTTTCAATTTGACAAATTGGACAAATCGTATTGGAACTGCAAGAAATTAACCTTTTGTAATTTAAAATTGTACTACTTTGGGCGTCATAATTCCAAAACCAATTTTTAATGAGAACTATTAAATTTATATGATAATATACCATAAGAGCCATAAGTTCTGTTACAAGCATATAACACCATAAGACAAGAACAATAAGTTTTAAGGTAGACCCCTCCCCCCTAAAAGGATTAAAATATGGAGTACCATAGTATAAATCTTAAGCTTCCCTAAGATCTACGATGTTGACGCTAGTCACTAAAGGATTTTGTTTGGCTTGGCTTTTTACCAGAATCCTGAAAAAGAATCCATCAATCTCTTTAAAAAGTTTTTTTGAGACCCTTCACTAAACCCTCTACCACATCTCTATGGTACAACTTGACAACCGTTTTCACATTTGTTCCCAAAAATTGGAGTGAGACTTTCAATCCAACCGTTACAGAAGCTTGTTGATGGTTATGTTTGACCCTTTAACTAACAGTTTTAGTTTGATACTTACAGAACGAAAAAGGCATCCTATTGACTATTTTGGTAGTCAAATTGACTTTTAAATAGTTAATAGGACAATTGTCAATTTTGGGATCCGAAATTTTTTCACAACATGGTAGTCAATATGACAACTGCGGTAGTCAATATGACAATCGCTGTAGTCAATATGACAAATAAGGTAGTCAATATGCAAACTGCAGCAGTAAATATGACAACTGCGATAGTCAATGTGACAACTGCGGTAGTCAATATGACAACTGTGGTGGTCAATGGCTGCGTTCAATCTCGAGTTGTATAGGGTATCCTGGTTATGTGGATTTTTAGATTCCTGATTGAACGAGTGGGATACCTAAATTAATATAGCTCCCATAAAATCAAAAAAACTTTCAGATCATCACAAAAAACAGACAAACATTTAGATTCCGAGATACAAAATTATTATAAAATAACAATTTCAATTGATAACTTTAATAACTCACTGGATTTTTACCGAAAAACATACAAATTCTAATTAATAGTCGGGTTCCTCCAATTCAACCATATTGTTGAATCGACTGTACTATCAGATATCCACATATACCAGAAATTTTTGGATACCTTTGGATTCCTTTTTTGACATCCAAGCTGTTTTGGATCAGCTATTTCTTTACATGTAAAACACTAACAAATAGGTATCCGGATACCCTATCCGTCTGAGATTGAACATAGCCAATATGACAACTACGGTAGTCAATATGACAACTTCTGTAGTCAATATGACAACTGCTGTAGTCATTGGCTGCGTTCAATCTCAGACAGATAGGGTATCCGGATACCTTTTTGTTAGTGTTTTACGTATAAAATAACAGTTGATCAAAAACAACTGAGATGTCAAAAAAGGAATCTAAAGGTATCCAAGAATTTCTGGGGTATGTATGTAGGTATCTGACAGAACAGCTGATTCAACACATGGTTGAAGTTCAAGAAACTTGAAAGTTGATTTCAGCTTTTTGTATTTGTTGGTAAAGAAAAAGATACAAAATGTTAGTTGAAGTTGTATTTGAGGATGTTCCGTACATACATACATAATAGACGATGAAGAAGCTATTTGCCTCCGAATTACAGACTACAGATTAAGGTTATCTCTTATTTATTAAATTTTTCCGCACCTATCAATTCATCATCGTCCGACGAATCAGTTGAATTATCCATTAAATGTTTTATCTTACAACAATTTTGACTTCGAAGCTTAAATGTTTCTCTGCTTTTTGTGAACAGCTTAGAGTTGTTTTTATTTTTTGACAGCTATCCAACTCGTTTAACAAGGTATCTAAAAATCCACCTATCCAAGATACCCTATCCAACACGAGATTGAACGCAGCCAATATGACAACTGTGGTAGTCAATATGAGAATTTTTTTTTAAACCGAAATTGACTATCGAAAATTATCATATTAACTATCCGGTAGTCAATTTTATTGTCATATTGACTACCTAAGTTTTTATACTAACCACTTTTGGTGTCGGGTAACCGAAGTTGACAATCGAAAATTGTTCAACTGACTCTTTGCACAATAACTTTTTAGAGTGAAGGTGTTAAAAAATGATCAGTATAGAGCGTCAATAGCCCATAATGTGTATGTGCAATTCATGCATTGCTTACTAATGAATATACGTATTTAAAATAATAAGATAAACATTTTAAATGATATTCATGTTTTGAGCAACAAGGTCTTGAAGTTTTGTAACAGAATGTTTAACACGATCAGGTATAACCTTATGTATCGCTTACATTTAGCCTGCATTTCGTTCTTTGCATTTTAAACTGATTTGAATTCTATCCTCTTTTAGTATACATACATTTGGTTAAAATAGAAAATTGTAATAACTTGAGCTTTGCTAACAATTTTACTGTACAGGACGTCGTAATTTCAAAACCATTTTTTAATGAGTATAAGTATATAAATATGTATGTGTATATAAGACATATGTCTACTTTTTGAAGGAATACAACTTGCTCAAAATTTGAAAAGGATTTCAAAACAGTTCATCATGAAATTGTATATCATTAAAAATCGAAAATAAACAATATCAAGTTCTCAAATTTGTCAAATGCAAATACGCTGAAACCATCGTAATACCTGCCTTACGAAAAGATTAGGTATGTTTCATAGAAAGTGTTGTAAACCTTTAAATTACTTTCTGTGTACATATCAACTATGTTTATCATCTTTTAATATATTCCTAGAGGAAACTTACAAGCTAAATTTAATTTTAAAACTAAAAAAAAACTTGCCTTAACGTAGGGATGTTTTATATGACAGAGTTGTGAAACCTATTTATTAGGAATTTACCTCCCATAACTCTTTCAGTTCCTTAGAAAATATTTACCATAGAAAATATCTCTTAAATAACTATCATCATTGTCTAAATGGAATTTTCCTCACAAAAACAAAAAGAAAAACCGAAACAAACATCAGAGTATTTTTCTAACATTTTCATCTTCTTCGTTTTCAGATGCTACATTACTCTGGCTCAGGCATTAACCCTTAGCATGGGTGGGAGTCCATGTGGCCCGGCGGGAACTGGCAAAACTGAAACTGTCAAGGATATGGGCAAGACATTAGCTAAATATGTGGTCGTATTTAATTGCTCCGATCAAATGGATTACAGGTAAATATTATACGATGAAGAAGGAAGGGTTTTGAAATTGAAAAATGTCACTCACCAAGCAACTACTAGGATACTACTTCACTACACTATACATCATCTCTTATACCATTGCATTCCACTAATTGGATGTCTGTTTTATTTTCACTATATCCTCATCCTCATCCTTATCCTTATCCTCATTCTTATCCTCCTACAAAAAGAAATAAATAAAAACTTTAAAATGAATTCCAACGTGTGGTAAGCTATTAATTCGTATGTTTTTTTTTAGGGGGTTGGGACGAATCTATAAAGGACTTTCACAATCCGGAACTTGGGGTTGTTTTGATGAATTTAATCGTATAGAGTTACCTGTTCTGTCAGTAGCAGCACAACAAGTTGCTGTCGTCCTTACGGCGAAGAAAGAAAAAAAGAAGTCATTTGTATTCACAGATGGCGACACAATTGAAATGAATCAGGAATTTGGAATTTTTATTACGATGGTAAGTTAAAACGAGAATATTTTGTGTGTCCTGTCTGTGGGAGTAACTTTGAGAAGATACGAAGGTGTTATTTACGTTGCTTTTCATTGTGCATGTTTTTAAAAATGGTTTAGGTTTGGTTATGGTGACCTACATTTTTAATTTGAGATTTAAAAAAGTTTAAAATACGAGCAGTAAAAAATGTATCTCGGCACTAGAATAGAGTTCTATTTATAACTTTCAAACTTTTACGAAAAATGCTTAGGTCACACTAAGTACAAGTACATTTAAAGCATATAAAAAGGCATTGATTTTACATATCGTCTTGGGCAAATTATTGGTCATTTATATCCTACTTATTTACCTTATAACTTGATATAAATTCGAATTCATAATTTCACACAGGCACAAATATTTAATGATTTTTAACATTTGTTGTTTTAGTACCTGGGCAGACTTTATGCCTTTTTGATTTGTTGGTCTTAAATCTCTCCCCAGAATATAATAGTTTGTTTGTAGAAATGAGGGACAATGTAAAAGGACTTCTAAAGGACTAATTGAAAACGTCATTAGTATCTTTCTTTGTTTCATAAAATTTCATTCTTCGTTCCCTACTTGTATGGCATTCTGCTTATGAGGAATATCTTTCGACATAATTATTATGCTCGAGTGTAGCTTTTTGTGAAGCACATGTTTGTTTGTAAATAGACGCAGGAAACAAACTGCAAGGACCAGAACGAACGGACAACAGGGTTCATTACCACACTCATAGTTCTAAATATTAATATTTTGTTTATACATTTTTAGAATTGAAAAAATCTAATTTAAAAATGTCAGTATTAATTATCTATATTTTAAATTTTACTCCAAAGAGAAAAGAAATGGTATTCTATGAGAATACTTAACCACAATTGTGGCCCGTAGTTATCTGACGAGTGCAATTTTGAAAGGACTACATTCTGTCCGTAAACAAGCTTAAAAAGAATAAACACGAACAAAAACGTGGATAGTGTTTTTAACTTAGGTTGTATGTATTAATCATTTCATATAACTTATCAAATGAAAAATTTTTACCAAAAATAAGCTCACATCGAAAGTTATACCCATTTGAACCCGTACGGAGAAATGGTGCAGTCTTACCTTATGATGTTACGTTTTCAAAACTTCTTAAACAATTTTTGTAATAATATTTCATCTCCATACTTAAACCGATAAGGATTCCCAAAGAGGGTAAAACCCTTGTCTCAGCGTAACTATAGTTGTCAATTGATTTGAAAATTGCAGTTTTGCACTGTGGTTCCATCGATTAGAACATTTTTCTTGGTGAAAGTCGTTTTGAGGATATATTTTAGAAAATACCACAGTGTAGAACTGGAATTTCAATACTTATTGAGTAAAAATTTTCCTGTGACCAAAATTGCATCGGTTTTAGAAATCCTTGTTGGCTTTCTTCAAGAATTTTTCCTGATCATCGTTTTTGTTAAATTAAGCAAGTTGTCCTAAGAAAAGGATCAAGAGACAGAATTAAAATTTTATTAACTTCCCACATGAAGATATTGTAATCGGTCCGATTTGTCGAATTGAAAATTTTGACATTTCTCGACGTTTCAAGGTCCCTAGAGTCGAAATAAAAGATTTTTAGAGAGATGTCTGTGCATGCGTGTGTACGTACGTTTGTACGTCCGTACATCTGTACGTTTGCGACGTTTTTCGTCGTCCATAGCTTAAGAACCAGTAGAGATATCGACTTCAAATAAATTTTGTTATATGTACATATAATTACACTCAAAACAATTGTTTTTTTACCATAGCAATTTAAAAAAAGGTGAACATTTTGGTTAACCCAAAATATCTCACGAACCAATAACGCTCATGACTTGAATTAAATTTTATATTATATATTGTAACGCGATACCAAACACGTATATTTTTAAACAAAATTCTAATTAACGGTTTTTTTTTATAAATAAAAAAACTGAAAAAAAATATTTGTCACCTTGAAAATTTTATGAACAAAAAATGATTTTATCTCCAAAACAATTTTATGCAACGAAAAATAACGTTTTTAGCATTTAGTAAAATTTTGAGAAAAATCGAATTGACAGTTTTTTTTATAAAAAATAAAAACCTAAAAAAACATTACTCAAAGTTAGTAAAAATTGATTTTCGACTAAAATTTTTTAAAAACTTGAGATTATGGCGTCCAAATAATTTGATCGTATAACAAATATTGTTTTCAACATTCGGAAAAATTTTGAGAAAAATCGAATTGACAGTTTTTTTTTACAAAAAAAAAATAAAAACCAAAAAAAAAGTTAATAATAAGTTGGTTAAAATTGATTTCCGACTCAAATATCTTTTCAAAACTTTGAGATATTGATATATTGGCTCTAAGCTAATTTATCTTTTAAAAAATATTATTGTCAACATTCAGTAACATTTTGAGATAAATCGAATTGACAGTTTTTTACATAAAATAAAAACCTAAAAAAACAATACTAAAACTAGGTACAAATCTACTTTCGACTCAAATATCTTTTTAAAAATTAAAAATATTGGCTTCAAACTTATTTTATCTCACAGAAAATATTGTTTTCCACATTCAGTAAATTGTTTATAAAAATCCAACAGTCCGTTTTTTCATACAAAAATAAAATCTACAAAAAAATAAATAAATAAATAAAAATACGCGAATTTGGTAAAAATTGATGTTCCTTTCTCAATATCCCGTGAATAATAGAATATTTGACTTCAAATTAATTTCATTCATCCAATATGTATTTGTTTATATAAGAAATAAAAACTTTTAAAAAATGCTACTAAAATTGGTAAAAATTGGTTTTCGAATAAAAATCTCGTTAACTAAAATAGATTTTGAAATCAAACTATTTCATTATATGCAAAATATTGTTGGTAATTTTAAAATGTCTAAGAATAATTCAACTGACAACTTTTTTAACTAAACAGGAAAACCTACAAACTGTTAAGCAAAACAAATCGACAGACGGGATGGGAAGTTATCAGTTTGGGTAGCATCCCAGCCTCTTTTTTTATTTTGGTTCAAAACGATTTGAGCGTACATATGTACATTGTACATATGTATGTTTGGTTAAAAATCATAAAAATGTTTGTCTTCATACAACTTTAAGGATTCAAGTGCAAAATTGGGTCTGATTTAAATCTCAAAGTACCTACTCATAAATTTTCAGCGAAATGGCAATACTCATTAAATTTTGTTTAGGTAAAAATGAATTTTCTCTACATGTGGTTATTTTGAAATCCCAAATCTAGTAAAAGCGAAAATCATCCGGGGACAGGTTGAGTGCTAAAACCGACCAAAAGTAGGTATTTTTCAAAATTTCATTAAAACAGCTTTTACTCAAAAATCGTTATGATTCGCGATAAACAACTTGCTAAATTCTGTAAGGCTATATGACCTGGCCTATCACCATATTCAGTTTGGACCATCATCACAAGACCCACTTTTTTCAACTTCTTTACCGTGCGTCGTAATGTCGTGCTTGATTACAATTTTGAGTTCGAAATTTTTTACAAATGCAAAACTTGCCATATAATTCCTATATGACACAAGTACAAAATTAAAAGCCCACTGTTGACCAAAAACTTACATTACATTACATTTCACACTACTCTGCACATAAATGTACAGAGTAGAGAACACAGCACCTTGAGCGACTATGTAAGGTGATAACAACACAAGGCATTGATACAAGACAGTAGGACAGAAGAGAAAGAACAAACAGAAAGAACACATGACAACAGCACGCGGTAGGTTTCGAGACGGTCCCCCATCTTTCTACTAACCACGCTCACTGATGCTTGATTTCGGTGATCGATGGGAACCGATGCTTTATCAGTGACTAGGCCGTTTTTTTTTTTTTTTAAATTCATTTTTATTAAATTATTCTTAAAACTATCTTAAAGCTAGACAAAAATTCATAAAACTAGCATAATTAACCATACCTTACAACTAACTTACTGGTCCCATACGGACACTCTAAGTTAAACAATAATACTTAATGCTAATGCCTTTCCTAAGATCTATTTAACTTCAATTCCATTTTATTTATTTTTTTATTCATTAGAAAATTAAAAAAAAACTAATATCAATATCCTTTTTTTATTTTTACTTAAAAACTACTTAAAATAAGGTCCTTAATATAAAACTTAAAGCTAACTAAAACTACCTATTCTACCTATAAACTACTTAAAACTAGAACAACCACAAATCTAACTATCTAACGTTCGTTGTTTGTTTTTCATATTTTGTTGTCTTTTTTTTATTTTTTATTTTTTTATTTATTATTTTTTTTTGTATTTTTTTTTTGTTTTGTATTTTTTTTTTGTTTTGTATTTTTTTTTTGTTTTTTTGTATTTTTTTGTGTAGGTATACTTTGTTTTTTTTTTTTGTATTTTTTTTTGTGCCACCATGCCTATTCTACTTAAAACTAAACCCTAAAACTATAAAACAAGTATGTAAGCCGGCCAAGGCTTAAAACCTCATCCCGACTACCCACTATCAAGTGCCGATTGAAGCCACCAAAACTGGTTCTCCTGCTTCACCCTATCAGTTCGGTCCCGTTCGGACACAGCCCTACTGAACCGAAGGAGCTCTGCTCCGCCTTGTGCCATGACGTCCCGATTGTACAGGAGTCGCCTATCCACGGTTCGTCGTCTGACGTGGTAGATTAGCGGAACTGCCAATCTATCCTGTATCAGACCGCATCTGTCTAAAAAGAGGAATGCCTCTGGTGGAATGAAGCAGCTCAAGCGTGCACTCTCAAAATACTCGTTGTTCGGATAGAACGCCCCGAAAATTAAATTGTTGGTCGAAGACATAGCTCTTGCAATGTGACCTCGAACGAGTTTTATCACGAAATTCTGTTGATTCGAGCCCCGTTGTATAGGACCTCGTTGGAATAGTAATGCACGTAAGAAGATTCGGCTGTTCGATATAAGCCGGTACAACGTCGTAAACACTGCCGCTCGAACACCCGAAACTTATCCATCTGGGAAGGGACAACGTTGAACCACACAGGACAACCATAAACGATCATCGGCCGTATGAGGGCCATGTAGCAAATTACCTTCACTCTGGGGTCAAGCCGACTGCTAAAAAACAGCTGTTTCGTCAGAGCGAAGGCTCCTCTGGCCCTGGTCTGAGCAGCATTTATATGTCTGTCGAAATATAAATACTGATCTAACCAGATACCGAGGTACTTCACTACACTTTTGCTCGCTAATGGCTGCCCGTGAAGATCAACGATGACCATCTTGCACCAATTCTTGCACGTATCCCTCGTGGCCCCAGCCAACGGAGTCCGGAACAGAATTGTCTCCGACTTCTGGGCTGCCAGTGTCAAACCTATGTTTCAAAAAAAAAAACCTCTAGAGGGCCCATTCTGTAAGAATCTATGTCAGTTGCATTTTGAAAACTAAATAATTATGTTTGTATACATTTTACACAAAGATCATAATTCAAAATATTTTTTCTTTAAATAAAACTCCGCCGTAGGATAATTTTCCGATGTCTATAAAGTCGATATTTGCCTTTATCTTCACAAGAAAAATAAGGATTTAATAAATTGCCTAATATTAATTTTACGATAAGAAAATGTACCATAACTTCTAATTTCAATAATTTGTTACGATAAAACTTGAAATATCCAATATACTATTTTGTATATGTATATATAAATTTATACGCTATAATACATAGGTATAGATATGAAGTGCACAAAATAGATCCATCTTAAAAGAACTTACCCTTAGCATAGTGCCTAAAGGAAAAGGTTAATGAGGCAGGTGTGTACTCGCAAGCAGATAGATTTCCAATTAATCGTCACCCATATCTCTATTTTTTGATCAACAAAAGGGGATGAATGTTTATGTGGGGTGAGGGAAGTGGAAGAGAAAACGATAAATAAATATAAATAAAACATTTTCTCAGGCTGATGTCGAACCAATTTGTTTCTTCATCATCATCATTCAACAAAAAAGAATCACAGACAACAGTGGGAGAAAAGGATTCCAAATTGGAATAAAATTAGGTATGTACTCGTAAAAAATAATCCAGTTGAAATAGAATCAACTAATCCGAAAAATTCGAAGCGTTCGTTATTGGTTAAATATTGTATGCAATGTTTAGAAATCTAGTTCAGCATTTTTGAAATTTTGCTGTAAATTCATTTATATTTCTCATGACAGCCAACAACATTCCGTTCTTTTCTGGTCCACAAACAAAACAATACTTAATTTTTCTACCACATTAGATTTTTAAAATATGCCATTCAAAAAATACTAAACACAATTCAAATTTTAAGCCTAAATTAAAACAACATTTCCCTTAACAATAAATTGTATAATAATTTTGCAAAGTGAAAATCTTTATCGTCTAGAAACCTTTTAAATCATTTTAGTTTCTAACTTAGTTTTCGCAATTTCTTATTAGTAATAAGATGACTTATTATGGGTCTTCGTTTGACTCTATCTGAAGTTTTGATTTCTAATCCAAACTCCGAAATACCCATTTTTAACATTATTTTCATATTTTTTCAATATCTTCCAAATACTTGATGTTATAACTTCAAGACTACGAATTCGTAAGAAGATCTAAAATTGCTTCTATACCGTTTTTCGTTTTCTGTTAGAAACCGTTTGAGAATAAAAGCTTCAGCCGTTTTATGACGTTAATGTATGGCAGGTGAAGACTTACAACTAATGAGAATTTTGTGAAAAATAAGAAAGATACTGAAAATTTGAATTTAAGCATCCTCAAAAAGCCTTATATAAGGTTTTTTTTCTGATTATAAAAGGTTTATCTCAAAAACCTGACGCGATAGATTGATTCTGGAGTCGGATTCGAATTTACGCAATCGTTTGATTCGTAAAGAGGTAATTAGGATCAGAGATGTAAGTTTCCGGATTTATAAAGCCAACCCCACTGAGGAAAACCGGAATAAGTTCAAACAAGCTAGAAAGACTTGTAACGGCCATATTCGACGAACCAAATTTTTGCATGACCAGAAATTAAGGCAAAAAATACTACAATGTTCTAAAAGTAGTCAAAATTTCTGGTCATTTGTAAAAAGAAGTACGAAACACCACGTCATCCCCGGTTCCAACGCTCGTCCACAATGACATTCCCTATGTTAGCTCCATTGATAAAGCCAATTTGGCAATTTACTACCAGAGAGTGTCCTGAGTCCTCCCGTTCTTGAGAGCGTAAACGATTTTATGGGACAAATCTTCTTTCGCACTCGTTCAGTTGCAAGAGTACTAAAAACCTTGACATACACAAATCAGCTGGCCCGGATAGTATCCCCCTATTGTTCTGAAGAGGTGTTCCTCAACGCTGGCAAAACCACTGCGTAAGCTTTTCCATCTTTCCTACTCTACAGGTCTCTTTCCGGGCGGATGGAAAACAGCATTTGTACAGTCTGTCCCTAAAAAAGGCGAATCATCCTCCCCATCTAACTATCGTCCAACACCACTTATTCTTTCCAAGGTCATGGAAACGCTGATTAATTATCAGCTTAAGAAATATTTTTAAGAACGGAAGCTTCTTAATGACCGGCAGTATGACTTTCGTAGCAATAGGTCCACTGGTGATCTCATAGTTTATCTCACCGAACATTGGAACAAATCTTTACATCGTTTTGGAGAAAGTAAGATTATTGCACTTGATATATCAAAGGCATTTGATAGAGTTTTGCACCAAGCTCTCTTATCGAAAATGCGTGCTTATGGTATTGACGAATCCCTTCTTCGTTAGATTAGAAATTACCTTTCTAACCGTTCAATACAAGTTGTATTGGATGGCTTCAAGTCTGAAATTCATAAAATAAATGCTGGTGTTCCCCAGGGCTCCGTTTTGTCTCCGACTCTCTTCCTCATATTCATAAACGATCTCTTGTCTGCCACTTCTAGTCCATTAAACTGTTTCGCTGACGACAGTACCATCAGCTTTTCATATTCGTTTCTAGATTTACATCTTTGTCCTTCGGATATGGAACTTCAACGGCAGCGCAGGCCGGATTTAGAGGTCCAGAGGCCTCGGGCAATAAAAAAGCGGAGGCCCCCTCACCCCAAATTATTTTCAAAATACATAGAGTAAACCATTTTTTTTCACTCGAGTTTTTCAATAAATAATTTATTGTGAAACCAAGTAGATTCCTTTAGTATTGATCAAACACATGCATATAAATATAAACGGAAAAAAGAATTATCTGAAATTAAATTTTAGGGTTAACGAACGGAACCTTTTTTCGCCGAAAAATCGTTGATGATTTCGTTGAAATCCAGTTCTCGGAGTAAATCGCTTTCAATGCTCAGGAGAAAAAGCTTCGATATACGGTTTTGTCCCATCTTTTATAATTTTCATTTTTGAAAATGAGCGCTCTCCAGTGCAATTTGTTAATATCAAAACCAAATGCATTCTCAATTCAATTTCGAGGTTTGCGACTTTTGATTTTCGAGCTTGTCACGATGAGGTGGATTTTGTATGACAATCGAAATCGATATTCTTCAATAATTATACAAATAAATTACTATTGGCCGACTATAATTTTTTTCAATTTCTTGCATGCAGTAAAGTTCGTGAATAATTGATGGCATTTAATTGTGTCACAATAATAATTATTTGCTTATCAAACTGCATACCTGACTGCATAAAGAAATATGAAACAAATCACCAACTTGTCAATAATAATTGATTTTTCCAAGAATTGAAGAACACCGATTCTTCATATACAGCAATTAATTTATATGTACATACATATGTATATATATATAAGAAAAAAAAATGTCGAGACACGAAATGGAATACCTACCCAACCTACGAGGTTGCGGGCAAGTGCCACCCCACTCAGCCATTAAGCGATTGGGTACTCCCTCAAGATGGGTAGTAAATTGGAAGTTCTTCTTATCAGGGCCATTTGATTTCACTGAGTGCCTGATTGGAGTGAACAAATATAGATCAATGATTTCTGTTATTTAAGATTAATATAATTAAATAATCATGTATATACAAAGTACTGTAGGCTGTAGGTAAAGGTAAAAAAGCAAACAAAAATACATATCAAAGAAAAAGTTGTTTACTAGTCTTTACTAGTTGGAATTTAAAACAAAAAATTTCCGAAGTCTCTATTGTGGCCCCCCCCCCCTTTGTGGAGGCCCCGGGCTTCCACCCCCGTGCCGTACAGGCAGGGATTGAACCCAAGACCCCTTGCATGACAGTCCAACGCACTAACCATCACGCTACGGGTACTTCCACCCCCGTTGCCTTCCCCTAAATCCGGCCCTGCGGCAGCGTATGATAAGCTCATTAAATTCTGATCTCGACAGCATTGTACAATGAGGAAACGAAAACCGTGTAGAATTTAATGCTGTCTCCTGTCGTTAAAGCGTAACCCACCCCCGATCCATGAGCGGCACTTGCGTCCAGGAAACTAATCAACTTTCAATAATCGGTATGTGTATCACAGATCACCTCTTATGGAATGATCGTTATATTCGATATTGCCAAAAATGCTGCTAGGTGCTTAGGATTTCTCCGACGGTGCAAGAAATGTTTCACCCCTTTTGATCAGGCTGTAATTTACAAAGCCATCATTCGTCCAAAACTTGAATATAACTCGCATATTTGGGCAGGTGTCCCTAAAACAATTTTAAGTATTTTGGACAGGATTCAAAAAAGAGCTTTGAAAATGATAGGCGATAGAACTATAACTGAAAAAATTACGTCACTCGTAGATATTCTTTATTTAACCGCACATCGAGAATGTGAAATGCTTTACCCAGCTCTGTTTTTCCCTATCATTTCGATATTCAAAACTTTAAGACCAATGTGCATCGGTATATCCTCTTTAATCCTTCCCTATTTTCCTAAAGCTCGCACTATGTTTAAACTTTAAACATGTTAAGGTTATTAATAACCCCTCGAGTGCCCGTTAATTATAAAAAAAAAAAAAATATAAAAAAAAGTATAATTTGATTGCCACCTACGTTCCCTTGTTGACCAGTGTACTCAAACAATTGAAAATGCCAAATGTTAAACCAAATTTTGAGAACTGGAACCGACAACAAATGTTAAAAAATAAAAGTCTGTTTAGCTAAGAATTGAACAAAAGTTACTTAATAATGCGTACTAGTTTAATTATGATTTATGTTTTAGTCGAAGACTAACCTTAAAACCGAAGTTGTCAGGAACCTATCGAAATTGAAGAAACTATATTTTTACACTATAAGATCTTCAATAGTAAAAAAACACTTCGCTGTCAAAGCACACAAATCTGACGACCATATCTTTTTAGCTGAAGATTAAGTCTATTGAGTTTATTCGATTCCGTGTTTTAAACACAAACAAAATTATCGGCACTAAAATGTTTACGAATAGAATTTCGCTTACTTACTTCTTACTGCCTCGCTATTTTGAAGAGTGTCACAAAATATTGGGAGACATTAATCTAATCCTAAAGAGCCTAAGATAAAATTTGGAAAACAGAGTTGGTTTGGAAATGTGTTAGCATTAAAATCTCACTTATAACCCCATCAAGTTTTGTATATCTCTATATTTTTGAGTTTTGTTAAGACTGCCAAAGAGCATATCCCACTGTTAGTGTTTTGGAACCTTGAATACATTTCCATAGTCCTTAGGAGAAATTCTTAAATTAAACAAAGAAAATTGAAACACTTTCCTTTGTCGTCCTCCTTTCAAAACCTGCTACAGCATTAACAGACTGCTTCTAATGTCCATATCGAACTATATAAAACGTTATAAAAGCTCTTCTCGTTTTTCTATCACTTAAACAGAATCCTGGCTATGCTGGTCGCAAAGAACTACCGGAAAATCTAAAAATCCAATTTCGTACCGTTGCTATGATGGTTCCCGACCGACAAATCATCATTCGTGTCAAACTAGCATCGTGTGGATTTTTGGAGAACATAACACTTGCAAGAAAATTCTACACTCTATACAAATTATGCGAGGAGCAATTGACAAAACAGGTGCATTATGACTTCGGGTTGAGGAACATCCTGTCGGTGCTGCGAACATTGGGTGCTTCGAAACGTAGCAATTGCAAGGATAGCGAGAGTACGATAGTTATGCGGGTGCTGAGGGACATGAATCTGTCTAAATTGATTGACGAAGATGAGCCTTTATTTATGTCTCTTGTATCGGATTTGTTTCCCAATCAGGTGAGTTATGAGATTAATATTTTACTTTGGGTTTCTATTGTACACTTTTGTTTTTATTTGTTGTTGATGTTGCACAGACTTTGGAGAAGACAAATTACCCAGAGTTAGAGGCGGCGATAGCCCAACAAGCTGATGAAGCTGGATTGGTGTATCATCCGCCATGGGTGTTGAAGCTGATTCAGTTGTATGAAACACAAAAGGTGCGGCATGGTATTATGGCATTGGGTCCAAGTGGTGCTGGCAAGACCACCTGCATTCACACCCTCATGAAGGCTATGACCCAGATGGGAACGGTCCATCGGGAGATGAGAATGAATCCGAAAGCTATAACTTCAGCTCAGATGTTCGGGCGATTAGATGTTGCGACAAATGATTGGACCGATGGAATATTCTCAGCTCTCTGGCGAAAGACATTGAAGAGTAAAAGTGGGGAGAATATTTGGCTGGTGTTGGACGGACCGGTAGACAGTATTTGGATTGAGAATTTGAACTCAGTACTCGATGATAACAAAACTCTGACATTGGCAAATGGTGATCGTTTGGTGATGGCACCAACCTGCAAAATCATCTTTGAGCCTCATAACATTGACAACGCATCACCAGCTACAGTTTCCCGAAATGGAATGGTCTATATGAGTTCTTCGGGACTCGATTCAAGGCCAAGTAAGTTTTTTTTTTTTTTTTTTTTTTTATTACTGTATAGAATAGCCTTTTGAAATTATCAAATTTGTCTCTTAGTTGTTCAAGCTTGGCTCAAATCTCGCTCGCCTGGTGAGAAGACCGTGTTTAGCGACCTTTTTGATCAGTCTTTTTTGTCCATATTCAATTGGGGCACACAGAATTTGAAATTGCTGATGTCGGTATTGCAGTGTAATATTGTGCAACAGATGTTATTTATCTTGGAAGGCTTGGTACCTGTTAAGAAAGACGAAGAAGGTGCTGCTAGCATGTCAAGCAAGGACAGTCAAGAAGGTAAGGTATCGAATTTGCGAATTTGGGATAGGCAGAACTTGGAAAAATTAAGCAGCACCTTAGACTCAGTTTCATACAGTCACAGAAGTGTCACTCAAATTTAGTGGTGGATGTAGAAGATTTGAAGCCCGCTCATAAGGGAACTCATTCAAATGGTAAAACTGAGCCTAAGGTGCCGATAAGGTAAATTTGAATGTCATAGGTAAGTGCCCACCGTGAAAGTTGGAGCCCTAATCAAGAATTAAAATGGAAGTCAAAAAGACTCACTAAATTTTTTAGCATGGTATCTGAATGCGTTTGTTCAATTAAATGAAATAATTAAGTCCGATTGAATTAAATCTTCTAACTTCAATTATTAATTTAAAAAGCCGATTTAAATATACAAAAAACAGTTTACAAAGAGTAAAGTTACAAACGATAATCCAAAAAATTGAATCATCACTAAAAATTGGTCCTTAGTTAAATTTTTAGTCCATGAATTGATTCTTGATGATGTCGCCTTATAATTTAAGTGTTTTGTTCGCTCAATTCTAGACTTGGTATCTTAAATACTAAGGTCTTTCATCTCTTTAGGTTGTTTTGTTCATTGACTTTCAAAAGTCCCCAATTTCAGATTTTGCTGATGTTGTTGTTTTTGTTTGAATTGGATTGAATTTTCAAAATTTTACCCGAACATGGGCGAATGACTTATTTTCAGGTAAAACAGGCGAAGGAAAGGCTGCATCAGCTACAGTCGTCAAAGCTACTGCTAAACCTAGTGATAAACCTGTTTCACAAGGTTCAGCTGGAGTTAAGTCTGCTACAGGTTCGACTGGAAGTAAGTCTACAGCAAGTTCGGCTGGATCTAAACCCGCTGACTCAGCTACAGCTCCGTCATCGGCCAAAGGGGCTGCAGCTGTAGCGGCCCCAACGGCAGCTCCAGCAGTGGAGCAATCAAAGGATGAAAACCGGCGACTTTCTAACGCCAGTGAGGGCGGTAAAGTATCCCTCTTCCAAACAAAAAAAACTTAAACTCTATGTGTGTATAATAACCGTGAATGTCTTGTGATGTCTCTTTTTCGTATTTGTGTGTGTCCTTTCGTCCTATAGTTTCTTGTTTGTCCAAGACGCACCACTTTTTAACTCTTTTTGTTGTTCACACAAATAACTTTCTCTTCGTCTTCATGTAAACAAAATTTAAAAAAGAAAATAGTCTTCACTTTGCATGGAATTTGATAGATTTTCTTTTTCCTTTTCCTGGTTTCTACTTTTGCAATTTTAGATGAAATCCCAGAGGAAGTGAAATCCGAAGAAAAGGAAGATACCTGCACCCCCGAACATCTACACCGGTTGTATATTTTTTCAATTGCCTGGGGACTCGGTGGATATCTTAACTCGGCCGACCGTTGCAAGCTCGATGCTTATGTCAAAGAGACTTTCCCCCATTTCGATTACCCCAAGATGAAGGGGCAAGAGAGTACGATATTTGATTTTTTCGTATCACCCACTGGAATGTGGCAATCGTGGAAGACACTAGTTACCCCTTATATGTATCCGGAGGTATCAACACCAGATTATCTGAGTATCTTGGTGCCGATAGTGGATAACGTCCGGATTGACTATCTTATCGGGACTATTGCCAATCAGGAGCGAGCTGTGATGCTGATTGGTGAACAGGGGACCGGCAAGACGGTGATGATGAAAAACTTCATGAAGAAAATGAATCCGGAATCGTATATGGGAAGGTCATTCAATTTCTCATCCGCAACAAGTCCTTATCAGTTTCAACGAACCATCGAGAGCTATGTGGAGAAGCGTGTTGGAGTGACTTTTGGTCCGCCGGGAGGACGGAAACTTATTGTCTTTATCGACGATATCAACTTGCCCGAAATCAATGAATGGGGTGACCAGATTACCAATGAGATAGTTCGTCAAACTATGGATATGAAAGGCTTCTATAGTCTGGAGAAGCCTGGGGACTTTACGACTGTGGTTGATGTCCAGTATGTTGGGGCGATGGGACTCCCTGGTGGAGGACGCAATGATATACCTTCGAGGTTGAAACGACAATTCAGCGTATTTAATTGCAACATCCCTGACAATGAGTCCATTGACAAGATATTCCGGGTTGTTGGCGAGGGCCATTACAACAACAAGCGTGGCTTCGCTCCAGAAGTTCGAAACCTTGTCAAAAAGTTGATTTTCATAACTCGTTACATCTGGCAGCGAACGCGGGAGAATCTACTTCCCACTCCGGCGAAGTTCCATTACGTTTTCAGTCTGAGGGACTTGTCGAGAATCTGGCAAGGAATGGTGGGAACCCTCTCCACGGTGATAACTGCGGAAAGTGTGCTAATGTCACTTTGGAAACATGAATGCACCAGAGTTTTTGCAGATCGATTTACAACGGTTCAAGACAAGGAATGGTTTAGCGGTGAGCTGGTGAGTTTGGTCCGTAAGGAACTTAGTGAGGCTCACGTGGAAATGATCGGACCGAGTCCTGTGTTTGTGGACTTCATGCGGGACGCTCCAGAACCCACAGGCGAAGAGGGAGAAGATGCTGATATGGAATTGCCAAAGGTCTACGAGCCAGTAAGTTCCCACGAAGTTTTGCGGGAAAGGTTGTTTATGTTCTTGGCGCAGTTCAACGAAATGGTTAGAGGGTCTGGAATGGATTTGGTCTTCTTTCCCGATGCTATGTTGCATTTGGTCAAGATCTCTCGCATCATTAGACATCCACGTGGAAATGTAATGTTGGTTGGAGTTGGTGGATCTGGCAAGCAGTCACTTACTAAGTTGGCATCATTCATCGCCGGATACAAAACATTCCAGATAAGTCTGACACGATCTTACAATGTAGCCAACTTCTTGGAAGATTTGAAGCTTTTGTATAGGACATGTGGAGTTCAAGGAAAAGGTACCACTTTTCTGTTCTCTGATTTGGACATCAAGGAGGAAGGTTTCCTGGAATATTTGAATAACATTCTGTCATCGGGAGTGATCTCGAACTTATTCACTCGAGACGAACAAGCTGAAATAGTTCAAGAACTGACGCCAGTTATGAAGCGTGAAAATCAGCGTAAGACTGCCACTCCGGAAAGTGTTATGGAGTTCTTTTTAGCTCGAACATGCTCCAATCTTCATGTGGCTTTCTGTTTTTCTCCGGTTGGAGAGACTTTCCGGGCTCGAGTTCAAAGATTTCCGGCTCTAGTCTCAGGATGTACTATTGATTGGTTCCAACCATGGCCCAAGGACGCTCTCATCTCAGTGGCTCAACATTTTCTGAATGATTTCGAAATCGAGTGCACACCAGCGGTGAAGAAGGAACTAGTTACCGCTTTGGGATCAATACAAGATGTCGTTTCTGAGACCTCTGTGGAATACTTCCAAAGATTCCGTAGGGCCACACATGTTACTCCCAAGTCTTATCTGAACTTTATTGCCGGGTACAAGAACATCTATCAACAAAAACAAAAAGAATTGGGTGATGGTGTAGAGAAAATGGACACAGGTTTGGAGAAGCTCAAGGAAGCATCAGCTTCAGTGGAGATTTTGAAGAAAGACCTGGCTGTGATGGAGCAAGAGCTTGTAGAAGCTTCGAAAAAAGCTGAATCTGTACTTGTTGAAGTGACTGAGCGTGCAATGCAAGCTGAAATTGTTAAAAATCAGGTTATGATTGTGAAGGAGAAGGCTGAAGCTTTGGTGGCGTGCATCGCGAATGAGAAGGCACTAGCTGAAGAGAAACTTGAAGCTGCTAAACCAGCTCTTGAGGAAGCTGAAAACGCCCTTAACACCATTAAACCAGCTCATATCGCCACTGTGAGGAAATTGGGACGACCTCCGCATCTGATTATGCGGATCATGGACTGTGTGTTGATTTTGTTCAAAAGAAAGTTGCATCCGTGTATCCCGGATGCTGGCACTCCATGTCCAAAGCCGTCTTGGCAGGAATCCTTAAAGGTAAATTGTTTTCGAAGAGGCATTCATTTTTTTCTAAAGGTATTTTTTCCTTCTTTGTGTAGATGATGGCGAGTGCAACATTCCTTCTCCAATTGCAAAACTACCCCAAGGATACTATCAACGATGAAATGATTGACTTGTTGCAACCCTACTTTCGAATGGAGGACTACAACATGGACATGGCACGACGAGTTTGCGGTGACGTTGCTGGTTTACTTTCATGGACAAAAGCCATGGGATTTTTTCATAGTGTGAACAAAGAAGTCTTGCCGTTGAAGGCAAATCTCACAATGCAGGAAGCGAGATTGAAGGTAATTTTCAACATTTCCCTAAACCCCCATAGCCCCCACGCCAACACAATTTTATGATGAATATCCGTTTTTTCAGCTTGCCATGGATGACTTAGCCGGAGCTGAGGAACAATTACGCGAACGTGAGGATGCATTGCAGCAAGTTAAAAATCAGTATGACAAAGCTGTGGGCGAAAAGCAACGTCTAACGGATGCAGCAAATGTTTGTTTGCGTAAAATGACAGCGGCAACCGCCCTAATCAACGGACTGACAGATGAAAAACACCGCTGGACAAATCAAAGTAAGGAATTTAAAATTCAATTAGGTAAACTGGTGGGCGATGTTCTTTTGGCAACCGGATTTCTATCGTATTGCGGTCCCTACAATCAGGAGTTCCGCACAAACCTAATCAAAACTTGGATGACAATTCTAAAGCAACGCGTCATTCCGTTTACGTTGAATTTAAATATCACAAATATGCTGGTGGACTCGTCGACAGTTTCCGAATGGACTTTGCAGGGCTTGCCCAACGATGAGTTGTCAGTTCAGAATGCGCTGATTGCCACCAAGTCGAGTAGTTACCCATTGTTGGTTGACCCTCAGAGTCAGGGGAAGATATGGATTAAATGCAAGGAAGATAAGAACGAGTTGCAGATAACGTCGCTTAACCACAAGTATTTTAGAACTCATCTGGAGGATTCGTTATCATTGGGACGACCTTTGCTCATCGAGGATGTGGGGACAGAACTCGATCCGGTGATTGATAATGTTTTGGAGAAGAACTTCATCAAATCGGGAAGTATCGAGAAGGTGCTTGTAGGTGACAAGGAGTGTGATGTCATGCCGGGCTTTATGCTGTACATCACCACAAAGCTTCCTAACCCGGCTTTCAGCCCCGAAATGAGTGCAAAAACCTCAATTATCGATTTCACTGTGACCATGCGAGGCTTAGAGGACCAGCTTTTGGGTCGAGTGATTCTGATGGAAAAATCTGATCTGGAAGCTGAACGAGTGGCCCTATTCGAAACTGTCATGCAAAATCAGAGAAACATGAAAGAGCTAGAAGCAAATCTACTGTACCGTTTGAGCTCCTCCCAAGGCTCTTTGGTCGATGATGAAGCTCTGATTGAAGTGCTTCGTGTGACTAAATCCACAGCCGAAGAAGTCAATCAAAAATTGAAGATATCCGAAATCACGGAAAAGAAGATCATGAAAGCTCGCGAAGAATACCGTGCTGTAGCAGCTCGAGGCTCCATCCTATACTTTTTGATTACTGAAATGAGTAATGTCAATGTCATGTATCAGAATTCTTTGAAGCAATTTTTGGTGATCTTCAATAACTCCATCACCAAATCCACGAAATCCAGCGTTACTGAAGAGAGAATCAATATAATTCTCAAGTATTTGACCTATGAAGTTTGGGCCTTTACCAATCGCAGCTTGTACGAAAGACATAAGCAACTGTTCACCTTGATGCTGGCTATAAAAATTGACTACCACAAAGGGAATATAACTCATGAAGAGTTTATGGCTTTTATCAAGGGAGGAGCATCGTTGGATTTGAATGCTGTTGCACCGAAACCTTTTAGATGGATTCTAGATATAACTTGGTTAAATTTGGTTGAGATAAGCAAGCTAGATACGTTTTTAAATGTTTTGCAAATTGTAAGTTTTCTGAGGAGAAGAAGGTAAGTTAATGACTTTTAAATATTTGGTCAATAGATTGAGTCCAGTGAGAAGGAATGGCGAGCATGGTATGAGGCTGAGAAGCCTGAAATGGAGGACATACCCTGTGGTTATCAGGCTTCGTTGGATGGCTTTAGGAAGTTGCTATTGGTACGTTCGTGGAGTCCAGACAGAACGATTTCTCAAGCCAAAAAATACATTGAAGGTACGCATACATTCTTGTAGTCTTAATTTTCTACATAAACTTATGTTTCCTTTTTTAATTTCAGAATCCCTTGGTCCTGAATACAGTGAAATGCAAATTCTCGATTTGGAAGCAACATGGTTGGAATCAGAACCACGCACACCCTTCGTTTGTCTGTTATCCATCGGTTCCGATCCAACTACTCAAATAGGAATTTTGGCCAAACAGAAAGGAATTCGTGAGTATCTTTTAATATTTAACCCTCTATCCTTGCTTTAAAACTAAACACACGTATACAATCTTCACTCAAATGTCTATCAGCACTTAAATCGGTCTCGATGGGCCAAGGTCAAGAGTTCCATGCCCGCAAGATGATTCTCGAAGCCATGTCTACCGGTGGTTGGGTTCTCCTACAAAACGTCCACCTCTCCTTGCCATTTTGCACAGAAGTGATTGACTTGTTGGTCGAATCAGAACACATCGATGACTCTTTCCGGATGTGGGTAACGACAGAACCACACTCGGAATTTCCTATTGGATTATTGCAAATGGCTATAAAATTCACAAATGAACCACCTCAGGGCATCCGAGCAAGCATGAAACGAAGCTATCAGGTAAGAGAGGTCTGCCTCTGCAGCAGTACAACCAACTTTATGGGTAATTTCTTCAAAAATTGTATTCATTTTTTGTGTTGGCTTTATTTTTTTAATCAAAAGGCATTTAGTCAAGACTTCCTGGATTACACTTCAGCCCCACAATGGCCGCCACTTTTATATACAGTTGCTTTTCTGCACACCGTCATTCAAGAACGTCGTAAATTCGGTCCTCTCGGTTGGAATGTACCCTACGAATTCAATCAAGCTGATTTTGCTGCAAGCGTTCAATTTATCCAGAATCACTTGGATGAAATGGATCCAAAGAAGGGTGTATCTTGGCAAACTGTATGCTATATGCTAGGCGAGGTACAATATGGCGGACGGGTTACAGATGATTTCGATAAACGACTTTTGACTACTTTCACGGCTGTGTGGTTTTGTGAGAGTCTACTGACGTCGGCGTTTGAATTTTACAAAGGCTACCGAGTGCCTGTGACGAAGAGCTTGCAAGGATTCGTTGACTATATAAATAGTTTGCCAGCAAATGACACCCCGGAGGTGTTTGGATTGCATCCGAATGCAGATATCACGTATCAGATAAATACGGCCAAAGGTAAGTACATATGTACCTACAATATGTATATGTATTTCTCTGTGTAGGATAGCAGAGTTGAAAGTTGTGAAAAGAGATTGATTGTATATACCTACGTTTACGAAGGATAAAATGTCAATGATAATTTTGATGATGACAAGGATTTATGTATGTATGGGTTGAGAAATGCAATAACGCTGTTAAGTGTTCTGTAAAGGAGTTTGTCTAGTTAGCCATATTAATGTCAATAGGAAAAGTCGGTTAGAAGGCAGTTGTTTTGGTTTTGCAAAGACGCGTGCATATTACAATTCTACGATTATTAAATAAGCCTAAACATAATTTATCATGCAACATTTTATAAAAGTTAAAATTACTAAATGGCAATAAAAGCTAAAGGGTTTTTTTTTTGGATATGTGGTTTTCGAGAAGAAATAAAAAACATATAATATAATATTTTGGCCAACAACTAGCTTTATTATAAAGATAAAGGTTAGTTATTGTGGTTTCAAAATAATTTCGGGCAAAAGGCCACTACGTCCGGTGCAAATAAATTTTAACCGACAGGACTAATTTTTGACCTCTTTTTGCAGAAATTGGGGCAGAATTTAAATATTTTCCTTCAGTCTTCTCGGGTTCTTCTGCGTAGACAAGTGACTTCACTTAACCCCACGAAAAATAGTCCAGCGGTGTCAAATATGAAAATCTTGCAAGCCCACGCCATCCACACACAGTTTGAACTAAAATTTGACAGCGCGCGAACCAAACCATTATTTTGGTTATAAATTTGCATGATTTGCATACGTTTGCTGTAACGTTGAAAGTTTTGTATACAAAAGGTGAAGGGGCCGTTCCGCCCCCATATAATCTCGCGATGATGGTACTACAAATTTTATACACGGAGGTGATCTGTCAAAAAGATCAACTTCGAGAAAAGTATTACCATATTGAAAGTCACACGTTTCAAAAAAACACCCGTTATATAAATGTCATTTTCACGTCCATGAATGTCAACGAAGGTTTGTTTCTGGACGGTTATTCCTTTGGCGATCATTTTCTGACATTTCTTCATTTAATCTCGGCCCTTCTGAAAAATTTAAAAGAGGCATACAATTTTTTATTTGTTTAGTATATGCGATTGAGTCAAATAATAGAACGTCAAAATGAGTTCCTTCAAAAGAGTTCAAAATGAATACTCTTTTCGGTGTGTTTAGTGGAAGTCTTTTAAGAAACTTGTTTTGATATATTTTTAGAAAAAAAAGAACATTTACATTATTTAAGCAAAATTCTTTTGAAATAAACCAGAAAATTAAAAGTTAAATGTTTCTGCCTATTGAATCGTGGAGACAAGTTAGTCTTGCATCATTAGACAATTCCTCGCAAAAGCCTAGTACGCTGCTGATCCGAAACGAAATTTCCCATACAAAAATGACATGACGAAATCATAAACGAAAAATATCGCTGTGTTTTTCGTTTTTCAGTACGCTGCTGAAGGCTAGTACGCTGCTGATGCGAAACGAAATTTCCCATACAAAAATAACATGACGAAATCATAAACGAAAAATTTTGCTGTGCTTTTCGTTTTTCAGTACGCTGCTGAACGACGAAATGTGTCATTTTAGTGGATAGCTGTACTAGATTCCTTAGTACAATTCTCCACTCTTTTCGTTCTCAATTTAATTAGCCGGTATATTAATTGCTTGCGAAATTTTGACGTTTAATTTATTTATTGAGAAAAATTGTTTACGCCTAGTACGTAGCTGAAGTGAAACGAATTTTTTCGGCGGTCTCCAAATGCAGAGCGAAATGAAAACGAAAACCACAGCGGAAAAATATTTGTGGAGAGTTCTGTCTGGAAGTTGAATTTCACTGCTTGTCTTCATCACTTCTTTTCACTTCAGCTACGTACTAGGCTAAAGCCTAGTACATACTTCCTCGTGAAGTGAACGTTCGCCAGTGGAGAAAGTGAACTTTTGACATTGCTCACTGGTACACACTTGTGAGTACACGTTGTGAACATTTGACGTTTCAAAAACACTCTAATGAAGACAAATCCTTCGTACGTATCACCCTCCAAAACCCATTTGTTTACATTGTTGTATTTATATATATATATATATATATATATATTATATATTTTTTTAGAACAACGCGCAAGCAGCCACAAACTTTAAAATGCGGAAACCAAATGTCAAAGCTTCACCAACAGTTCGCGTACATTTTGCACGTGAATTGCCCGTGAACGAAAACTCTCCACTTTGTTCTCCACTCAGCTTCACGAGCAAGTTCACGGGTGAACCAAAAACTGAAATTTGTATGGGTTCACGAGATGGTTCACAAGTATGTACTAGGCTTAAAAGGTGAAAGCAGTAGATATTCGTTTTTTAAGCGAATGGTAAAACGTCATGTTTTGTGTTTTTTTTTTAGTTCTGTTCACACTTCATACGTTTAACTCCTGTCGGTTTAAAAACTCGTGGTAAATAAATGATTTCTTTTTTCACTTTGCACAAATTTGAATTTGCTTAGATGACATTTTGTGTTTTTGACAAGTGTCAACTGCACGTTTGCACAGCACAGCAGTTACTTGTTATCACAATGTTTCAATTGTTAAATGTCAAATTAAGTTTAATTAAACTAAATTAAATTACTGTCATGTTTGACACTTTGAACAATCAGTTTACACCTGGGTGTGTTCAAAAAGGCAAAAAGTAGTCAAGAATATAATTACAGCATAAATTAACTTTTCGTATATTAATTTTAAGTCAAAGTGTCTCATAGTGCTTACATCATGTCAACATGATATAAATTACAAATTACAACACACATCCTCTTCACACACACACAAAGACACATCCAATATAATGAAGATAACAATTATTATTACATGGTGAGTGTTGTTTCTGTCACTTTTTATAATAATGCAAATTTTTGACATCTCTACGTTCATTGTCACTATCGTTCGCCTTCACATAACCATCATCATTCTCATCATAGAATACTCTTAACATAATATTCATCATCACATCATCATCACTATTCTGCGCTGTGTTGTGCTGCTGCGTCAATAAGTTTAAGCGTGAAGTTTGGAAAGCATGGGTTTGAAAATTTCATTTCTATACCTATACCTTCCTACCTATCGTCAACTGAACTGATGAATGAATACCAACGACCGTGTGTCAGAAAAAGCACTTACATATTCATGCATGTGTGTTCAATTTGCTTTATATTATTGATTCAATTATTCAAAAGGCTAACAGCAGAAACAGCAACAGGCCTATAGTTAGGTATAGGTATGTCTTGTAATATAAATACATACAGGGTGGGTGAATTCAAATTGAATTAGTATCATAGAATATGATTCATGGGAATTTTTGGGCTATGAAAATAAATGTATGAAGCTAAAGAAAGATCGCTTAAATTAGCCCAAACTTAATGCTCAAAGAAACGGGCTCTTCCTAGATGTCTTAAGGCTCAGCAAGTGTATTTCAGGACTTTCAGCAATAGCTGGATTCAACAAATGTATGGTCATAGCCTGATACCTTTCATAAGTTATAGTTACATTTTTGACGAATTTTGAAGAATGACCCATTCTTTTTTTTAAGTGGAAATGAGCTTCATTCTTCATTATGAGATGGTGAATCAAATCATTATGCTGTCTTGCTATTCCTTGTGAACAAACTGCAACATGTTCTTGGGGGACTCCAGACTCCTGGCTTTTATTTGTTTCTCCAAATTGGATTCTGTATGGAAACAGCTGCAATCTGATTCTGAGAACTCTTCGTAATGAACTGTGCGAAACACCGAGTTGACTAGAGCGCCTTCTTGTGGTTGTTTTTGAAATCTTAAGTCTCAACAATACTTTCAAGATACGTTCCACATTTGCATCAAATCAAGCAGTGTGAGCTGTTATTCCAAATAGACGGAAATCAACTACAGCTTGTTGTTGACGAAATCGTACCACCAGATATGTCTCACATTAATATGACTCCGATTAACTTTTTGAGCTTAAATAAGCGAGTAATTGTTTTCAAATTAAAATTCAATTAGTGTGATCTTCTCTAAAGCGCTATAAATCTCAAAAGTTTGTTTTATAAGTATGCCTTCAAAATAAAATGAAAAATTGAAAACAAAAGAGTTATGATTTTTCTTTAAATAAGAAATAAAATTTTGACCCACCCTCTATAACAACTAGAGGTTTATCAATATAATACAATAAAAGTAAAGAAAAAATACTCAAAGATTTCAAGAGGGTTGAAAAAGGTTTATACTTGTTTTGTATTAAGTTAGGGTTAGTTAGGGATTCTTTAACAAAGATTGGGTAAAAGTCGATACAAAAATTATGGAACGGGGCGTGAAAATCTATTCACTTAAAAAAGTTGCCCTAAAAGAACAACTCGTTTTCATTTTTAAATAATATGTTCATACATATTTAAAAAAATAATAAAATGTAGATTACGTTTCCCAGAATTTACAAAAACTTTCTCAGCGGCAAATCTTAAATTGTTGCATTTTCTTACATACTTTATTAAAGTGGCGCTACAGTCCTGTGTGAACTAGGGCCTCACCCAACCAACTTCCCCATCTATCTCGGTCCCTAGCTAGATGTCTCCAGTTGAGCATTTCAAGTTGGGTGAAATAACTTTCCACTTGTGTGCGGTCCTCCTCTGTGGTCGTGTTTTCGAAGAATTGTTGCATTTGGAGCGTTTACTAAAAAGTGATTTGTTTTTCGCTTTGCTACTTTTGTCATATCAATTAAGTACTTTTTCACATTAATTGCTTTTTTTTCACAGCGTACGAAGTGAATGAAATTAGCCAGGTTGCTTTTTCTTCTGTTAAGTGTAATGAATTTAAACTTTCAGCGTCATAATCTGTGAAGTGAAAAGTATGTAGATTAATTCCACAATCCTTTTTTACCCGTGAAAAGTTAAAGAAATATATTTCACTTGATAAAACAATTTTCTTCGACCTTTTTTCCCGTGAAAAGTTAAATAAATATTTTTCACTCGAAAAAAAAACACTTTTCTTCGACGTTATTGTGCAATTTATTCACAAGCCATAGGAAACGTACATTAAAACTTTATTCGATATGAAAGAGGTGAATTTTTGTGTGTGTGATGGACAGGACCACAGGGCGCGAGCAGACAGGAGGAAAGGTTGTTAGAATTTGGCATAGAAAAATAAAATTGCCCGTTCCAGTGCAAAATATTAAAAAAATCTCAATGCATGTCAATCGTTTGTCAATTCCAACGCCCCCTGTTGAGCAAGTGGCAGACATTTTATTCAGTTGGGATAGGAAAAGAAAAATAAAAGCATAAAGGCGGTTTTTTTTTGAATGATCCCATATGTCTCTATACTAAATTCTACAATTTTCCTTCCATTTTTCTTTAAGGCATATTGGATACCATCTTAAGTGTGCAGCCAAAAGAGGGTGGCGGTGGTGGTGGTGAGACTAGAGAATCTATCGTCTATCAATTAGCCGACGATATGCTTAGGAAACTTCCGCCCCAATACAATGAGTTCGAAGTACGTGAAAATCTCAACCGAATGGGTGCATTGCTCCCGATGAACATATTTCTTAGGTAAATCTTATGTTACACATTTTATATATTTATAAGTTCATCATACTCTGGTGTAATAAACGACATTGATCGATTAATTTTGTCAATTAAAATAATAAAAATAAAACTATTTAATTTTGCAGACAAGAAATCGATCGAATGCAACGTGTTATCAAAGAAGTGTTTTCATGTTTGCGTGATTTGAAGTTAGCAATTGATGGTACAATTGTTATGAGTGCTGCCTTGAAAGAGTCACTGGATGCAATGTACGACGCAAGGATTCCCGAACGTTGGATGAAGGTAAAGTGTGTGTATGATGGTGATTGGAATACAAAAAAGAAATGTATTTGTGTGGTTTTGTTGAGATGCATCGCGAAGGTGCTAAGTTATGTAGATTTCAAATTGAAAACCGATTGTATAGAACTTCGATTTCAAGTGAATGTTAAATAAGACTTTTAAAAAAAGAAAAAAGTCTCAGCTAAAGCTACCAACTTTTATATATCATTCCATACCTCAATATATGTATGTAGTGTAAGTATGTTATGTGAGGTATGCGGTGACAAAAGAATTCGCATTTCTTTACAAACGATTTCAGATCGGATTTATTGTGAAAAAATTAAATCGTGAGCATTGTGAGAAATAATAATGTTGTGAAATTTTAGAATTGAATTAACTCAAAGGATTCATTTTTAAAACTAATATACAGTTTATATACATATACAAATTTTAAAGGTCAAAGTTGATCTGATGTATACAAAAATATCAAATTCAAGTCATAAGAAATTTGAAATTGTTTCCATACAAATTGCGCCGTTCTCACTACATACATACATTCTTTTATTCCTTCCATCCTTAAGGAAAAAATTCCATACTTTGAGGGTTATTGTTGAGTTGATGTTTACTATTCCTTTAATATTTTATGAAAAGAATTCCAAAAGAATCAAATACGCCCACTTTCAAAATCTTTCTACCAGAAAAAAATAAACTTTCATTGAGTCAATAAAAGTAAAATGGACGACGAAAACACAAAATCTCGAAAATTACGGAAATAAAAAGTCCCAAAATCCCGAAAATCTAGGATTCAAACTTACGACCACCCTCATTAATTCAGCGCACATTTTCAATAATGTTCAGATCATGTGAGTACGGCGCGGCGGTAGCCATTAAAGGTTTTGCACATTTTGCTTATCTATCCAAACTTTTAAAGGTTGTTTTTTTTAGACTTGTGGTTTTCAAGGAGTAATAAAACGAATTTAAATTATTGTTATGGGAAAGGCAAAGAATTTAGCTTTATTAAAGGTAGGATATGTTTTAAAAATGATTTCGTGCAAGTTGCTACAGTACTTTTTGCAGCAGTTGAGGTGGTATGTCAGCAATAACACATCAGGGCGTCAATCGTTTCGGTCTGCATAGACAAGCGAATTCATATCTTATCGTTTCTCGTCAAGTGGCAGTTTTTTCTCAATTTTTATTCGTTTAAGTTTGCTTGAATTTTTGATACCTCTTACCTTTTTTAAGCGACTTGATCTTACCTTAACATTATTTTTACCACCAGAATCAGAAGGCTTTGATGCACACCTTAAAATAACTCTTCTAACAGCTGCTGTTTGTTACCGTGCTAATCTTTATATTTTAAGTATTTTATCAGCTCTTGCACGTCCGGTTAGACCCTGGTCCCTAAAAAAATCGATCCTAGCTTTTTTTACCACTGTGAAACCATCTACCCATTTTTCTTTAAATTTTAGGTATGATTTTCGAGAACGTTCTTAAATGGCAATATATTTTAATTCAAGAGGTATTTATATCGATTAAAGAATTCTAAGACTCTAACCGTTCGGTAAGTCAACTCGAACCACTAATCTTTTGCACGGTACGTAGTTATTACCTCTGCTTGTGCCCCCGCGCGCCGGTTTACCTCTGCCAGTGCCTTTTGCATTCTTTGCCAAACTTAACTATAAAACTCGTCGGTTAAACTAAATTTTCGATACCTAAAACTACCTTATCATTTCTGATAAGGCTGTCATCTAATTTAATAAACAAAAATTCATATAATTTAATAAACAAAAAAAAAAAAACAAATTGATAAAGTAAGAATTTAATTTATTTATTTAATGATTTTAAAAATAAGCAAAAGATGGGCTCCAATGCATTTTTTATTTAAATTTTAGAGACCAATCTGCTAAGAGGGCTAGATAGGTGCTATGTAATATTGCCAAAAGCATCTACGATATCCAATGTCCTCTGTAAGTACATGTTTCTGTGTTCTGTTGTCTTCTAGAAAGTATAATTTTTTTAAATTAAAATAAATTTCAAGGAATCGAAATTAGAGAATATTAATAAAATGCATATACGGTTCGATGGATACAGCAAACATTTGTGTTCTTTTCTCTTTAATTAAAACCTTTTTGAGTTTTTACCAGTTTTCCACCATTTCTCTTAATTAAGAAAAAACATTTTAGATAAAATTTAATAAAAATCTATCGGTTCGTTTTTGAGAAAATTCGATTTTTGATTTTTAAACAAAAAAATTGTATCGAGACTACTGTTATTTTTACTCTTAAAAAAAACAGAAAAAAACGTTTAATGCGAATCTGTTCAAAACCTATATTTCCAAACTTGAACTCAATCGACTCAATGTTTTGGGCTGTAGGGGCGTGGACAGACAGGCAGACGGACGGAATTGGGGACCCACCTTTTCTACATCCCTACCATCATAATGTCATGTTTGATTAAAATCTCGAGTTCGAATTTTTTTACGAATGCAATACTTGCCACATTTTTCCTATCGGTATGTCGCAAGTAAAAATGTCAGAAACACTTTAATATTATTTCAACTTCAATTTTTACTTGTAACATATTTGAACTAATGGCAAGTTTTCCATTCGCAAAAAATTTCGAACTCGAGATTGTAATCAAACATGACACTACGATGGTAGAGGAGTTGAAAAAAGTGGGTCCCCGATTCCGCCCGTCTATCTGTCTGATTGTCCACGCTTCTACAACACAAAACATTGAAATTAAGGTTTTGACCCGATTTGGGTGACGCGTTTTTTTTATTTTATCTTAGGACTACACAAATCTTTTAGTCAAAATCGAAAATACGGTTTTTTTCAAAAACAAAAATTTGGCTTCTTTCACTACAAAAAAAAAAAAAAAACATTTTTGTATTGGTCCATAGAACCGTTATTTTGTTTCTAAGTTTTCTCAAGAGCTAATCAACCGATTTCAATAATTTTTTTGTGCACAAGCTCTTATACTATCTCAATAATATTTGTTGACCAAAAATGTCATTGTTTTTTTTTTTGATTTTGAAAAAAATATTAAATTTTTTTTTTCAAAATTCCATATCTTGAAAATGGGTCATCGGTTTTTACGAAATTGAAATGTAAAACGTATGTTAATAAGCTCTAAATAACTGCATACCAAAAACATTTTTAAACTTAAATAAAAAAAATTTATTTATACAAAATTTATTAAAAAAACAGTAACGATTTCTAAATACAAATATTTGGAAATTAAAGTTTTTTTTGCAGGTACATTTTTAAATCTTTAAATACAGGAAATATTTTTGAACACACTCTTTTGATACATGAGCAAGTTCGTACATCCCAGTCGTGCATCTATTCATGTTTGAATTCCTATTAAAAATTATTGCAATCGGTACTTTTGTCAATTTGAAAATGTTGACATCTCTCTATGTTTCATAATTCCTAGAAATAAACAAAAAAAAATAAATGAAATATTTTTGCTGAAATATGCATGTTACCAACAAAAATTGTAATACCTTACGAACTATTCTATAATTCGAAAAATAACAATCTTGAAATTTATTTATTTATTTATTTATTTATTTACATCATTTAGAGATTTTAAATCTACAGTTAGACTACCGAATTCGAATACATGATAATACATCGAGATGGACTATTATCTTATTACATTCAATAAAATATTTTTAATAAAATAAAAAAAAAAAAAAAAAAAAAAAAAAATAACAATTTGACAACAGTAAAATGATATTGTAAATTTAAAAATCAATTAAAATGAAAATACAGTAACAATCTATTTTTCAAAGAAGATCTACTCAGATGAAAGTCAAATTCAATTTGAGACACAATAAGATTAGTTTCACTGACACAGCGGGTTATAGGTTCATTTTTTGCATAGTTAACTCTATGATCATCTTCACGAAATAAAGAACGTACTCTTAGTTGTCGCGATGGAGCATATAAATTAATTAAGGACAAAAGGAATGGGCACTTAATATGGTACGATAAAATATCACTTATAAACATAACCGAATACATTTTTCGTCTATTTACAAGAGATTGCATACCTAAAAGTTGACATCTCGTAGTATATGATGGAGTTTCGATGTTCCAACCTAATTTCAGAATTGCGAACCTAGTAAATTTTTTTTGAATCATTTCAATTCTGTTTGAATGAATATTATAGAATGGATTCCAAATAACACAGCAGTATTCTAATATTGATCTGACATAAGATGAATAGAGCGATTTAAGAGCAAAAGGGTCTTTGAAATCTTTACTATTGCGTTTAATAAAGCCTAGCATGGAATTTGCTTTGGAAACACTGAACTCTATATGCTTGACAAAGTTTAATTTAGAGTCGAAAATTACGCCAAGATCTTTCTTTTCATAAACTCTATCAAGAACATGGCTATTAATCCTATATTCGAAGAGAATTTGGGAAAAGTTACGACAAAAAGAAAAACATTCGCACTTAGAGGCATTTAAATATAATTGGTTTACAGAGCACCATTCCGATAATTTACGAAGATCATTTTGCAACAGATGACAATCCGTAATGGACTTTATACATCTAAAAAACTTTAAATCATCAGCAAATAGAAGTTGAATAGAATTTTCGAAAATATCAGGTAAGTCATTGATAAAAATTAGGAAAAGAAGTGGTCCAAGATGGCTACCTTGGGGAACACCTGAGGTTACCAAAACTGGACTTGAAACCATATTTTCAATTCTAACAAATTGAATACGATTCTTAAGGTAAGAGTCCAACCATTTCAAAAGATTTGAATGGAAACCAAAAGAAATTAATTTTCTCAACAAAATTGAGTGATTTACTCTATCAAAAGCTTTCGCAAAATCTGTGTAAATTACATCAATTTGGTGACCTTTTTCGAGTTTATTTAAAATAAAATTGGAGAAAATAGAAAGATTGGTGGTTGTTGATCTTCCCGATATGAAACCGTGTTGAAATGGTGAAATCTGTTCTTTCACGAGGAAAGCTAACTTATTGTATATCAATTTTTCGAACAGTTTTGGAATACATGATAATTTACAAATTGGACGATAATTGTTTATTTGTTGCTTTGATCCCGATTTATGAATTGGAGTTAAAAATGATTTTTTCCACACTGATAGGAACTCACCGTTAGATAGAGAGCTTTTGAAAATAAGAAAAAGAGGTTCTATAATTGCTAATGCACATTTTTTAAGGATAATCGGTGGTATTTCATCCGGACCTGGATTTATGTCTTCATTCAAACTCAAAAGGCCACTTTCTATTTCAGATATATTTAGCTCTATTTGGCCAATTTTCACCTTACAATCTTGAAATAAAAATTCCGTATTATTTGGAGTAGTTTCGTCAGATCTGGTGTAATTTGATTGGAAATAATGAGCAAATGAATTGCAAATAGATAAAAGATCTGAATGTGTTGAATCAAGGTAATGCATATTACTAGGAATGCCACAAGAAGATTTTTTGTTTTTAATATAAGACCAAAAACTGTTACTGTTTTTTTTAAGGTTGGATTCAATTATTAAAATATAAGATTTAAACAGAAATTTGTTAAGAACATCGAATTCTCGTTGTAATCGTATATAAATACCTTTTAAATCATTATTATTTCCCGATAAACGCGCTCGTTTATAGGCCTTGTTTTTTTTATTACATAAATTACAAAGCCTTATATTAAACCAAGGAGGCTTCGAGTTATTTTTTACTTGAACTTTTGGTACATACATATCAATTGCCGATTTCATATTGTCAATAAAATAATCATAGAATTGCGATAAATTGAAAGAATTAAAATTTTCGTGCCACGGAATATCGGACATATAGCTCGCTATGCCATCGAAATTAGCTTTTGTGTAATTAAATTTTACCTTGTTATAATTTGAAGACTTAACGTACTCATAAAATGAAAAATATATATCAAGAGCAATATGGTGGATCGAGTTAGAAAACATTGGATTTAATGATTTGTCTACATTAATAAGTAAATCTTTATCCACAAAAATAAGATCTAGAATACGATTTAAATCATTTTTGCAATAATTAATTTGAAGTAAGTCATAACTTGTAAAAGAATCAATTAATTCGCTTTCAAAATCAAAATTTACATTAAAAGGTAATAGATGAAGCTCTTCGGGATCAAAAACCCATTCTAAGTTAGAGAGATTAAAATCACCTAGAATTATAATATGTTCATGATTTTTAAGATTTGATAAAATATATTCACAATTTTGTACATGTAGTTTATAGAGATCAAGTGAACTTTTTGGCGGTATATAACTTACAATGACAATCAATACATAATTTTTATTAAAATTAATTTTAATTATTATTTGGTCTATATCATATAAACCAAAAGAACGAGAAGACGGCAACTCTAATTCAATACAAGAGTATAAAGAGTTCACTGCTAGTAAAACCCCTCCTCCTCTTTCTAATCCAGTTGTTTGCGGACAGCGATCTTTACGAAAAATGGAATAATTATTGTTGTTGCAAATTTCTGCATTGTGATGATTTTTTGCTAGCCAAGTTTCTGTGAGAGCAATGAAAGTGAATTGACAAGATGACAAAGACAAGAAAATGTTTTGTAGTTTTGTGCGCATTCCACCAACGTTTTGGTAATACCCGAATAGCTGATTATAATGATTACATTTATCAATGTTCGGAAACGAGTGAGAATGCGAACAACGAAGAGACGATGATGATTGTCAATTGAGAGGCGGCTGTTGTAAAGGTTGTATGGTTGATGCTGACGACAACGACGACGCCGCTGCTGAGGTAGATGGTGGCGGTGGCGGTGGCGGTGCAAGTAACAGCTGAGATGGCTCTGATGATGATGACGAAGACGACAATGTTTTGTTGATATTACTGATTTCTCGCAAGACAAATTTTTTTATGCGGATAAAACATGGCCAAATAGATGGATCCATGACAACTGAATATTTAGATGCTGGAACACCCAATTTAAAAGTTATAAACTTCAGAGTTGTTAAATCAGTTTCTTTTTTTACTAACGCATAGCATTTAAAATGAGAAGGCGAAATGTTTGTTTTTTGTGAAATATGATTAATTATATCATCGGGTTTAGTGTCTTTGCTAAATTTTGATAAATGGATCCACTTGTATTCTGGTAAAGCACTAAGAGAAGTTGAAGGGTCCGTTCCGATTAAAGTGTTTTTAATTGAAGAATTAGAGATTTTTTTTTTATCACATACTTGAATCCATTCGGAGTTATCATTGATGAGAGTAAGTTGAGATTCAGTAACTGTCGATTTTGATAAATTAGGGTCAATTTGAGATGAAGATGAAGGCAAATTTGAAGCTTTTTGAAATAAATCTGTTTCCCGAGGTTTATTAAGGGATGGAGTTGGAAGGACAAGATTTTGAGAGTCCAAATTAATTGATGAGATTGAGGATGAGTCATTGACTCTCTCAGAGTTTTTACAATATTTTTTTGCGGTTTTACGTGGGGGGGAATTGATTGCAAACAATGACTTGAGAGCACTGAGATCGTTTTTGATATCACTAACACTTAGAGAAAGATTATGGAAATTATTGATGAATGCTGAGAAGTTAATGTTCAAACAAGAATCACATTTCCAAAACAAATTTCGATTAGATAATGATTTAAGATTTTCTTCAGATAACTCTATACAATTTTTGTGAAAATGACGACCACAGTAAAAACCGCACTCGACGGATTCAGAAGTTTTCGAACGCTTTATAGCAAGATTGCAATTAGCACAGATCTTAGACATTTTAGAAGGTAATCACTGACAGACTCGGAGAGAAGTTAGTCGCTGACTTGAAATTTGGTAAAATTTTAAGAAAAATCCTATTGATCCTATTTTTTACAAAAAAGTATTACTTAATTGGTTTTAAAGTCTATAATATCTGTCCAGCTCAAACTTCAATTTTTGATTGTATGATCTTAAAAACAATATATTATATATTCATTTAAAAAATTTTACTGTCGGTAACAACTCGATCCAAAGACCTTTCGCATTTTTGTTGTATTACTTAATTATAAAACGTTGTCAATTTCTAAGACTACCTTATCATTTCTGAACTTGCCTATCGACGCTGTCAATTTCTAACATCTTAATGTCATAAAATTCAATAAACAAAGAAAACTGATAAATAAACTGATAAAGTGAAAGAATTTCATTTATGTATTTCGTGATCTTAAAAATAAACAAAGAATGGAATTCAGTGCATTTCTTTTTAATTTTGGAGACAAATCTAAGAGGACTAGATTTATATGTTTGCTTTATATGTTTGTTACATTGCCCAACGCATCTACGATATCCCAGAGGCTCTGTAAGTACAAGTGTCTGTGTTCTGTTGTTTTCTAGGGGCTCTAAAAAAAAATAAATTAGGTGGCGCAACAGTCCATGAAGGACCAGGGCCTAGTGACTTACAACTCTCAACCATTCCTGTGTGCGAGTAATGTTGTCAGAGACTGTAGGTCCCAGTTTATATGCCGAATCCGAACGGCTAGTTTGAGAAAGCACTTTTCATGACAAGAACTACTCTTGGAGTATTTGTCAATTCCTCGCAAGAGGCAGTACCCGTGAAAAAGTTAGGTGGCACAGGCAGGGATTGAACCCAAGACCCCTTGCATGACAGTCCAACGCACTAACCATCACGCTACGGGTACTAGCGGCTCTAGTTGTCATTGGTTTTCATCATTGAAACAAACATTGGATTTTTTTTTTGACAGATCGTTTATAATCCACCGACAAATTTTTACTGACAGAAATCTGTCATTGGAATTGTGCGAAATTGGAACACAAATCAGTGGAACGATTCTTTTCCCTTTTGAAAATAAAAGTATCAGCTCTTCAATGAATTTCCCTCCAAAAATAGAAAAATACATTTTAGCGAAAAATTAATTCGCAATTTAACTTTTTTTCTAAAAAAAAAAATTCTTTGTGTGATTTCCGATCGATCATCATATAGTTTTCATATCTAATCAAAGGGAGACACATTCAAACATCTATTCAAAAAAATGTCCGGATTGATTTCAACGATAGCTATAACTGGTTCCTAAGGCCCCTTTAACACCAAACGAATCCGAATCAATCTGGATCACTCCGAATCAAGTTGAATCTGATTCGTCATCTCCACTCTTTCACACCAGCTGAATCAACCTGAATCTATAAAAATCCTTTCATCTTATTCATCGTCATAAATCGTACTATTTTCTTTAACTTTTAAAATTAATAGCTCCACGTCCATCTCGTATGGTTGTTGATTCAAGACTGACCGGACGAGGAATCTGACAGGTTGAATCAAGTGCGACCTCGAATCAAACCCGATTGAACCAGATTCGTCCGGTCTGAAGGCGGGAAAAGAATCCCTTCACATTTAAACGGAGCGCTCGAAGCCGAATCTTGGTCAATCAGATTCAACTTGATTCGGAGTGATTCTGATTGATTCGGATTCGTTTGGTGTGAAAGGGCCCTAAGATACATTTCAAGAAATCGAAAGTAGGGACCCTAATTGTCCTACAGCAAACATTTGTTTGAATAGAGTCATTTTTGAGTTTTCATCATTTTTCCACCATTTCTCTTTTTTGGTCTCTATCAGTCTGGTTTCGATAAAATTTGTTAACAACACTTAAACCTTCATTATGATAAGCTTTTAAGTTGCATTTTTTTTTTTTTACTGTCAACTGTTTAATTTAATTTTATTGTTCAACTAAAAATTCACTTAAGATCTTGAAGTTGTCTCGAATGACAAATTATAAAAATTCTATGGAGTGAGAAAGGGTTTGATTTTAGTAAAGCAGATAAGTCGAATAAAATGTCGGTGGTACAGGGCATGTTATCGCCATTCATAAAACTTTCTTTCGGCGGATTTGAATAGGAAAAAGTTGGGAAAATAATTAAAACTGTTACCTTAGCTTACTCGCCGAATTCTGTAATAGGGGTGATTATTTACAAATTTGTAAGCGCATTTGACATGATCAGTAGTGATTTAGTTCTAATCGGATACCGATTTCCTTTGAATGCATGACAGTCTATTTTCACCAGATTACTTAATGATTGTAGAAGCATATAACAACATATTACAACTAAAACAACTCTCATTCTACCATAATATCCTTTTTTATTTCTAATTCTATGACCTCGAAGAGCTCTGTAAGCCTTGATTTCCTACACTCAGTTTCGATAGAGTTTACCAATTTCTGAAATCCTTTTTTCTTTTTTTTTTTTCTTTCTTTATTTCAAGGTTATTCTTGTTAACATTTTTAAACCCATTCGGCTATTCTGGCTCAAACTCACATTGTTTAAGGTTGTCAGATGTGACACTAGATTATACCAAACCAACTGCTACCTACCACTTTGCCAGCAATATACATTTTTACATTTTTGCAGTTCGTCCGTTGTCCCTGCTCTATTCAAATAGTGATTTAATTAAAACCTCAACATTACCCCCGGTACTTTTATCTTTCACTTTTTTAAAAGCTTTTCCAATTTTTATTTTTTTTTTGTCTTTTTTTGCAACACCTCGCCACTCTCGTGATTCATTTATGGCCTCCTCCACTGGAAATATACCCTTTTTGCAACTCTTGTATTTTTGTATCCTTTCTTTTAGTAAATTTTACGCCATTTGCACTCAAACGTGTTAACCAAGCAAAATACACCTACATACATTAAATCATAATAGGTAGTGTATACCTATACAACTACATACATACATCCATTGTCCTTATTTTCATAATGAATAATCCTTTGCTTTATTCACATCTCCCCATAGGTTGTTAGTTATACAAAAATAACTCCTCCTCAACTTTCCAATACGAAAAATAAATTCAAATTCAATTATAATCCTTTTGTGCGAATTCGTATACCATGCAAGAGATACAGTATTATCGCAGATGGACAGTCGACGACGAGAACGAGGACAGGACATGAATTCAAATATTTATTTATTATACTCAAAAGATTCAATATACGAGTCTCTTTTCTGATTTACACTTTTCATAAACAGAGATTTATTCGTCCGTGGCCTTGTACCTGATGGTGTTGTGTAGTTCTGTAAACCTCCCACACTAGATTATAGTCCTTTCTATCTCAAGGTATAAATCCCATCGCAAGACAGGTAATGGCAAGTCGGAAAGAAATGTTGTGGTAAGAAGGCAGCAGCTTAAAGAAAAAGAACATCAAAGTAACTTTTCGACCAAAGTGATGGTGATGCTGATCAACACTTCTTCCAACCTTCCCCGAAGCAATGACTACTCCAAAGACAGCCCACACACAAAATGACATGGATGACACCACGTCTTTGGTTGATAAAGGTGACACCGCACTGCACCGCCCTGCCCTGTGCCTTACTCTGTGTGCATTCAGGTGAAAGGGATAAAAAGGAGCAAAGTATGAAAATATGTATCTACTTATGCTGATTTGAAAATAAAATTGAAATAATAATAAAATATATATATATGGAATTGAAGGGAGACGTCTTCAGGGAGAAGATCTTAAGATGTGTGTGGCTTTGCCAGAACAAAAAGCGGTCTGGTTTATGGAAGAATGATTGTGCGAACCGACAACGACGACGAGTTGACGATAAACAACCGCAGTGATGGGCCAGGGGGTTAAAATAAATACGGCTGTATTCTTTCGATTTTTTTGCGATTCGTAACAAATTTGTTAGAAATAGATTTAAAGATTCTTGACGTAGGTGAATCCTTATTTTATCTAATTGAGGAGCTCTAATCGGAATCTGTATCTACCTTTGGGGTAGAAAAATTGTAGGAAATTGTCTTTGGACATCAACCTATGTCAAAGACATTATAATTAAAGCTTGTAGCTTTATTTCTTCATAAGTACATATAAATACATGCATACATATATCGATTTGGTATAGTTAATGTGTTTAAATCTTTAAGATTAAAGTATTTTTAAATTTTAACACTACAAAGCATCTTAGTGAAAATGTTTGGTTTTCCTTTATTTTAAACAAATAAGGTATGGTTAATAATTTCACTATGACCTTAATTTAAAACCCATTCCAAAATTACTCTATCACGTCAGGGTTTTGAGATACTACCTTTTGAAATTTGATGTTTTTAAGCGTGTACTTTTAAAATTTGTGCATATAGTAAAAATTACAGTTTGGATTCGAGATCAATAATAAAAATTAATTTGGAACTTCAAACTCACGAAATAACTAATGCCAGTTTCCAAAAATTTAGTAAGATACTAAAATGATTTAGTGTGTATTAAGAAGGCAAAGATTTGTACTTTTCAAAATAATCATACAATTTATTGTTAAGGAATATGTTGCGCTTTATCTTAGTTAGCTTTAGCAGTTTAAAGAGCATAATATTTTAAAAAACCTTCGCCCTTTTTCACCAAAAACTTTTTCATTTTTCACTTTGCACTTTTACTTTGCAAATCACGTTTCACCAAACGCTAAATTACAAAGAGGAAATTATTGAATTAAAAAGTTTTCCTCTCTGCGAAATACGTTTCACCAAACTCAAATTTGCAAAGTGCAAATTCTTTTCTGAAAAGTGAAAAGTTTTGTTATTTTGGTATTTGTTGAGAGAAATTTGTATTTGCAGATAAAAGTTTGTTTTGAAAAGTTGTTGAAACCAATAAAAAAATATATTAACCGTTTTGAAATTGAAGAAGTTAATAACAGTTAACAGGACAATGGACATGGACAATGGCTATTTTTTTTATTTTGATGAATTTACCAAAGAACATGAATTTTAAATTTCAGGATTAACGCATTGATTCATCTCAGTTTCAAAAATGTCCGATTTTGTAGAGGTTTTTCAATCCATCGAAGTCGTAGCCATCCTTCAATCGAGTTTGACGGTTTATGATAAAAAAAAAGTTTCTTTTGAAAAGCTGTTGTAAGATAAATTTTAAAAAAATTAATCGTTTTGAAAAATAATTTGAAAACAAAGAGACTATTTTGAAGCAGATACAAAAATACCTAACAATCAACAACCTGTTAAGTTCCTGTCAATCTGGTTTTCAACCAAAACGCAGCTGCAAATCAGCCTTACTTTTCGTGACTGATGAAATAAGAATCGCAATGGACAATGATTATATTACACTGCTAACGCTTTTAGACTTTTCAAAGGCCTTTGAAACTGTTAGCCATTCATTTCTGTGTAAAAACGTTCTTCTTCCTTTCTCAATGTCTTAGCTGGAGTGCCTCAGGAATTTATCCTCGGACCAATCCTCTTCCACATGTTGTTAAAAATTGTCTGATTCATCTTTATGCTGATGATGTACAGCTCCTTATAAGTCGACCCTTTGTAGCAAAAAATGATGCCGTAAATTTAATGAATGAGGACCTGCTCCCAATTCTACAATGGTCCAAAAAGAACCATCTTTTCTTAAATCCTCTCAAATCAACAGCTCTTCCGATCTATCGCAAAACCTTTGATTTTTCGGTACTAAATCCCTTAAAGCTTGAAAGCGAAGTCATTGACTATGTCAGTACTGCCAAAAATGTAGGGATAATTTTCAATCGTACCCTTACATGGAACGACCACCTTAATAGTGCCATTGGAAAAAACTAAATTGCTACTTGCCAAAACTCTTTTACTACCTGTTATGTTATATGCATGTGAAGTTTTTTGCAACTTGGACTCTGCCAGTAGCCGCAAATTAAATGTTGCATATAATAACATTTCCCGCTACGTCCATAATCTGCGACGACGTACGGTAGTAGTCTTGACAGTTTACTAAACTTCCGATCGGTGAGCTATCTGCATGAAATTATTCAAACTCAACAACCGGATTATCTAAATAACAGGCTGAACTTCCCTAGTTCATCAAGGTCATTTGTCCTTATACAACCTTCATTTAAATATCTCATTACTGAGCGTCAATTTTTTGTCCATGTTACACGCCTTTGGAACTCCCTGCCCACCGCGATGAGAAGTATAAGAAGAGCGAATAGGTTTTAATCTTTAGTTTTCAATTATTTGGCAAATCGTTGATAATATTTATTAGGTAAGTCGTCATCTTTCTCATTTTTCTTTTTTTTTTATTTGGGGCCGTTCATAAAATACGTCACGCTAAAATCAGCTTTTTCGGACCCCCTCCCCCCCATTGTCACGCTTTCTGTGACCCCCCCTAGAAATATTTCGTCACAAAAACGAAGCCCCCTCCCTGAATATGATAAATTTCAAATGATACTACACAAATTTTGAGAATGTAAATAAAAAATAAAAAGAATTTTAATAAAAAGTATTAAATTGAGAAATATGAAAAAAGCGTCCGAATTAGTTTAGTTCACTACTAAATGAAGAATGAAAGAATAATATAATAATAAATACATGAGAAACAGAATTTTCATTTGTTACTGAGTCGAGAGCGCAGGGTGCGAGGAAACGTTACTCTTTTAAGTATTGGAAAAACAAATAAGCCAATTGTGACGGATCGCAACGCCGCCGCCGCTAGAGCCAAGTCAAAAGACTAAACCCGCGCCACAGAGTCAGCGCTCATGTCGAAAAATAAACAAAAGTATACATATCAAGTTACAATTTATTGTAATAAAACTATATACGTTTGAAATTCAATATATTTACTAAATACGAAATAAATTACTTTCTATCATGATGAGAATTTAAAAAGAAAAATAGGCAAAAGAAATACTAATTGAAAATGTTTTAATGAATGGCGAACGTCACGTTACCATAGACCCCCCGTCTCCCCTTGTCACACCTTGTTACAGTCAGCAAGAGCCCTCCCCCCGCCTTGTGTGCGAACGTATTTTATCAACGGCCCCTTTTCTCTTTTTTACATTTTCATATTTAAATTATATATGTGTAAATAGAACCTTTCTTTTTTCTTTTTTTTAATTAAAATTCAAATTCTTAAATTAATTTAAAGGCTGCAAAACTTTATAAGACTTATGTCCTACTTTGTAAGCGATAATAATAATAAATATAAATATAAAAACAAAGAAGTTAAAAATAGTGACCAAAGAGTAGTGAAACTAAAAATTAAGAAAGTTTTCGATTAACGAAAAGTACAATCGAATCTGTGTTGTCCAAAATTACAAATAAACTACAATTCAGTAGCCAAAGAAATATGTGTTTAAGTCTCTTGAAACAACTTTTGTGTACACTGCATTAAGCTGGAGCTGAAGCCCAATATCACGGTGTTGCATCTACTCACGAAATAAGCAAAGCAACCGTCTGCAGAGTAGTTCATAGAGTGTCGTATATTATCATTGATGAATTTATTTTTTACACCATTTGCTGGACACAAGATTGTCCAGACATAGCCTCGACATTTTTTTTTCTCAAGGAGGATTTATAAACAAAATCTAAGATTTACTTTTCAACTTTTCAAAATACGAATTAATTGCAAAGTTGTATTTTAAATTGTTGAAACACTTAATCTTCAAATAAAGTCTACAAAATTGAGAAGTGAAAAGTATTAATACTTAAGCAAGGTAAAAGTAATTTAATTAAAATATTTATTTTGGTAATTTTCAATTTTCTCAAGAACTAGAAGACATAAAGTCATCTAATTTTCAGTTTTTGATCAAAAACAAATAAGAGCAATGAATTCTAAAAAAAAAACAGTAAATAATTTGAAAGTTTTGAAAAACTACACTTTAAACCTTTTTTTTAATTTGTTTGCATAAATTTTTAGTTTAAGACAATTTTTTTCAAAAACTATGCATAGTTTTGACTTGATTTAAAAACAAGCTAATAGACAAAAATGTTGGCTTTAAAAAAAGGTATAATACTTAATTGTAAGTATTACCGTTATTTTTTAATTTTTTTTTTCCATTTAATGTACATATTTTTTTAAATTGCCCCTACCGCCTAAACGGGGGGAGATAGACCCCCCTCCCATAGTAAAAAATGCTTGTTTTTAGCTGTTCTATACAAATCCGTCATTAAACTTTGTCGCCAAAGTTATCGTACTCTCCCCCCTCCATCCCTCACAACATTACTCGCACACAGAAATGGTTGAGAGTTGTATGTCACTAGGCCCTAGTTCTCAAAGGACTATTGCGCGAGAACACTTTAAAATTACAGTTAAGGTAATTGATTAAAAACAACACACATAAAAGCACTAAGCATTTCAGTAAATTAGTTTAATAATATCGCTTAAAATTTAATTGACGAAAATAATATGTAATTACAATTTTGTGTAATTACACAAAAAAAAAAAAACCAGTTATGACTGCTTTTTTAATCATTACTCCTGTTTTTACTTAAATTCATGTAAAGTATTTTTTTTTTAAACGAAAGTATTTCTTTAGAAAAACAAAGGGGCCCCTTAAACCGTCGCAATGCTCCGGTCCTGAAAATAAAGATTGAATGCTTGATCGATAAAGTAGCAATTCAATTATCAAGTTACTCATCAATCATCATTACCATCATTCATCTCATCATTAGCTTAGATTTGATTTTTAAGTTTGGAGGTGTGTTGAATATTTAAGACTTTTTCTCTTAATTTAATCTTCAATTTTACGAGTGGAATTTTTTTAAAATAATTTTTTATATAAATATAGGTCTAGTCTAGGAATTGAAAAATATTCCTATAAAAAAAGAGATATAAAAGTCAGACTTTTATTTTCCAATTTGTTTTATTGAAATAATTCACTTGGATTCTTCTCAAGTTTAAAAAAAAAATAAGTTGTTTTTCCTTTTTTATGAGATTAAATTAAATAATCATATTTTGCATGTACATATGTATGTATGTATGTATAGCTAAAATCATCAAAAGATGATTTTATTTACTTTCTTGTTCCACTGCTACCCATATAACATACGTACATATCTGCCTATGGTATCTCTGGTATATATAAATCTAGACAAGTATAGCTCTCTGATGACTACAAAAATGAGCTTGAAAATATAAAAATTCAAATGAATTTCATTTTCTATTTGATTTAAAAACAGTTTTTTAATTTCGTTTTCTTGAGAAATGGTGGATATACATATGTACACATAGTCCAAAAAGTCTCCGTACAGCAGCTTTCTTTTTGTTAATCCAAGATAAAATATTTACTATAACAATATATTAAAAACGGGTTTTTGAAAATCACAATCACATTTTTTTTTAATTTGGTAAAAAGGTGAAGGTGGAAACTAACTTTTTTTCAATGTACCACTTTGGTTTTTACATTTATTCCTAGTACTTTTTTCAAAAAACACTAAAATTAAATATGTATTTCTAAAAACAGAAAATGAATTGCATTTGTCTTTAAGAGAACGTCTTATATTTCATGATAAATAACATTCGTTGTGTTTTAAAGTCTAAGATCTCGTCAAACTTAAAGTATTAGGTATAGAATTTTTCAGAAAATTATCCGACATCAATATCTGTCGAAAAAGTTGTTTTCGGTTAAATTTATTAAAGAAAAAGTTAAAATTGACCTTTGACGTATATTTTCATATACTTTGGAGATTTTCAGTTTCTAAATTATATCACCGAGCTGTTAATAACATATAAGATGGTTCAAAGAACCAACTACCTTTTATACTGGCCATAATCTTAAATTAAATCAACTCAATTACCACCTCTCGTAAACAAAAATTAATGTTTTCATAAGTATTCTGATAAACAAAAAAAAAATCTTCATCATCCCAATAAAAGAAAACCCTTTAAAATTGTCTTCTTATAGGTACATAGCCATGAAAATAAAACATAAAATAACGTTTTGGCATTATTATAATGAATCCCAACCCTTAAACCTTTAAAGTCTAACCTAACCCTTATAATAAAGACATAACATTCATTAAATTGTTGATTTGACCCAAAAGTACTTACAGCTATAGGAAAACATTCCGTTTTGGTGTCCTTAATTTTTGTCTTTTGCCATAAACTTAAACCGCATCCTTAAATTTCCCTCTTATTTTAGATTTCGTGGGAATCTACAACCCTTGGATTTTGGTATACTGAGCTACTTGAGCGAAACGCACAATTTCGCACTTGGATATCAACAGATAGACCAAAGGTAAATGACCCGTAGTCGAAATTTTTAATAGTACTTAAATTATGTTCACAGTAATTAATATGAAATGAAATTAAGAAAGAAAGAAATGGTTATGTTTTTAAAATGTTATACAATACTTCAGACTCCACTGCTTTCTAACCGGCCGCCCGGACGGGCGTTTTATTTTTTAAAGTCAATTAACGACAATGAATTTTTTATTATTAATTTCATCTTTTTTCAACAGGTCTTTTGGATGACTGGTTTCTTTAATCCTCAAGGGTTTTTGACTGCCATGAGACAGGTAAGTCAAAAAAATTTGTATAAAATGAAAAACAAAAAAGTTTCAAAATGAACCAAACAAATTGTGGATATTGATCTTATTTTGTTTTTTATTTGTTCTTTAAATTTGTTTTGTGGAGTTTATTTATGTTATGAATTTACAAACAAAGTGCCAATCAAGCATTACTTTGTGGGAGGTATAAATATTGTTGTATGTAGATTTGGGATCGGGGAAAGACCATATCATAACATATTAACAGGAAATAGCTTTGGGAACGAAATTGTTGTAAAAATTAATGATGAGAAATCGGCCCAGAATAATTTTTGGAATTCAACTAAAAGTTCGTAGCTGATAGTAAGAAGTGATATTTTAACTTTAATAACAGTCTGCATCTATGTTTTGGGGAAGGGAATTTCTATTTAGTTTGTATCTTGTTTTTTTTTTGGAGTTTTGACAAATATTCTATCTTTCATAACCTAAATATAATGAAATGGAAACCACAATTTGCATTGGTTAAATAGTCCAGTAAAAATAGACATGTAATATTGGAATAACTCGTATATTGATGAAAATTGGTAAAGACACTGATGACATAATTATTAACAAGTAAAAAAGTTCCTAAGAATCCCATGTTAGCACACAAATTTATTAAGGTTTATTGTCAACAATTTCCATTGTTGTGTTGTTAATTTGCATACCATCATCATAGTAGTAGTAGTACCATCATCATATATTAAGAAATATGACCATTTCAAAAAATGAGTTTTTAGCATTTTCTTTTTTGTCAGGGATGGAAGGGATCTACAGTTTTAAGCCGAATCCGAACGGCTAATTTGAGAAAGCACTTTTTATGACAAGAATTACTCTTGGAGGATTTGTCAATTCCTCGAAATAGGCAGTACCCGTGAAGAGAACTTTTGGTGGTTCTTTAGGGATTAACATTTTTTTTGTACTCTTCGCCTTCAAAAATTAAAAGAAATTTTAAGCTGTTAAATGTGTTACATTTCACCTGAATGCTAATGATAAGGGGAATCTTTCGAACATGAATTTTGTTTTGGTGAAACTCATAATAAGGGAAAAGAAAGAGGATATTTTTTCCATGTGGAATGTCGTTCGGGCGAAATTCATAATAAGGCTGATTATGTTGAAAAGGCTAAAATTAAAAAAGTACGTATACGCCTGAGTGTACCATATTTAATTTTTTTGTTTTTATAAAGTGATCACGGTCAAAGTTAAACAAATCCTTTGAAAATAATGGGAATAGTTTTTTGATTTAATCAATTTTTTTTTTACATTTGGTTTCTGAACTGTGTTATAATAATATAATTAATTGATTTTTATATAATGATAACTGGGCCTCCTTTTCTGTTGAATAACAAAATTATAACTTTAAAAACAATAATCTTAGAATAATAAAATCTATGTCTTCTGATAGAAAAACACTAAATCTAGTTACAGATTACCCGAAAAAAGCTCTCAGATACAAAATAGTTTTCAGGCAGAGTAAACGAAAAATCGTGAATTCGAAAGTTGACATTTTTTGAAACAATTGTAACTTCTAAAGAATTTTCGTTGAGCTTCACAAAGTTTATCTTTTTTTTAGAACTTTCAGTTCAAAAGTAATACCCAATTTTTGACAAAATGAAAACTAATAACTTTTTATGCTAACATGGGATTTTTGGAGACCTTTAGCCACTTGTTGATAATGATGTCATCAGTGTTTAATATGAAAATAATTCCTAGGTTTGAAGAATTCTATGACTAATTAGACTGGAATGTTACAATTTGCATTGATCGTAAAATCTAATACGTTTTTCACTTTCATCATATAAAAAGGTGTAAGGAGACTGATTTTTAATCTACTTGATTAAGTTATTAATTGACTTCTTTGCTTTTGTGCTCAAAAAGAATAATGAAATAAGCAAGTATAACTGAATTCATTGAAACGAAGCCAAACTTCTCTGCACTACTTAATTTCGAATAACAAATCAAAAACTCAGCAAATGACTTAAATAATATGTACATATGAACCTTTAGAAGGGGATGAATATATTTAAATTATATCTTTATTAAAGCAAACATTTTGAATTTAAACGTCTATCGAGAAGTTACATTTTCAGTGACTATGTCGTAATTGACTTAGCTAAATTTGAGTCGAAACCCTATTTTGATTTTTGGTGTGTGACCTGTATAGCGTTTTTATTGGTTCTTAGATTTTGCAAAGACAAGTTTCCAAATAGTACGAATCACTTATGTAGTTGTCTTTAAACCCACAACCAACTTCCATACCTTGGGCATCAAAACTGAAAAATTTACTAAAAAACTAAAGAAAATTCTTACAGCAATCTGAATTGCAATAAAAAGTCAGAACTATAAATAAAAGACTAACGCCTTAATGATTTTGTAACATGATTTTAAGTTTGCAATAAGTGAAGGTCAGCGATGTGATATTTTGAAATAAAATGTCTTTCCCGTTGATTTATTTATTGTTATCTTAGAAAAATATTGTTTGGTTACTTGAGCGTATACGCAATTTTTAACTTCCCATAGGAAGTTATTGTAATGGGTCCGATTTGTCAAATAAAAAATTTTGACATTTCTCGAAGTTTCAAGGTCCCTAGAGTCGAAATAAAAGATTTTTAGAAAGATGTCTGTGCCAGCGTGTGTACGTACGTTCGTACGTCCGTACGTCCGTACGTCCGTACGTCCGTACGTTCGCGACATTTTTTTCGTCGTCCATAGCTCAAGAACCAGAAGAGATATCGACTTCAAATAAATTTTGTTATACAGACAATAAGCAGAAAGATGCAGAAAGGGCTCTCAAGAAAATTGCGTGGGTGGTTTTTTTACCATAGCAGTTTAAAAAAGGTGAAATTTTTTGTTAAACCTAAATATCTCATGAAACAATGACGCTAGAGACTTGAATTAAATTTTATATTATAGATTGTAACGTGATACAAAACAAATATATTTTAGGAAAAAAATCTAATTAACGGTTTTTTATAAATCAAAAAATCTGAAAAAAAAAATTTGACACCTCGAAAATTTTACGACTAAAATATGATTTCATCTCCAAAACAATTTTGTGCAACGAAGAATGATGTTTTTGTCATCTGATAAAATTTTGAGAAACATCTAATTGACAGTTTTTTATATACAAAATAAAAACTTAAAAAAAAAAACATTACTCAAAGTTGGTAAAAATTGAATTTCAACTCAAATATCTTTTCAAAAACTTGAGATTATGGCTTCAAACTTATTTTATCTTATAAGAAATATTATTTTCAATATTAGGACAAATTTTGAGAAAAATCAAATTGACAGTTTTCTTACAAAAAATAAAAACCTAAAAAAAAAATAATAAAACTTGGTAAAAATTGACTTTCGTCACAAATATCTTTTCAAAACTTTGAGATATTGGCTTTAAACTACTTTTATCTTTTAAAAAATGTTGTTTTCAACATTCAGCAAAACTTTGAAAAAAAATCGAATTGACAGTTTTTTTTTACAAAAAATTAAAAACCTAAACAAAAACAATACTAAAACTTGGTAAAAATTTACTTTCGACTCAAATAGCTTTTCAAAAATGAAAAATATTAGCTTCAAACTTATTTTATTTCACAGAAAATATTATTTTCGATATTCAATTAAATAAAATCTACAAAAAATAGTACGCAAATTTGGTAAAAATTGATACATATAGACAAACTTTTAAGCAAGACAAATCGACAGACGGGATGTGGATCGCATCCCAGCCTCTTTTTTTGTTATGAAATTTGACAGGTAGAGTGTAATTCATAACATATAAATCATCAACCATATAAAAGTCAATCAAAATAATTGTATTCCGTATTCTGTTAGATGTATTTTTGTAAAGATGTCAATATAGACACGCGACCCCAAGAGACAAAATATTAATACCAAATGCACCACAATCAGTTTATAGACGAACCATTGATACTCTGTTCTTCTTTTTTAAACTTGTCTCGGAGCAATTAAAATATGTCACCTTTTTCTCAGATTTCATTGATGCTTTTTTGTATTAGTTTTTCAAATCTTATTTTAAGCAAACCATCAAATAATTTTTCTTAATACTCAATCAGAGGTAATGTTTGAGTCAACCAACATAAAGACAAACTTTAACCATGTCTGAAAAGTTTCCAAAGCTATTTGATCTGTTTTATGAACTAAAACTATTTATTTGTATGTCTTGACCTCATTATGGTTTTATTAGAAAAGTTCTCAAAGTGTGAAATGTTTTCAAACAAAAATCAGATAATAATTACTGATTTAATCATTGATAACCAATTAATGAAAATATTTGATTTCTTGTAGAAGTCCTTATAATAATTAGACTAATTTATTTACTCCAAAAGCAACATAATTGAACTTATCTTTTAATCAAAGGAAAAGAAGTTTTTCTTCTTTTGGGTATAAATGGATATTTGTATGATACTTTAATAATATTTAAAGGTTTCAAGCTTTTGAATCATTTTTTTTTAATATTTCGTACTGATCCTTTTAGAAAAACTTAATTAACTGAGAATCCTTATAAGAACCCCCCGATAATTCAATAATTCTCACCAAAATATGCAAATCAGATCTTCACAAAAGTCCTGTCTGTTCTTTTCGTAATCTTTAAAATAAAGGTTTGTTGTATGTTCCATGAAAATTGTAATTTTCTTTAAAGATTTCACCTGTCATATAAGCGAAATGTCTTATTGTAATACCCCCAATTTTGTCCCTTAGAATACTTATAAGTATTTATTAAAATATCCTAACTCAAATTAACCCCTTCAAGGATAATCTTTAGTTATTCTTTCTTGTGGTTGAAAATAAAATAAGCCCTTTGATGGTAAAAGGTCACATAAAAAAAGGAAATATCTACCTTACTTAGAAACCAAATTCCTACCATGTCGAAGGGTGTGAAGTTTAAATGTAAACGATGTTGATGTGAACATCATGGCTGTAAATATTTACTTTTTTTTTCGGTTTCAAAAATATTGGTGTATATTGTATACTCTGGAATGAAGTGTAGTAAAATAAATAATACCAAATGTCAAGAACTAAGCCGTAAATCAACTTTAGGATCTAAACATTATGCAGTTTGACTTTTCTTTGTTTATCTATATATCAAACAAAAATGAAAGCTTTACCCTGTGTTTGGAAAAAAAATAATTTGGACATTCTAGTGTACAGGGCTGGAAAAATGAGGGTTACAAAGTGTCTCGGTGATGCGTGCAATGTGTGTAACTCTATTAGAAGAAATTTTGCAGGAAAGCAAAACAAAACTTTTTGTTTTCAAAGTTTATGGTATTGTTTTCTTGAAATTTTAATATTTTTTTTTTTCAAGCTCAAAATTTAAAATTAATACAAACATTTAAATTAATAATAATAATACCATGAGATTGATTGGTATCGGAGTTAGACTTTTCGTTACTGTCATTTAACGGTTGTTATTAACAAAATATGGAGATTTCTTATTTTAGGGATTTTAGTATCTTCAAAATATCATTTTCAAAAAAATTGGAATTACGCAGTTTACACGCTTCGCCGAATTAAGTTTACTTTGTTTTACAATGTATAGATTATTTGAAAAATTGATAACCTTGTTTTAGTGACAATTAATTTGGCAGCTGAAGAATTCTGTGTGTTTAATTAAATAGTTGGCGAAGTCTTATGAGTGCTCTTGTTTGTGTTTTGTATTGATAATCTTAAATTTAATTTAAATAAATGGTTTTTCTATTTATTTTTTCTTTTTAAACTGCTAATATTTCAATTTTTGTAGTTCCGTTTAAATGTTTAGTTAATTTATGCTAGAAAAAAAACTACCAGAACATTAAATTGAAGAAAGATGTCAAAATGTCGGACAGAGAAATTACATCCAAAAATGTTTTTTTCTAGTCTCAGAAATGTCCCATAAACATTAAGAGCTTAGATGAGATTTTTCATTTTCACTTATAAAATCAAAAAGAGCTCTTATAGTCCAGTACTTTGTCATTTTAATATTTGCATTTAATCCGGTATTTCTAATTTTTTGGTTACCTGTTTATGGTGTTGGCCTAAATAATAATCCAAGTTTCCGACCTCGAGCGCCGGAGGGGAATTTATTTTAATACAATCATGTTCTACGGTTTTGAGGCAAATAAATGAACTACAATTTGAGTCTTAAGTTGTGTCTGTAGATATAACGGTTTTATAAATGCAGTTGTTCAAAAATTACAAACAATCGATCAATTAATACTAAAATAGCAAAACTAGACCATTTGCCAAAAGGTATACCATAATTCTGGGGTGAGAAAATTAAGCGAAAAGAAGTTGAGTCTATATTGTATGTTAGGCGGGAGGAGTAATTTTTGGGAGCGGTCAAAATGCTGTATTTTAAAATACTGTGTGGTCAAAATCCTGTATGATACTGTAGGATACTGTATGGTCATAATACTGTATGATTAATATTCTGTATTTCAAAATACTGTGTCTCAAAATGCTGTATTATCAAAATACTGTATCTCATAATACTGTATAATACTGGAAGTTTTGACAGATCAATTAGTTTGGTGCAATTGTTTATGCAATTGTTGATTATGATAGGAACAATTCATGTAAAAATGTGAAAGAGATAGAAATAACTAAGGAAAAAAAAATGGTAAAGAGAAAGTAAGAAGAAGATACCTTTATATTGTTTTTGTTTTTATTATTTCAAAGACTTATGAATTATCAAAGGTACATATAATATTACATTATGCTAATGAAAAATTATTGTGATGTTTTCTTAAAAAAAAGTATTCTGATTTCAAAATTCTGTATTTCAAAATGCTGTAAATAAGGCTAAAAAATAAAAATCGTTTCGATAATGTCAAAAAGTGCACACTTTTTTATATTGTCAAAACGATTTTTATTTTTTAGCCTTATTTTGCAATACAGAATTTTGATATACAGAATTTTGAAATACAGAATTTTTAGGTGCAGTATTGTATTTTGATCACACAATATTTTGCACATACAGTATTTTGAAATACATTATTTTGAGATACAATATTTAGTATTATGATCCATACAGTATTTCGACCCCAACTCGTAATTTTTCAGAAAAGGGAGTGGGCATACAAAATCGAAGATTGGAAAACAATGGCAACAGCATTTCTTAAAATTTTTTATTTCTTATATAAACAAATACAAATTGAATGAAGGAAATTAATTTGAAGTCAATATCTTCTATTGTTCACGAGATATCGAGAACCGAACATCAATTTTTACGAAATTTGCGTACTATTTTGTGTAGATTTTATTTTTTTTATGAAAAAACGGACTGTTGGATTTTTATAAAAAAATTACTGAATGTCGAAAACAATATTTTCTTTGAGATAAAATTAGTTTTAAGGCAATATTTTTAATTTTTAAAATTTTTTTTAAGGATAAAATTAATTTAAAACCTAAAACATATTTAAGTCGAAAATCAATTTTTACCAACCTTTGTTAATTTTTTGTAAGTTTTTAATGTTTTGTAAAAAAACTGTCAATTTAATTTTTCTCAAAATTTTAGCAGATGTTGAAAACGTTATTCTTCGTTGCACAAAATTCTTTTGGAGATAAAATCATTTATTGTTCGTAATATTTTCGAGGTGACAATTTTTGTTTTTGTAATTTTTTCCAAAAATATATTTGTTGGGTATCACGTTAAAATATATAATATAAAATTTTATTCAAGTCTCTAGCGTTATTGGTTTGTGAGATATTTAGGGTTAACCAAAATGTTCACCTTTTTTTAAATTGCTATGGTAAAAAAAAACACGCACGCAATTTTTTGAGAGTCCTTTCTGCATCGTTCTGCATTATTATGTGTATGTATAAAAAAATGTATTTGAAGTTTATATCTCTACTGGTTCTTGAGCTATGGACGACGAATATTTTTCGTCGCTAACGTAAGGACGTACAAACGTATGTACACACGCACGCACAGACATCTCTCTAAAAATCTTTTATTTCGACTCTAGGGACCTTGAAACTTCGAGACAAATCGAACCGATTACAATAACTTCCTATGGGAAGTTAATAAAATATGTAGGTGTCATACGAATCGTATATGTAAATAATAAATCATACCTTTTTCCACTCAAAAAACTCTTAAAATTGTGGACCAATTCCATGAAGCGTATCTTGGAGTCTCTCCAAAATCTTTTGTATTTCATCGGCAGAACTTTGTTAGTTTTCTAGCTACATACATATATGTATCTGGTTGAGGTAGTCATCATTTCAGCTATTTCTCTTAATTGTTTCCTGGCCGTTGTATGTTTTCTATAAAAAATGTTAAAAACACTTAAACATTCGTTACGATAAACTTTCATGCAAGCTTTCTATTGTTTATTTCTGTTTTTGTTTAACTAACTTCAAATTCGTCTCGACATTAGCGATTATAGAAAGTATTGAGTGCGAAAGGTATCCAATTTCAGTAATACAAGATAAGTTGAATGTTACCGAGATTCGTTAAAATTTTTTTCGTCCGGGTTTGGTAATAACAAGAGTTTAGAAAATAATTGAAATAATCACTTTAGCCGGATTCTGTAATAGGGGTGATTATGAACATACATGAACCCTCGGGGAGAGTACGATAACTTTGGCGACAAAGTTTAATGACGGATTTGTATAGAACAGTTAAAAACAAGCATTTTTTACTATGGGAGGGGGGGTCTATCTCCCCCCGTTTAGGCGGTAGGGGCAGTTTAAAAAAATATGTACATTAAATGGAAAAAAATAATTAAAAAATAACGGTAATACTTATAATTAAGTATTATACCTTTTTTTAAAGCCAACACTTTTGTCTATTAGCTTGTTTTTAAATCAAGTCAAAACTATGCATAGTTTTTGAAAAAAATTGTTTTAAAGTCAAAATTTGTGCAAAAAAAAGTTAAAAAAAGGTTTAAAGTGTAATTTTTCAAAACTTTCAGATTATCTACTATTTTTTTTTATATAATTCATTGCTCTTATTTGTTTTTGATCAAAAACTGAAAACTAGATGACTTGATGTCTTCTAGTTCTTGAGAAAATTGAAAATTACCAAAACAAAATATTTTAATTAAATTACTTTTTCCTTGCTTAAGTATTAACGTAGTCTTATTTTGATAGTAATAATCGAATATGGATTAAGATACACCTAGGGTAAATTAATTTTTCTTAAATCCAGCTTATTTAAATGCATGCACCCCATCTTGCACCCACCGCACCTTGCACCCTCCCCACCTTGCACGCACTCCAACTTGCACCCACCCCAAATCCTATAGTGTGCCCAAGCAGGGGGGTTGCAGGGGGGCAGCATGCCCCTCCTTACATATGCCACTGTTGCATACACCCAAACTCGCGCACACCTTACTGTTGCATACACCCAAACACGCATTACGCATACGCAAATACCATTATTACTATCAAAATAAGACCACTCAAGCAAAAAAAAAAAAAAGAATTAAATTAAAATAGTAGTTGTGGTTATTTTCAATTTTCTCAAAAACTAAAAGACATAAAATCATCTAGTTTTCAGTTTTTGATCAAAAACAAATAAGAGCAATAAATTCTGAAATAAAAACAATGGTAGATAATCTTGAAGTATTGAAAAAGTTACACTTTAAACCTTTTTTTAACTTTTTTTACTCAAATTTTGAGTTTAAAATTAAATTTTTCAAAAACTACGCATAGTTTTGAACTGGCTAATAGAACAGAATGGATTTAAAAAAATGTATACAACTTAATTGTAAGTATCACCGTTATATTTTAATTATTTTTTTCCATTTTAAATAATAACTTTTTTAAATTGCCCCTCCCGCCTAAACGGGGGGAGATAGACCCCCCTCCCATAGTAAAAAATGCTTGTATGAAGACCCTCTACCAAAAACCGTTATTATATCTTGGCGCCAAAGTTATCGAACTCGTGCCGAACCCTCTATGAAGAATGTGAATTGAAATAAAAATAATCATCATAAACATTACTCGACTTGTTTTAGTCAACGAAAAGAAATCTCGGACATGTTTGATTTTGTTCTGTCATTCAGACCTGAACCATGTAGTTTAAGACTGATTGCATGCTTTGATTAGGGGGGTATATTATAATTTAAAATGCAAGTAAATATTGTTTACATTGCAAACAGCTTATATACTATGTTTGATTTCGAATATACGACCCGAAAGTGACATCTGCCAATAGCTACGCACCTGCAACTACTCATTCATCTACTCTAAAATTTAAGAGTCAAAAAGGACAACTCTACGCAAAACAAAACACAGTTTGTCCATCAAGTGCTTTCCCTCCCAAAAAATACCTTCCTATATAAATAAACTTGCGTGGGAGATTTTCTTTATCCTTTCATCCAAAACCAAACCGCATATTATTGAAAAATGACAAAAATTGAATTTTATATGTATAAAATGTTTTCTATTGTTCACAACATATTTCAATTTATTACATAAAATATTCGTGTTTTATTTCTTTCTTTCATTTTATGACTCCCTCAACATGCCTTTTTTACAAAATGCTGTACATACATCACGTTACATTCATAAAACATAATAATATAACAAAATAAAGGAGGTAACACGAGCGCATAAAGGATGGGCCCTTGACTCAGTGGTGTTGCAAAATCAAACAACTCGCTACAATAAAGAAGACATCACTGAATATCCTGCCGAAGGAGTTTACGTACATGGATTGTTTCTTGAAGGTGAGTGAATTTAAGTTAAGATTTTCCAAACGACACATCTTACACACACATTTTTATACTAAACATACTTCGTACTTACGAATTTCCCATTTTCTTCAATATTTTCTGTTTTATCTTTTGTATTCTTATTTTGTTTAACCTTTTTTTATTATTCGTTGTCCTATGGGTGGCATGTATACAGGAAATGAAGTGTTTATTGTTTTGTTTAACATTTGAGGTATAGGGGAGAGGGCTTCGAAAACAAAGAAGCACCATCAAGCTTGAGAGAATCCTATTTTTATTCTCAAAACCATGAAACACTGTTTCATGACGGTGTGAGAAAAAAGGAACTCTGCCTCTATGTTGACAGGCAAAATGGAAGTATAGGTAAAAATTACAACCTCCTGTATAACCTTTAAGGTTGAGGTAATCTCCACAAATTAATGGTTTTTGTAGGATCAAAGGGAGCATCAGCAAGCGCAACAAGTCCTAGAGGAAGGAATAGGTACCTATACATATATTTTTTGCACGGTAAATGATTTGAAAGGGCTTAAGGGTTCAATTTTGTGTGTAAGTAGGATAAATATCAATATCAAAATCGAACGCAAGTATTGATGATGATGTTAGGCGAATTTTAGAAAAAGAGAAAGGAAAAAATAACATGGAATAGGTTAAGTGGGTACGTTACCCAACCTACCCAAACCGTGTACTTGAATCCTTTATTGAATGTTGAGATGTGCTCTTAAATATGAATATTGAATTATTTTTATTGCTATACCTCCATCTTTTTGTTTTCTCCTTTTTTGTTAATTTAAATTTGTGAAAGAGGATATTGTGGGCGGCTGAGATGATGTGCATCTATGGCATCTAGCGAAGAAATGTTGGTTTTTGATTTTAAATAACCACACACGATATTTTTGAAATATCTAAAAGCAAACATAATTAAAAATTATATTGATCCATGTTTTGCTTGAGCAAGCTAATTTCAATGAAGTTAAAGCCGACGAAGAAGTGTGTTGTGTTAAATTTAAAGATATCAATAGAAATGAAAATCACAAGAAATCATGCACATTTTAGGAATGTAAAGCCCCCGCTATGGGATTGATTGTTCAATAAATAGACTCCTGTGGAAGTGATTTGGGAAATATATACATTTAATTTCAATAACCTGAATAATGTTATACATTACATTGCTAGGGGGAATTTTTTCCGAAATCCCTTTACCCAGTCTCCAAATTCCCTTTTTTTCCCACACACCATTTCATATTTCCCTTTTTATTTCCCACAGACAAAAAAACTACAAAAAAAGTTAAGTAATAATTTATACACAGCCTTTTTATTGACAAATTTGTGTATTTACATAAATTTACAAAGGTTGTCGTTAATAAAGTAATCGTTAAAACATTACTTCATTTTGTATATATCGTTATCAAATAATTTGTAGTCGCGGTCACTTACTTCATAATCAATGCATGTTGGATTTTTATTAGCCAAAGCAGATCTAAAGACGCATATTGAGTTAAGTGTACTATTATTCATACAGTTTCGTTTTTTTGTCTTAACATCTGTGACAATGCTGAAAATTCTTTCATCCTCTGCGTTAGAATGGGGCAAAGCTAATACAAACCTTATAATTTTTTTTTTTTTAATTTGGATAGACCAAATCTCCGTCTATGTCTTTCAAATTTAAAATTTTTGTCGAAAACTCTTCAATGGAAAGTGGGAGAAGCTTTTGTTTAGGAGCCTCATTGAAGTAGGACGGAAGTGATCGCCATTCAAATATTGTCTTAGAAGTTTCCAAATTAAGAATTTTTTTTAAAGTTGTTAAATTTTTAAAAAGGAAAAGAAAAACTTAAACCTCAAATACAATGAGTTAAAGAAAATAGGAACAGGGATGTTACATGTTCACACTTTTATTATCGAAGCTAATTAGAACTTTGTGGAAATGTACTTTTTTGGCTTAGATAGAAATTCCCACAAAACCAGGCGGTTTTCCCTTTGTCCCTTTTGGGTCGAAATTCGATCGATCGACGATCCCCCAGCACTGTTACATTATACTAACTTATTTAAGGACGGCCGGCGTTTCAGTCTTGTGTGAACTAGCACTTCATCAAAAAAAAACTTCTTCATCCAGCTCGGTCCCTTAGACGACTAGTCTATATAGGTAGTTTCGCACTCCAAGTTGGGTAAGTTGACTTTCCCCTTTTGTGTGCACTACCTGATACGTGGTCTTCATCTACTGCGCTGTATTGCGGGTGTAAATTCGAAGGCTTTCCGGTGCAGAGCATTTTCTATCATGCACTCTAAGCGACCCAAACATCACAGATTTTTGACTGAGTGGCTGAGTGTACGTCGTTGTACACTTTATAAGGCTCGTCATTTAATTTTCGCCTTAATTTGCCGTCTATACATACGGGACCGTTGATCAAGCGAAGAACTTTTCTCTCGAAACGATGCAAGTGCACCAAATAGCAGGAAGGGGAAGATGAGGGTGTTATACAGCAACACTTTGGTTGCTCGACGATGGTGACGTTTTGACCGATACTTTGGTGTTGTAAGTATCTTCTTGATGACAGCATTTATTTTGTTTTGCCCGTTAAACCATTTTTTGCCGCCTCTGCCTCAATACTTGCAAAAGCCCCATTGAAATCAAGCTGAGTTTTTCCGATTATGTCAATGTCATCAGCATATGAGAGTAATATTTTGAAAGATAGTTCCTCTGGTGTTGACATGGGAGCTCTGCATTATTCTTTCAAGGTCGAAAGAAATCACATGAGAACTCATTAGCTTGCCTAAAACATTTTTTGACATCAAAAGGTACGGTAGAGTTGTGTCCAACTTTTGATGTTTTGTGTTTTTTTTTTCCAGGAACTGGCGTAATATTTGATCGATTGAGGACTTTCCTGGCTTAAAATCACACTGATAAGATAAGCTTGTTGACAATGGGCGTTCACATAAAACGGCAGACAAAATTTTGTATTCAATGTTAAGAAGACTAGTTCCTCTAGAGTTGGTGCATTTTAGAGGGTCATGCTCTCTCTTTTTCCTTCTAAAAAGTCGGTGTTAGAATCAACACTCCTAATGGTTATGGAAACAACGTCATTTAAGTTGGGTTTACATTTCTGTTAGCCCAATTTTCGAAAACTTTGTTGATGTCTTTAAACTGAAGCTGATGATAGCTCCCAAATGCTTAAATTCATAGGGTTAAAATCGTACCTTTTAGTCTGCCTCATCACAACAACAAGGAACTTGGTGTACAATAGAACGATTGTGGCATAAGCTGTGTGGAAGGCACCTTGCATAAACTTCCAAATCCATATCTTCAATATCAGTAAAAATAATTAAACAGTTGCTTAACATGGCTATGTTACCCCTACCGTTGACTAGAACATTGTTTCCAGCCTACTTTTTGAAAAAATGGGTGATGATTGTTGAGTCAATTGATTCTCCTCAGGCTAGTGCGTAAAATTTTGAAGAGATCAATGATAAGGTGACTCGCCGCTATTAGGACCATGAGTGTTGCTAAAATTTTATCTTAAAGCCTTGCAAATATAAAAATAATTTGTGCTTTTAACAAATGCAAATTATAAACAAGTTAAATTGTGAAACGTGAACAATTGAACATAAATCTGTGCTAAAAGATTTTCAAAAATCTAATATTTATAATTCAAGGCGACAATTAACTCCAAAATGGAATAAAGTCTCAACAAACAATTCATTCTACTTACAAATATATAAATGTATCTTCCCAGACTTATATTTTATAACACACATTTTTAAATATTACATAATTTGCTTTTATCGGGTGATTTTTTTGAGGTTAGGATTTTCATGCATTAGTATTTGACAGATCACGCGGGATTTCAGACATGGTGTCAAAGAGAAAGATGCTCAGTATGCTTTGACATTTTATCATGAATAGACTTACTAACGAGCAACGCTTGCAAATCATTGAATTTTATTACCAAAATCAGTGTTCGGTTCGAAATGTGTTTCGCGCTTTACGCAAATTTTATGCGTTTTTTTTTTTAAAAAAAGTTCTCAAGCTCTTAAAAAATCACCCATTATGTATTTATTGTCCTCCATTGTATTGACATTGTTTAATATAATGGGTGATTTTTTAAGAGCTTGAGAACTTTAAAAAAAAAAACGCATAAAATTTGCGTAAAGCGCGAAACACATTTCGAACCGAACACTGATTTTGGTAATAAAATTCAATGATTTGCAAGCGTTGCTCGTTAGTAAGTCTATTCATGATGAAATGTCAAAGCATACTGAGCATCTTTCTCTTTGACACCATGTCTGAAATCCCGCGTGATCTGTCAAATACTAATGCATGAAAACCCTAACCTCAAAAAAATCACCCGATATTTTAAATTTCTTGCAAAATTATTTATAGGTGCTTCATTATTAAGGAGACCAACAGCAGAAATGTCTCAAATACATTTTTCCAAATGACCTTTCACTTTCACATCAGTAGCAGGTGTTTATTAATTTCTTCTTATTTCATAAATATTATCTTATTCTCCATCGTCGTTTAAGAGCAAAACATTTTTCAACAAATTGTCATATTTTCCACTTGAAATAATTTTTGAATTTTCTTAAATCTAATCTATCATGGCAATCTAAAGGAACTTTGTATAGCTCTCCATAAGAGCATCAAGTAAAAGTTTTTATTTCTATAAACTTTTTTTTTTCTTCCTCCAAAAAACCGAACGAACGAACAAAAATATTCATGTTTCCTTTTTATGTTGTATTAAGTAAGTCTTTTTGCGTATAGCTTGATGTTAGAAAAGGTCAATTCGAAAAAACGTTGGTGGTGATAATGACCTACAAAATGTTTTTTCTTCTTCTGATGACCGAGGGTTGAAATCACATCCCCAGAAATTGTTTACCAATAATAGACCAAAAGCAAGGACCTTTCAAATATAAAAAAAATTCCTAATTTGTAGAACCATAGGGAAACCCATTTAAAGTTCAACCCAAAAAAAAAACTTAAAACCTAAAAGAAAACTGATTTCTAAATTTGACACAAACTTTCAAAAGGCGGATGCACAAAAGCACAAAACACAAAGTATTCATTGAGACATGTGCTCGATGTTTAGTATAAGATAAGTCTTATATTTTTCAATCAATAGGAAAATGTATGTTCCTTCAATTGGCCATCAAAAATGTTGTGGTTGTGTTTTTTTTTGAGAAAAGGAAAAAAAGAACTTTATCGATTGAAAAAAAGCGGAAATTTCATGTTCTTGTTGATGGGGAGAACTTACAGACAACACAAAAATCCAATATCGATATTTTTGTAAAAAGAAAAAGTTCTATAACATTTCTTATTACCACAGAGCAATAGAAGAGAAGTTATTGCGGTTATCAATTCTTATAAGTGGTTGTCTTTTTTCAGGTTACCTTTCAAAGTGCAACTGTTTGTCTTTTTTTAGTGATGGGTTAGAATTGGAATCTAAGACATTTTACATCGTTTTTGAGAAAGTAAGCATTTGATATTTCAAAAACATTTGATAGAGTTTGGCACCAATTTCTCTTATCGAAAATACGTGCTTTTGGTATTGATGAATGTCTTCTTGGTTGGATTAAAATCTAACTTTCTAAAATGATGATTTTCCCCAAGGCTGTATTTTCTGTCTTACTCTCTTTCTTATCTTTAAACGTCTCTTGTCTACCAATTCTAGACCATTAAACTGACTTGCTGACGACAGTACCCTCAGCTTATCATAATCGTCTCTAGTTTCGTATCCTTGTTCTTCGAATGTGGAACTTCAAAGGCAGTGTATGATAACGTCATTAAATTCCGATCTCTCCAATCGGGTATTATTAACAGTGTATAATTAAATGCTAAGAAAAACTCAATTCTGTCTTTTTTCTGTTAAAGCTTAATCCATACCCGATGCTGCTATCCACGAGTGTTATTTGCATCGAGGAAATTAATCAATTTTCTCGATATGTGTATTACAATTCACCTTTCTCCGATGGAAGAAATGTTTCACCACTTCACATTTAATTTACAAAGACTTCATTCGTCCAAAACATGAATATAACTCGCATTATTGGACACGTGCTCCTAAAACAAGCTTAAGTCTCTGGGATAGAATCCAAAAAAGAGCTTTGAAAATGATACGCGATGTAACTATAACCTTTAAAACATCGCTCGAACACCGCCGCAATATTTCATGTCTTTCGTAAAACATACCGATATTTCAACAAACAATGTTCCGTTAAATTAGCAGCTAGCATTTCCTCTCCCCTCCCAAAGAATTCAGACGTAATACTCGCACTTCCAGCAATGCTCAGTATTTTACACAGGACGTACTGTCAAGTATAGAGATTCTTTAATTAAACAAACATCAAGAATGTGGAATGCTTAACCCAACTCTGGCTTTTTCTCCCATTTCAATATTAAAAACTTTAAGACAATATGCACCAATATCTCATCTTAATTCTTTCACAATCTTTCAACGCTCACTCTGTAGTTTGAACTTTAAGGGCACTCAATGGGCCTGCAATTTATGAAAAAGAGGTTGTGTTTTCTTTTGTTTTTCAAAAAAATTGTTTATTATATGTATTTGCTTATTTTTAAGTATACCTATATGAAAATATTCTTGAACGAGGGAAATACTTTTGTTAGATTCGTACATTAGTTTGATCTATAAGCATTTTCATGAAATTTACGACAAAGATCCTAAACGCATCATTTATTATTATTATTTATTAATCCGAAAACATAAATGTACAGATTAATCTTAAAAGCTAACAGCACTAGCTCTATGGCTTTAGGCTGGCTTCTTACAATTTTCCTTAAAAATAAATGATTATAATAATATAGGCTTAAAATCTTAAGGCAGGGGGAGCGATCGGGGGTACAAAGGGCGAACGCCACTAAGCGCTCGCTCCTGCCGCCACTCCCCACCGCTCCCCCATTAGTAAGGCATAACATACTCGTAGTTTATATTATATACATGTATCGAGTTTGAGATCTTGCAATTCTTTAAATACATTTTTTATATTATCCTCTGATGGGATTGAAAGTAGGTTAGTAAAAAATGTCTTATTGTATAATTTTTCAAAAATTTGTTTAATTTTAGTACATTCGGAAGTTAAATGATTTATTGAAATAATGTTGTTTGATTGACAAATGTGTCAAGTGGGAGGAGGTTCGTTTTTCAGTAAGTAGCTGTTCGTTAACCAGGTGTATCCAAGTCTCAAGAGCAGGAAGCACTTGTTCATTTTTGCCGTTGTATTAGAAGGATAAAACGCAGGAATACCTTCTGGGTTAATTGTGGCGTTCCAGTCCTGTTTTTTCTTATGGCGCCAATGTGTGTCTATAATTTTCATTAGGTCTTTTTTGAGAGGACGTTGTTGGCTTATATTTGTATTGGGACATATGGAGATGGATTTCGCTAAATGGTCTGCTGCTTCATTACCTTTAATCCCGGCATGTCCCGGGATCCAAATAAGTTGTAATTTTGCTCCTTGGGATGTAATGTTATCACGAATTTTGTTTATATATATGGTGCACGGTGTTTAATATTTTTTAGAGCGGTTAGCGTAAAAAGACTATCTGTAAAGATTACGGTTTTCTTTTTCGATGAAATTGCTAGGTTAGTAGCTTTGAGTAGTAGAGAATATTGAAAAGTATGATGGGAGCTTCTCACCAGAAACAATCTGGGCATCTTTGTCAACAACTGCAAATCCGGTTCCCTCACTGTTTTTAGAGCCGTTGCCGTCGGTGTAAAGTATGTTCCAAAGGTGATTGGGATATCTGTCCAGGAGATCAAGGAATAGTTGGGTATATATTTCATTAGGTGTGGTATTCTTCGGATAATTTGACAAACTGGTGTTAATAGAATCCATAGGAAGCGCCCAAGGAGGGTGTTTTTCGATACTTATGCTTTTTACAAGGGGGAGGATTTCAATGACGTCTTTCCCGAAAGTTAGAGCTTTGTAAAGTGTTGAGGGTTGTTTGGGTGTCTTCTTTCGTCTCAAGATCTTATCTGCGTCTTTGTGAATTGGAGAGGCGTATGATTCGTAAATCTTCGGGAAAAGCCTGGATGTCAAAATTTCATTTCGTTCTTCGATGGAGTGAAAGCCGCCTTCTGTCATCATATTCTTGATTGGAGTGGTACGAAAGCATTTAAGGCTTGCTCAAATTTTCAAATTAGATTTGGCACATTTTCCGTGAATGGTTAGTCCGTAGTCAACTTTAGAGCAAAAAATCATTTTCGTTATGTTAATTAAGGTGTTAGTATGAACAAAACTATTCTGTGATGATAAGTATTTTATTACATTAAGTCTAGAAGCTAATTTCTTTTTCAATTCCAAAGAATGATTCTTAAAGTTAAATTTGCTATCAAATAAAATTCCTAAAATACTTAAATTATTTACAGTGGGTATATGAATATTATTAATACTTATGTCAAAGTTAGTACAATTTAATTTCCTGCAAATATGGAGGTGTTTGTTTTTGTTTAGGGATAGCATTGCCCTCGATTGGGTACACCAATTATTTATACAGGTAATAACTTCTTTGAATAAATTTGCTGTACGTATCATATTGTTGCATCTTGATATTAGGTATAAATCGTCTGCGTATAATGAATGATCGATGTTTTTGTATTTTGAAATTATTTCACTTATGTCATTATATCCAACCACAAAAAAGACTAACGAAAGGGGAGATCCTTGTGGTATACCATTTTTAAGATTATGTAACTTAGAAAGGGAGTTATTAACCTTAGATTTAAAAATTCGGTTTGTAAGAAACGACTTAACAAAATTATACATTTTTGTGGCCAATATTCCATTTTATTAATTTATTTAGAACGATATGGATTCCAATGCGTTCGAACGCTTTCTCAAAGTCAATTGATACAATTGAAATATGGTTCTTACATGAAAGTGCTGAGGATACAAGTTCGTCTATGTGGAGAAGCGAATCTATCGTACTACGGCCGTGTTTGAAGGCAACCTAATTTAGGTTAATGAGGTTGTGCTTTTCAATAAACCAAAGTAGTCTTTTGGATACCATTTTTTCTAAAAGTTTGCTAGTGCAGGATAACAGTGAAATTGGCCTGTAACCATTGATATCTGTTGACTGTTTGTTGGGTTTTGGAATTGGGATATTGATTGCAGTTTTCCATGCCTGGGGCACTATGCCTTGTTCGAAAATATTGTTAAATAGTCGCAAAATGCGTTTTTTTACTTGAAATGGGGCATTTTTGATCATCGGGTATGATATACGGTCGGAGCCGGGGGTTTTACCCTTTACTGAGTCTAGACTGCTTTCAAGTTCAAGAAAGTTAAATGGTAAATCAAGGTATTTTGCGGATGGAGATAGACTATGGGTTGGGACGACCTGATTTAACGCTGCAAGTTTTGCCTCACATCAATCTATATAGAATTGCATTGACTCAACGAAAAGTTGAAAAACTATAACGGCCAATTTCTTGACAAAATTCTAGTCTCTAAAACTCGGTTTATTGATAAATTATAAATCGAAAGAGTTCTTACTCATTTATTCATCAAGTTCTCAAGCGTTAGAGCTCAGATTTAAAGCTCAGTTTAAGATAGAACTTCGATTTATTAGACCCTCAAATTTGGGGGTCTAAGATATTAGAACTCGGTTTTGCAATGTTTTTACTTCTTTTAAAATCCTTATTTTTAAATTAATTTCAGTTTGGGGTTAAATTTAAGACCACAAGACAGTCAATGTGAAATAATAAAATATAAAAAAAATATATTAATATGGGCTGTTAGCAAAAAAGTCATAAATACAATTTCTAGAACTCAAAAATGATTTTGAACCGAGTTCTACAGACATGATTAGATGTGAACAAATGCACTTTTTTTTAATATTTTCCAAATGGCGTTCCATAGATAAACCGAGAATTACAAGATCGTGTTTTTATTTCATTTTAGAACTTCGCCAAAAAATTGTCTGTAAGTTAGACAAAAATATAAATTATTTTAAAATAAAGAAAAATAAATAAATACAAAATGGGTTCGGTATAGTTTTGTTTTGGTGACGGCGATGACGGCTATGAACAATCAATTTTTTTTGAAAATTTTAAGAAGATAAAGGAATCTAAAAGATGCTTTGAATCCATTAGAATTAGAAGAAATCATGTAGATACATATGTGAGTTCAGAACTCCTGCATAAAAACACCAGAACTTCTAACATACATTATTCTTTAGAACTTTCATTTTAAGTGAGAATAGATCGAAAAGGTCTACATCAGTCCCAAATATAATTCGGCTAGCGACAGCTCTTAGGTTGTGCGCACATCGTTCATACCAGATGTGCATTGAAAATGAGCATTCAATTGCCATTGCAGAATCTACTATGTCTCCTTTATAATAAAAGATACTTTTAATCTTCTCTACGAACACTCCGTTTAGCTCAAAGGCGTTCTTCTTAAATAAGAAAATGACAAATTGAAATCCCTCAACACTGTCAACCAATCCGAATTCTTTATCGGATGGATCAACGAAAGTATTCAAATTTAAGATTCGGGTTATTGTCCCTTCGATATCAGTAAAGTGGTGCTTTCAATTCGGTCCAACTCCGCCAATAGCAGAAATGTATCTTTTATTTTCAGTTTTATTTTTTTTAGGTTTTGCATATTAGATCAATTTATTTAGACCTTCAATTATTAACTATAGAGACCATTTTTGAAAATTAAACTAATTTAAATTTGCCTTGATTCGTTTATTAATGAAAACAATTAGAAACTTACATTCTTTATCAGCATCAACTTAAATGTCGTCACTGATGGAATTTTCTCACAACTTAAAAAATTATTAACAACGATTCAAACTCGAAATATAGATTTAAATTCAAAATGAACCATTCACAATAGGTTTTTGAAAAATATTCAAATGTTTGTCAATCACAATATAAAAAAAGAGGCTGGGATGCGACCCACACTGATAACTTCCCATCCCGTCTGTCGATTTGTCTTGTTTAAAAGTTTGTATGTTTTCGTGTTTTGTTAAAAAAGTTGTCACTTGAATTATTCTTAAAAAAAAATTACCAACAATATTTTGCGTACAATGAAATATTTTGATTTCTAAATCTATTTTTGTTAACGAGATTTTAAGTCGAAAACCAATTTTTACCAATTTTAGTAGGATTTCTTAAAATTACTGAATATCGAAAACAATATTTTTGTGAAATAAAATGAGTTTGAAGCCAATATTTTTAAATTTTGAAAAGCTATTTGAGTCGAAAGTAAATTTTTACCAAATTTTAGTATTGTTGTTATTTTGGGATTTTATTTTTTGTAAAAAAAACTGCCAATTCAATTTTTCTCAAAATTTTTTATAATGTTGAAAACAATATTTTTTATAAGTTAAATGTAGTTAGAAGCCATTATCTCAAAGTTTTGAAAAGATATTTGAGTCGAAAATCTATTTTTACCAACTTTTATTAATTTTTTTTAGGTCTTTATTTTTTGTAAAAAAATTGTCGATGCGATTTTTCTCAAAATTTTTCAGAATGTTGAAAACAATATTTCTTATAAGATAAAATAAGTTTGAAGCCTTAATCTCAAGTTTTTGAAAAGATATTTGAGTCGAAATTCAATTTTTACCAACTTTGAGTAATGTTTTTTTTTTAGGTTTTTATTTTTTATAAAAAAACTGTCAATTAGATGTTTCTCAAAATTTTATCAGATGACAAAAAACATCATTCTTCGTTGCACAAAATTGTTTTGGTGATGAAATCATATTTTATTCGTAAAATTTTCGAGGTGACACATTTTTTTTTTCAGTTTTTTTTTGATTTATAAAAAAAAACCGTTAATTAGATTTTTTCCCTAAAATATATTTGTTTTGTATCACGTTACAGTATATAATATAAAATTTAATTCAAGTCTCTAGCGTCATTGGTTCATGAGATATTTAGGTTTAACCAAAATTTTCACCTTTTTTTTAAACTGCTATAGTAAAAAAACCACCCACTCAATGTTTTTGAGAGTCCTTTCTGCATCTTTCTGTCTTATTATCTGTATAACAAAATTTATTTGAAGTCGATATCTCTTATGGTTCTTAAACTATGGACAACGAAAAAAACGTCGCGAACGTACAGACGTACGAACGTGCGTACACACGCACGCACATACATCTTTCTAAAAATCTTTTATTTCGACTCTAGGGACCTTGAAACGTCGAGAAATGTCAAAATTTTCAATTCGACAAATCGGACCCATTACGCAATAACTTCCTATGGGAAGTTAATAAAGAAAATTATTGATAAAAGTGACTAACAATCGCAATAGTGCGGGGGGGGGGGTTGTGATTGATCAATGAAGACAAATAATAATTAAACCAATGTAAAAATCGTAGTTTTATCAGTTCTGTTTGTTAGTGATGAAATAAAATCAACGACTGGGTCGTACGAAATTGCTCCGAAGAGACTGTTTAAAAATATTTTTGGAATTTAAAAATGTACCTACAAAAAAGTTTGTTTTCAAAAATTTAAATGCCATTAGATTTCTCAAAAAAACCTTCATTTTTTTCAATTTTAGTTTAAAAATATTTTAAGTACATATGCAGTTATTTAGAGCTTATAAACTTATTACATTTCAATTTCGTAAACAAATGCTGACCCATTTACAAGAATCGAATTTAAAAAAAGGGGGCATCCTTCTGGAGTAATACAAACATATTTTTTTTATTGAAAGGAGCCAATTTAAGATACAAATTTTCAGTTTAAGTTTAACAGAAATCTATCCGTTTGTTTTTGAGAAAAATTGAATTTTCTATTTTTGGCCAAAAAATTTCTATTTGACAGACATGCGGACGTAATCGGTGACCCACCTTTTCCTACTTCTCTACCATCGTAATGTCATGTTTGATTAAAATATCGATTTCGAAATTTTTTACGAATGCAAAACTTGCCATATTGTTCCTATTAGAAGCAAGTAAAAATGTCATTGGTTGAAGAAATAGAAAACCGTTTTTCGATAATAATACCAAAGCATCTTTTATTTGTGAAACATCCTCGCAACATATCAAGACTATTTTGTCGACCAAAATAAATTTTTCACCGGCTGAAAATCAATACAATTTTAATTTGCGAAACCAAGGTTTTCGACAAAATATCTATTTCTCACAAAAACAATACAAAACTTTAATTACATTAACGACTTTTCTTTACATTTTTCTCGTTTGTTTATATTCAAAATTGTATGGTAATTATATACAACATTTTATAGTTTGTTACCAACCATATTAGGGTAAGAACTCGTAGTGCTAAATTCCTCCATAATTTTGGGGACTTTACTAGTACTTATAATATTGTCACGAAACATTAAACCATTCCAAAGATTCAGTTCAATAAACGATGAATTTTTAACCTCTAGGACTCTTAATTCCCGAGGTTATCAAAAGTTTTGAAACGTTTTCGAAATTGTTCTGTTGATTTCCAAATCATTTTATAGACCCCCTTCTTATTAAATACTGGTTTCATGGCGCGCTAAGATCTCTCTTAAGCATTTCAATGCAATGTTCGGAAAGTAGGTTGCAAAACAGCATTTAAAAAAAATAAACTTCATAGAAGGTCCTTGTAAATATTGCAGAACTTTAGTTCAAATAACAATTAAAGTTTAAATTTGTAATATTTATGTTGTTCCCTGGAATCAAGAGCTGAAGCTAGATTTAAACAGAAATAGAACATCCTATAGTGACCTGATTTCCCAACCAATGGACTTTTTTGGAAACCTCAGTTATTAAAATCAAGTAGTTAGATTATTTATTTTCCTGTTAATTTGTTATCCCGATTAAAAAAATTACCGATGTGTTTTTTATTTTTTTTTAACAACATCAAAACCACTTTACACTACACACGTCATACACACAACAACAACAACATCATCATCGTCCCCATTTCTATCTCCTGACGCTGATTCATTCCTTTAGCAATTAAAACGGCAATGTGGTTAATGATTAAAATTTTTCTCTTCCAATTTTTTTCTTTTTCGATTTTCCAGGTGCTTCGCTAGATCGCCGAAGCGGAAAACTAATTGAATCAAAACCAAAAGTCCTTTACGAACAAATGCCAGTAATATACATTTATGCAATCAATACCACAGCAGGAAAGGATCCGAAGCTATACGAATGCCCTATTTACAGGAAACCGCAACGAACCGATGCAAAGTATGTGGGTTCGATTGATTTCGAAACGGATTTTAATCCAAAACATTGGACACTGCGTGGTGTTGCATTGCTATGCGATATAAAGTAGGTTCAAGTTGTGCGGCAAAGGATTACAAGGATGACGATGATGATGATGAGGAGGAGGAAAAACACTCTCAGTGTGGCTGCATCATCATCGTCAGGAACCGTTTTTTTGTGGGTGGCATTTGGAGAGTGGGATGTGTTTATTGGCTTTTGTGGAAAATGCTTTATTGTGGTTGCGTATATGCAATTTATACATCGGTTGGTGCTCCGTTGACTGTGATGGATTTTTATTTTTGGGGGTGAAACAGTTTTGGGAAATTTAATGTGTTAAGAAACTATACTTGTAGAAAATTAGTAATAAAGTTGATGGCAGTGCAGACGTAGAGATCTTTTGGTGCAAAGTTCAAAACTAAAACTGATTTTTCTTTGTTGAAAACTTTGAATATAACTTTTTTTTTTAATTTGTTGGTGTATTTTAATTTTGTATTTCAATTATTTCGAAAGGGAGAAATGTTTGATTGTTCCCGTAAGCCTTATTACCGACTTGGGAGAGATTGCAGAATGTTTTGCGAGGAAATAGACATTTTTCGTAGGTACAAAGGTTATACATATAAGCTTGAAGCTATTGCGAATAGTTTTGTTTGAGTTTTTTGTGGTGAATTGCCCACGAGTAACATTAAAATACAACATAAATCATAAAGTTGGAAAGTTTTTAAATTCAATTTGTGTTGTATATAGTTTGCTTGTATAAGATGCAGTAAAAAGCAAAAGCGTGTAAAACTACCAGAGTGAAAGTGAGAAATAAACGATCAACGGCCAACAGTCAAAAATAAACTTTCTGGAAACTCTTCTTGAAAAACCTGAACTGATATTTTTTGTAGTGAATTTTAAATGTTTTTGATGCGTGCATCGGTCCATGTTGAGCATTGATAAAATTAAAAAATGTCAACGCTGTGCAAATAGTGGACCATTCAAAATGAAACCTCTTTTTGGAAAACCCTAAACAAAGCAACAGTATTAAGAAACCGGACGTTATGCGATTACTTGTCATACTTTTGACAATAACTGCATTTAGGATTAAGCTCTTTCTTCTACTAAAGAGCTTTTGATCTAATTTTTTTTTTTTTTTTTGGTAGATTTAGAATCTGTCAAAATCGAAGAAAAACTTCAATTCTGGTACCCCTTTCCAGTCAAATTTCTATTTGTTTAGTTAATTGGTTTTGATTTTGACGCACTTTTATTTTAAATTCCTGTCACTTCGAATTTTGAATACCTTTGCTATAACAGACAAATGTTTTTGATGTCTTTTGTTTTAAAACTTGACAACTTCTTTCATCAATTTTCTCTTGGGTAAAATGATCTCTCACCATAATTACCATTTCTAAAAATAACTTAATAAATTATGAAGATGCAACTTAATAAAATATCAATTATTTGTCAAATTTTAGGTTTGTTCAACTAGAAAAACGCCAGTGTAGAGTCTTGTATTGTACTGCCAAGCAAAAACGTTATTTGTGAGATGTTGAAATAAAAGAAAAAAAAATTTCAGAAGAGTTATTACATTTTTGAATTAATATTTTCTATTTTAATTTTCTACTAACTTGTTTCCAAATTCAATTTTCTTTTTGGAGAACATTGAATCACAAGAGATACCCCTTCTCTAAAAGTTAGCTCTTATTTGTTTTTAAAGAATACATACAGTTCAAACCAAAAACTCAAATCGCGGAAAAAATCTACTGTATTGGTTAACAAAATATAATCAGGAATTAACCTCGGTTGATTTTGACAGCTATCAGAATTAGAGTACACTAGTTCAGCTTAATGAACGCTGGTATTCAGTTGAAGTCAGTACATGCATTTTATCAAAGAACACTAAAAGCTACATTTTTCTTCCCAGAGCAGTCCAGTGCAGCTGGTTGAACATAGCTTTTAAAAGTGCCAGTTATAATAGTTATCATTGGTTTTCATGATTGAAAATTTAGTTTCGAGATTTTAAAGCCATTAGGAAAGTTAATGGTTTTATGATTGGTACTAAAATGAAGCTAATGACTTGTAGAATTGTTTTTCCTAAAAACAGACTTTATTCAACATAGAACTTTTCTTTTAGTTCAGTTTTAATTTTCCAATGATGAAATCGTTTTTAATGAACAGCTGATATCTGAGTTTATAATTCGGAACAAAATCGTTTTACTTATAGCGTTCCATTTTTTTCTTTGGATTTTCAACTGTCAGTTTTCCTTTCAATGATCAACTCTAACCTCAAATGCTTGATTTTAATCAAGAAATATTTATCTGTCAAATGAAATTCCAATACTTAGTTTCAATGATGAAAACCAATGATAGATGTTATTGGCACCTAATTGGCAACATTTGTTTTATACTCGTACCACTACCTCAAAGTTTTACATCTAAAAAGTTTTAATAATCAAACAGAATCCCCAATTTCCAATCACTTTCCAAAATATCATAAAATCTGCTCATCTAAATCCTCTTATAGGTTGTGTAGAAAAGAAAAATCAAAGAAAAGCATGCTTGCAATAATTTATTTTAAATATTTTTGTTCATTTTATTTAAATTTTATTTTTGATTTATATACATTTTGGTATTTCTGTTTTCTGGTTTCTTTATTTTTTTTTGTCTTTTAATTTTCATTAAAATTTAGCATTAACAACATTTATTCCAAATATACATAATAGTTTTTTTGTTTGTTTAAATTTTGTATGTATAAGATTGATTTTGTTTTTCATTAAGGATAGATAGGTAATAAGTTTTCTATCTTTCATTATTTTAATTTTACTTTATGAACTCTTGTGGAACAGATAATATTTTTAATATTATTTTATTTTTCTGAAAATGTGTTATTTTAATTTTTGTATTTTTTTACATAATTGAGATGGCATTTTTTTTTTGATTAATTTTTGTGTTGACATTTCTCAATGGAATGAATGAAGCGTAAAAGGAAAAGAATAAAAAAGCTCGGTGGATTTTGAGATTTGAAAATTAAAAAAAAAACTAATGAGGGGAGGGAACTTCCCAGTAGTAAACATTTTTGACACGGACTAAAATTGCATTTTACCATATTTTATTCTTTCTTTTTTTTTTCTTTATTTAAATATCTTATTCATATCCATATTTGTTTTAAATTTAATTATCTTTTTTCACTTTGTGCTTTGATTTTTAGAAACTTAATAAAAATTTACATTGATTGATTATAATATTTTATATAAATTATTATATTTTTTATTTTTGTTTGTGTTCAACAATAGAAAAATACACTTATTTGTAATTTTAAACATAATTTAAAAAATACAATTATAAATATATATATTTTTAATATTTTTCTTAGAAGATTCGTTATATAATATTGTATTTACCAATTTTGTGTAAAAAAAAATAAGTAAACCTAACTTGAACCAAGCAACGCATTTAAAATTAAGAAATAAAATACAAAAGATAAACTTAAAAAAAAAACAAGCTTAAGGCAAAAACTTAAATTTTGTTTTAAATGCAGTTTAAGGAACTATTTTTATTTTGTTTGTGTGTGTTGATTTTTCATTATCAGTATTTTTGTATAATTTTGTTTTTATTTTTGTAAGAACGATTGTTATAGCCAAAAAATATAATAATTATTATTAATATGTGCCCGGCTTAATTGAGCCCACTTTATATAAGGTAGAAGCATAAAATTAGAAATGTTTAGTTTTGTTCGCTGATGGTTTTGCATAACAAAGGTGTGATTTAAATTTTGGAATTTATTTGAGAAATTTATTTTCTGTTGTAACGATTCTTGTGCAAACGGTAGAGGTACCTTAAATGATAGTCATTGTCATCAGCTGATTCATCTTCGCCAAGCACATTGGTGGCATAGTCTCCGTTCATGTTTCGAATCTTTTTTGTGTTTTCATCTTCGATGTTGTCGCCGCCACTGTGTAGTAGTTCGTAGAGAATACTGCTTGCATCTGGACCGGTGTGGTGTTGATCTGGGCCTCGTTTTCCGACATTCTTCAAAATTGCACGATTTCTTTCAACCTGAAAGTGAGAGAAAAAGGGGAGAAAACGAAGCTTTGAAAAATCTAGATTTTCAAAAATCAAACTTTCTAGAAAATTAAAATTTAAAAAAATTAATTCCAAGATTTAATTTGAAAGGTCGTTTTTCACATAGTTTCTAATTATTAAATTTTAATTACTTGTAACTGTAATTAAAAAAATATACAGTTCAATTACTTGTAATTGTAATTTAAATCAAATGATCCACTGGGTCACACGAATTTGTTCATGTATACAAAATGTGTGTTTGAAAATATTTCTTGTATTTTAAAATTTAAAAATGTAAGTACCTACCTGTAAACAAATTTGTTTTCAAAAATTTAAATCCCATTTGATTTCTCAAAAAACCTTAATTTTCCAAAATTTATATTTGAAACCGTTAAATCTTTACAAAAAAAAAATTGTATTGAAAGAAGCCAAGTTAAGAGAACAAATTTTAGAGAAAATATAATAAAAATATACCAAAAAATGAAAAAAACGTCCAAACGCAAATCTGCCAAAAACCCTAGCTTCCAACTTTTAAACTCAATCAACCCAATGGTTTGGGCTGTAAGGCCTAGACCAGACAGACGATCGGAATCGCGAGCCTTCTCTTCCATCGTAATGTCAGGTTTAATTAAAATCTCGAGTTCGAATTTTTTTACGAACGCAAGTAAAAATTCAGTTACTAATTAAATGTAATTGAAAATTGTAATAGGTTTTTTCAATATCTTGAACAAGAGAGCTCTTAAAATACAGTTAATTGGTTTCCTTGTTTAGTTATTAGTTCAAGGAAATACACATATTACATATTAGTATTTCAAGAAATTATTTTGTAATATCACGAAAATGACATTTAATTACATTTTTGTGTAATGATAACTGAAAAAAGTAATCATATCTGCTTTTTTGATCGTTTCAATTACATTAAAATAAATAAATTGGGTGGCGCAACAGTCCGTTTGAGAACTAGGGCCTAGTGACTTACAACTCTCAACCATTCCTGTGTGCGAGTACTGTTGTCAGGGATGGAAGGGACCTACAGTTTTAAGCCGAATCCGAACGGCAAATTTGAGAAAGCACTTTTCATGACAAGAATTACTCTGGGAGAATTTGTCAATTCCTCGCAAGAGGCAGTACCCGTGAAAAAAACTTTAGATGGCATAGGCAGGGATCGAACCCAAGACCTCTTGCATGACAGTCCAACGCACTAACCATCATGCCACGGGTACTACATTGTTGTAATTAAATTGCAAGTAGTTGATGCACTTATCAATTACATACAATTAGTTATTGAAATTCTTCAATTAAAGTAATTGATAAAGTTTACGAAAATTGGACGTAATTATTGTTATTAAATTTGTTGGTAATTATTTTTGTTACAACTCTGAGAAGTATGCATTTAGTAAAGCATTAATCTATCGAATCTTTCGTATTTATTTCTTCCAGACTTCATGTAAGTTAATTAAAAATTGTACGGAGTTTTCCAGTTTTATGTGAATAACGTTGTGATTTGTGGGAATACGAAAATTCATTTAAAAATAATTGGTATTAACAACTAGCTGACCAGTTGAACTTCGTACCACCTTCATCGTTTTCTTTCAACCTATGATTTGTGATTTCTGCTTGCACTATGTTGTGCTTAAAATATTTAGTTACAATCTTAACATTTGAAACATAACTAAATCATAATTAAAAAATTTAGCCTTTTTGACAATAGAAAAAGTACATTCTTTCAAAAAATTTGATAAATTTTATTGATAGAAAAAATGCATTTAATTTAAAGCTTGTTGGTGAACCATATTTTTAGTTTCATTCTTTGAAGCATACAAAAAACGCAAACACGCCATATACAGCTGACCATACGAAAAACAAGGATATTTGAAATTAGTTCCGAAAACTTCCAACGATTGGCCTTGGGGTTTGTTTATGGTCAAAGCGAAGGCCAAGCGTACCGCGAACTGGGAATCATCGGGATACGCGGAATTAAAACATTTTCTAATTTGTGCTTCCCTTTGATTATTTTTTGTGTTACGCAACATGATTAGGGAACCAATTTTAAGCCGTGAATTATAAGACGGCAATTCAGATAATTTATGCGAACTAAGAAATTCCGTAGTAAAATTAAACACGTCAATTTGATTGATACCAGTATCGACTTACTTAAAGGAAAACAACCGCCCAGGGATAAAATTTTGAATTGATGTGTTGAGGTCATCGACGCGACGTATCTGTTTTTACTGCCAATATTGCTCTCTCGCTTAACCCATTATGGTTGTCGAATTGATACGCTACGCCGCGCCGCCATCGCATCGTAAAAAACACATTGAATAAGCTCCTATTTTAATTCTAAAAGCTGACAAAAATCGTTAGGGAATGTAAAAATTAATAATAAATAGGGTTAAGATGTCAGCTGCAACTTTCCCCATCATCAAAATCTAACAATTGTTTTGAAAACACACCTGCACTTTGATCTTGTTTTAAAAGTACGCACATATTAGTTGTCAAACTAAGTGTCTTAATAGATCGCTAAAAATTAGATGATTTCAAACGGGCATTCAGTGCACCATCTGCAGTTGAACTCTACTCCAACCTAGAATCTGGATTAACTCCTATTTATCTACAAAGCACATGCAAATTATTTAATAAAAGTGATAAAAAGAAATGAAAATAGTGTTCATAAATCATTTGCTTTAAGATCATTGAGAACCAATGCCTCTCTTTTCAGGAAATGGAACCAACTGGCTTTATCGCATGAAATCACACTATTGCTATCCGAGAGTAACGTTCGCGATTTTCAGGACATAATTTCAATGATCACAGTTATAGTGGACGACAACATGTTTGACCAGCAGCGCTTAACTAGAGCTTCTAACTTCTAGACTGTTCTACAAAAGCCTCATCCATTGATTGCCTACTAGAGAAAGTTATTGCAATAGTTACTGCTCATCTGATATTATAAATATTTTTAAAGATAAGGTCGAGTTATTAAATCTGAATTTTGTACCTCACAGAGCAGATCTTCAGCAAACATGTAATCATGCAACTGAAGAGAACCTGAAAATGCCTTCCATTTTATGGCAGATTGTCCTATTTTAGAAGAAATCCGACGTTAAATAGTCTCAACGGTATCAGTGGCGATTCCTGCTCATAATCTCAGGCTTAGCTACTTTCGTCTAAAAGTTGAAGATAAGTTTTCAAGAACAATAATTAATTTTATTCAAATTTTCTGCAGTCCGCCCTGACCTTACATTGGTAAACCGAAAATGTTTCATGATTTTTTTTTTATTAAAGCAATAACAATAGATAAATTGGGACCTTAAAGAAATGTCAGACAAAGCTATAAACTCAGGCTGTCTGATTCTATCAGAAATGTGATCGCCTAAAACGTCAGTAACAGTTGTGATTAAATCATTTTGGATAGCCACTGAAAAACTTTAAAAACTGTAGCCGTTTCAAGGTGTTGTAATAAATTATTTATTTATTTTTTTCTTATCAATAACATATTTTAAATACACTATTAATAAATGGTAAATAGGAGCACTAGCAGCAGAATACTATCGGCTCCTTGTAATAAAATTGGATCATATTGTTTCAGTAAATTGAGTAGTTCAATATAATTGTCTCGGATGATGAAGATGAACTTGATTCATTGTGGCCTCTAAACGACCACCCCTGCTTTCGAAGAAAGCTTTGTTACATTTAATAGACGTTTTAACACTGCACGATTTTTTTGAATGTTATATTGGAAACTTAAAGCTTTGGCTTTCCTAAAGATAGCTAGTTTAATTACATATTGCAAATGTGAGGCACTAAGCTTGTTTTTTCTTTGAAGTGTGGTTAGAGTGTTTATATTGTCCACATCCGAGAAATTCCATACGGAATAGATAAACAAGACTAACAAAACAATTTCTTTTTATTCTCGCTTCCAGATAGCTATTTGTAATATTATATATTGAATGTTGCTTTTCGCTAATGGTTCGATTTTCTATACTTGTGTGTTGATTTTAAATCTGTAGGATACCCATTATTAACTATTAATAGATTCTCCGAAAACGATATTGTTCAATATGGTTTCTCTAATAATTCTTCAATTGTGGTCTTTGCTTGAGAAGTATTGTAGACTCCATTTTAATTCCTTCCAAAACAAAAGTTCCCATTGTTAGACCAGGGTCATGAAAATAAAGTATCTATTTTGAAACAAACAAAGAAGACTCTGTTTATAACGACCTATCTCATAGCCTAAAACCTAATTTTTAGCTGGTTATTGAATACAACTTGAAAATTAAACTTCATACAACTTTCGTTTTTTTTTTCTCTCTACTAGTTTTCAATTTAAAGTCTTAGGGTCCGGCCACGCAATGAGCGACGAGCGACTGAGCGACCGAGCGACGAGTCGCTGAGCGACCAATCTGAGCGATGGGTGGCCATTTACTAAACGACACGTCGCTGAGCGATTAGTTGGAAAAATAGATCTGTAATAAGATCGAGGTTCCGTAGATTTGGTGTACACCCCATAAATCGTGAAAGGGAAAATTATGGTGAATTTCATCATTTATTTCTGAATTTTCGCAGATTTCCAGATCGATTTTGCAATATTGTCGTATGTCAGTACCATCTTTTGAACAAAAAACACTATTTGTAATTAAAGATTACATAAATAAAAACTTAACAAAACAATTACAAATTTGTCCAACTTTTTCCCACCCTTTATCGGTGACATTTTTATATTCCCATAGAAAGTAATCGGTCCGATTTGTCGAATTAAAAATTTTGACATTTCTCGACGTTTCAAGGTCCCTAGAGTCTAAATAAAAGATTTTAAGAGAGATGTCTGTGTGTGTACGTGCGTTTGTACGTCCGTACGTACGCGACGTTTTTTTCGTCGTCCATAGCTCAAGAAATAGTAGAGATATCGACTTCAAATAAATTTTGTTATACAGATAATAATGCAGAAAGGGCTCTCAAGAAAATTGCGTGGGTGGTTTTCTTACCATAGCAATTTAAAAAAAGGTGAACATTTTGGTTAACCCTCGAAATCAATTTTGTATTATTTATTGTAACGTGATACCAAACCAATACATTTTTGGAAAATATTTCAATAAACGGCTTTTTTTTAAATCAAAAAAAAAACTGAAAAAAAATGTGTCACCTCGAAAATTTTACGTACAAAAAATGATTTTATCTCCAAAACATTTTTGTATAACGAAGAATAACGTTTTCAACATCTGGTAAAATTTTGAGAAAAATCGAACAGCTTTTGGACAGCTGAAATTAAACTTTCAGTGTTTATTGTACACATCTTTTTTCTACGTCGTCGCTCAGCGATCGATTGAAAAATTAAAACAGATTTGATTACAGAGCGACGTCGCTCTGTCGCTTAATAAATCGCTCAGTCGCTTAGGATTATGTGGCCGCCTCCATACGATCTCATGTGTTCTAATTTTTTTGCGTTGCTCAGCGACTCGTCGCTCGGTCGCTCAGTCGCTCGTAGCTCATTGCGTGGCCGGACCCTTATAGTTTTCTTTTATTTAAAATTAATAATGAATAACGAATTCTGAATGAAAAAATGTATGGACTTTAAAAAATCACACTTTAAACTGATTTTTTGACTAAATATTTGTTTTTTTTTTCGAAAGCTGTGAATTAATTTAATTTTGATTTTTAAAAAAATTTCTTTTCAATTCAAAGTAAATGCTTATTTTAATTTGAGCTGTTCTAAGGAAATCAAATAAAATAATTTCTTACGACTAGCCTCTACCATGTTTGAATTGGTATGGAATTATGTTAATAGTAATGACAATAAAATATATGTACATACAAAACATAATATTGATCATAACACATTCAGTATTTAACTAACAAAAGAATAGATATTAAATGCACATTCTTTCTTAAGTCACTTTCCTTTCAGCTACAGAAGCGTCCAAACAAAAACTATTTCCTATTAAACATTTGAATAATCCGCCTAAACTCCAACGCCTTTGCCATTTCCTTTTCCTCACACATCGGCATCAAAAATAAGTATAAACGCTAAGAGCTGCGCTAACCGACAAACATGCGTTGCTCTCTATATTCTTGTAGAGCAGTGTCAAGCAAGTTCGCTAGCAAACCCCATTTTCACATAAATAAATAACCTCGCACAATTTTCTGCTTTTAAAAACGAATATGGTATGAAATGAATAGTTGCCGTGTTTGACGATCATGTTCGATTCAGTCTTTTTCTTTCTTTCATCAAACTCTTGGTTGCGTCGGTCTTCGTCTCTGTTTTGTGTCTTTCATGTGTACTTCGCCTGGTTATCGCTTTTTTCAGTTTTTTACAGGCTTTTATTCGAATGTGTGTATTTATCAATTTGTTTAGAATGTATAAAATTTGGTAGAGCAAACTTTGCCCAAAGCCCAATGTTTCAAGATAGATTAGGTATTGTATGAGAGTTGTATTGCATGAAATGAAAATTATTCGTAGAAAAGCCACTTTGATTGCAAGTTATGTAACTACAACCGAATTTTTTAACATAATAGTCAACTGTTGAGTTTTGGTTAGAAATTCAATTACCAAATAACATACATATTACAAAAATTAGATTTATTCTAAAATTCTTGGTTTAGCGCCGCAAAGCAGATAGCTATGAGGAATCGCCCCTGAACGGTATATTAAATAGACCTTGGGGTTGGATCTTGTGTTCAGTTTTTGCAATCATTCTATAATTTGAAACTGATAGGCTTTGTGTTTTAAATCATCATTTTTTAAAGAAATTACTAACTTTAATCTATCTATATATGTATCTATAGAAAGATTAAAAATAATTCTTAGTGAAATACGATAGCAAAATTCCACTGCCAAAGAAAAACACCTTCATATTGCTCAAAGAAATCAGTTTTGAAAAATTTTCCATTGATCACTAATAAGATCATTTTATGGTATTTGAGTCGAAATTTACCCATATCTATAATTTACTTTTTCTATTTATTATGAAGAAGGATGGAAGTAAATATTACAGACATTTGATATTTCCTTTCACACGTTCCTAGTTCACACGTCAGTCGTGCAAATGAAATGTCAAAATTCGCGAACATTTACAATTCACATGTCTCATGTGCAAGGCACTTAAGAGTTACATCAGTTAACTTCTCTGATTTCCCTGAGAGTGAAAACACATATGTCAAGGCAAATTTACTTTGAGTCAAAGTAAAAGATGAAAGATTTTAGTCTGCTAGGATTTCAAGGTATCCTTCGAAGCATAATAAAGTGCGTGCTGGTGTCATGTCAAATGTCTTTTTCATTTTAAGAACTATGTCAAATTCAAAACAGAATTTTAAACAATGTCATCTTTATCTAGTGTGTTTTCGCTTCAAACATCGTTCTTGAGCTAAATTAAATTCAAATCCAATAAAGCTTAAGTAAATATGGAATGTGTGTGTCCTTATAAGATTTTTTCACAGTCAAACGATGTAAGAACCTTCTTTTTTTGCTGTCAAAGTCAGAGAAATTTTTGTCTTATGGCAAAAGCAATATTTAAATTTGTTTAATATACTTTTAGTGTTTTTTTAAGGTGTAAACCATAATATTTTTCGTTTTGTATTTTTACATCAGACACACACGGGGGGCTCAATGCGGTAAAGGTTTAAGCGGGACAATAACCTTTTATGATCGTTTTAAGATATAAAGGAAATGTCTTCGTTTATAAACGTTTTGTTTTTCTTAGTCTCCTGAAATTCCTTTGCAGAACTCCTTTTCCTTTCGTTTTTCGGTGGTATGTGTGTTTTTTTAAAGGAGATGTTTTTTAATGGATTTATTGTATTATGTTCTTGTTTTTCTTTTTTTAAGTACAAAACGTAAAATAAATAAACAATAAAATGTAATGTGCTGTGTAGTGTATTCCTATTTAAATATTTGGAAGGATATTTTTTCTTGAAATGAAATTGGTGGTGTGGTGAAATGTAATAGGTATAACTTGATCTGATTATAATGGTTTTAGTTGTTGTTTTTGAGAAAAGCGTTTATTTTTCAATCAAAAAGCTGCATAAAGATTTTCATAAAATTGTGTGTTAAATGTTTTTGGTTTAGAGAAAACTTTGAGACTTTTACTTGTTTTATGAAGCACGTGTTGGTTTTGTGTAGATGAACAGAAACACCCAATTAGATTGTGTCAAAAAAAAGCAGAGTTTGTTAAGCAAAGTGGGCGAAATTTATGAAACGTTATCTCTCAGTAACGTGTCTAGGTTCCCCAAAAATTCCTCTATAAGTTTTTTTTCCAGACTCATTTAAAGTGGTTGAAAATGAGAAGAATTCCGAATATATTCATATTGAAATAAATATGTAAAAGTATGACGTTGTAATTTTACAATTTTAAGTCTTCTGGAATCAAACCCAATACGCTAGCCAAAAATGTTAAAGCAAGTATTAAAGACAAAGATAAACTATTATGTTCTCTGATTATTGTAAGACTGCCTTTGAAGATTTTTCTTTTGCAAACACCTCTTCTTTTACTTTTGCCGATACACAAGAATACAGTCTTCTTACATCAATACATTTTTCGATTTTTTTTCGATTTCCTTGTAATAAATTGGACTTTACGACCATTATCTTATGAGGATTTTGTCAATTCTGGTGTACCTCAAGGGAGTCACCTTGGTCCATTGCTGTTTATTTTGTTTAATAATGATTCGTGTTCTATTTTAAATAATTCTATATCGTTAATCTATGCAGATGATGTTAAATTTTTTCGAATTATTAACTCCATCAAGGATTATAAGGCACTACAAAAAGATCTTTTGACAAATGTAAGACAATGGGTCACGTGCTAAAAGATGAGAAAGTTCTCAGAGTCAGAGCTGACGAGCCTGAACTGGCATGTGAGATCGATCGAGCAGACTCGGACTCGGACGGTCAGTCGAGTCAAGAAGGAAAATGTCTTCTGAAAGCGAAAATAAAAGTTTAATTATAAACAATAATGCAGACCATCTTAGTGAATTTCTAGTTAAAGCACTGAAACTAAATAAAGTTTTACTGGAGAAGTCGCAGTTACCAGTTTTAAAGGCAAGAAGAAGAGATAAACAGCCTTATCAGAGGCCCGTCGTAATAAATTCGTAGTACGAACCCCGAAAAAAGTATCATTGCTCCCGTCGCGGTCGTATTAAAAAAATTTGCTACGAAATTCGGAGTTCGTGAAAAGTGGTATCACTAGCCCCGAATGAATAGGAAGTTTGGCAGTTTTTTCTACGAACAGTTTTTTTGATCGGAGTTCAATTGAAAACGAAAAAAAAATATTTAGCGTGCGAAGATAAATTAAATAATAATAAAATATATGAAAAGAATCATGTAAGTTTTACTATTGTTTTAATGTGAAAGTGTTTATATATTTATTATTTATATATACATTTATATATATGTATATATATTTTTTATTTATATATATGTATATGCATATAGATATATGTATGTATACATATATATATCTATATGAAATGCTTCAAGAAAAACCTGAAATTGCTCGTCGTCTTCGTGTATTTTCTTCATTTATTGCAAAGATTGCAACGGAAATATTATCCATTTTTAAAGACAAAAACAAATAGAACTAGGTAAATCGAAAGATGAAAAACGAGCTTTTTTTATTTTTTCTTATTTTGGCGCAAATCAGCTTATTTTGACACTCCGAAATTAGTATTTCTATGTGGTAATGCTTTTTTGATTTCGTTCGGGGCTTATGATGTAAATGTATTCGTATTCGCAGCGTAACAAAATTTTCGGGGACTCGCTGAGAGGGACTCTGTGATAGGGGTGAAAAATAAAAAAAAAATTAGGTGGCTCAACAGTCCGTTGAGAACTAGTTCCTAGTGACTTACAACTCTCAACCATTCCTGTGTGCGAGTACTGTTGTCAGGGATGGAGTGAACCTAAGGCTTTAAGCCGAATCCGAACGGCTAATTTGAGAAAGTACTTTTCATGACAAGAATTACTCTTAGAGAATTTGTTAATTCTTCGCAAGAGGCAATACCCGTGATGGCATAGGCAGGGATCGAACCAAGACCTCTTGCATGACAGTCCATGCTTTGCTTAAAATCATAGAAGCATTTAAAAACAAATTTGGCGAGGACAGTAAGTGGGAATATGATCCAATCTGTTGCACGGCTTGCAATGCGACTTGCTGTACCACCCCAGATATCGTTCATTGAATGACACGAATGTCTTCACCAACACCGCTTTGAAATTCAGGATCTCCTACATAACGCAGAAAAATACTCATTTTTTCTTGATGAGTCAAAGCACCACCGCGTGTTTCCAGGTTTGGGCCCAAAAACTCATCTGTCAATAATTGCACACCTGTTTCACTTAATCTATACAATTTTCGAAAATCTTCACCAATTATACATCTTCTAATTTTATTAACAAGATTTGTAACAAAATTATTCAGAAACTCGGCCATTTTGATAGTTGTTTATCAACTGAGTAAGAGAAAACCCATCCTCAACAATTTGTGAGATCGGTCTCATGCAATCGAGCGTTTGCTCATCTTTTTGCATATCAAAACTAGAACTTTCTCACATAGAGCTTTCGTCGAGAGATCGATCTCAACACTTTGAGTTCGAACTCACAGCTTGAGATCGATCTCGGTCTCTATATTTTTTTTGCATACCACTCTAAGCAAGTTCTCAAAAAAGTGAGTAAAGAGCTTGAACTCATCTTTTTGCCTATGACTCAATGGGTCGTATGCAAAAAGATGAGATCAAACTCTTTACTCACTTTTTTGAGAACTTTCTTAAGGTTGTATGCAAAAAAATAATTACTGACCGAGTTAGATCTCACTTGGTGAGTTCAATCTCAGAGGGATGAGATCGATCTCAAAACGAAAGCTCGCCATGAGATTGTGCTCGTTTTCATATGCAAAAAGCTGAGTAAACACTTGGTTCCGAATTGGAGTTGGTGAAGACATTGGAGTTCATCAATCTACGGTCTCTAGAGTGGTGCAGCAAGTTTCTGCAGAAATTGCAAGCCAGGCCAAGAATTGGATTATATTCCCACATACTGTGGAAGAAATACTAGAAGCGCAAAGGTTATGGAGCTCGAAGTACGAGTTTCCTTATGCAATTGGTGCTTTAGATTGCACTCATGTCCGAATAAGGAAACCTTTGACCTATCATGAGGAGTACATTAACCGTAAGGGATACTACTCCATTAATGTTCAAGCTTCATGCAATGCGGAAGAAAAGTTTACAAGTGTTGAAGTTTGCTGGCCAGGATCCGTACACGACACCCGTATTTTGAAAAACTCTTTCCTATATAGTCACATGAATAATAATAACTCATCAGGAATACTTCTCGGTGATGAAGGTTATGGCATTACTCCATGGTTAATGACCCCGTTTAAAGAAACGAATAATGACATCAAACGTAATTTTAATGCTGTTTTGACAAAAGAAAGAGTTATTATAGAGAGATGCTTTGGACAAATCAAACAGAGATTTCCTATTTTGCAATATAAAGTTCGAGTGAAGCAAGAAACCATTCCAAATTTAATAGCTTCTTGTTTTATTTTGCATAACTTCGCTAAGTATTTACACGAAGACGAAATTGTTGATGAAAGCAATCAAATCATTCCAACTAACGATGCCACTGAAGGTCAACCCCTTCCGACTGCAGCCCGTATTAGAAACGCCGGACAACAACGACGAGAAGAAATTTCACGTTTATTGATCACACAATAAAATTATAACTTGTATTACTTAAATATTACACATCAAATCTATGTATGAATTTTTTTGTTATTAAAATTACCTACAAAAAGTATGTTGTTCCTTTTCTTTTTTATCGTTTCTACTCCGTTCATCCTTCTTAATTTCTTGTTTCAGTCCCAACCGATGGCCTCAGTTGCCAGTGCTACTATGTGTCTGTAGTTCGTATCATTCATGTGCGAAGTACTGTAATGTCAATGTCATTCGTCACACTAATTTATTGCTTTTCTAACGTTATCGTCATTCATCGACTTGGTGTAAGAAAAGGACTGGAGTAAAATGGCGTGCACCCGTACAATTGTTTACTAACAAAAAATATCTAGTTGCTTCAAGAGTTGAATAACAAAAAACTATATATTCTTTATTTTTAGTCATATTAACAAAATTAATAATTACGCATATAAAAATGTTCAAAACTATAATTTCAAAACTTAAAATGAATGAAATATTGAAGTGGTCTTATTTACATTGTAGAAAATGGCGAAAAATATGTGCAATATACATTTGTATGATGTTAGTATTCGTCAATATCGAGGATTTTTTCTCTGTCTCCACTGTTGAATTCTGCAGGGCTTTTGTCGGTTCTATTTTCTTCCTTATTTAATCTTTCAATTTTTTTTGTTAGCAGTATGTTTTGTTTAAGGAGTATCAATCGCTGCAACTGAGATCCATATAAGTTTTTCGTTTCATCAGTCTCATATCTTTCTACTGCCGAAGTGGTTTCTCTTTGAAACTTAGAAACCTGTCAAAAAATTTCATGTATAAGTTGGTTGGCAACATAATCAAAGAGATGCTCAAAACGGCATAAAATTTACCCGACGCAATTTTTGTACTGGAATTTCTGATGACGACATTTGAAGGGAGTCACATGACCGTTTTCTTGAACTTGTTGCTGGACTGCTTGAATTGTTCTCACGAGAACCTAACGAGAATCCGCCTAAATAGAAGTAGGTACATAATTCTATACATTCTTTTGTACATAGAATGCTTGAAAATTTTTACCTGGTATTTTATTCATCGTTGGATTAGTTTCTGCGTCAATTAAAATTAGTAATTCTTTTTCCCAGTCTTTTAGAATTATTTTTTTATTTCCTGTTTTGTTGACATCTATTTTATTTTTTAAACGGGACTTCATGTTTGCCACTTTTTTAGTTATTTGTTTGTCGTTGATGTCAATTCCAAATTGGCTTTTATAAGATCTAATTATTTTGAGAATGGCATCACTCTTCTTCGCCTTATGAATAGGCAACTGTGATTTTTCCAACAAAATTTTATTGTTTTTAAGTTCCTTAACTAAAAACTTATTAAAATTTTCCGATTCACTATTGATGCATATATCATTTTCACTTTCAGACGACATTTTTTTTTTCACTCGCCTTACATGAAGAAGAATCATAACTAAGCAACGAAAAGAGCTTTGAGATCGATCTCAATTTCAACGAGTAATAGCTGTTGAGCTTGAACTCGTTTTTTTTGCATACAAAACTGAGTCTGAGTTCCGCCCTGCTCGATCGAT